>WAAE01003306.1:0-30267 GCA_013400495.1 Nicator chloris
TGAGGTGTTTCAGCATCTGCTCAAGCAAATTTCTCTTTGGATTAGAAAATTACACTATTTGTAGCTCTATTTTTGAAAAACTAGGTATGTAACTTAGTTTCTAATAGCTCCGATGACTCATTAGACTGATGCCTCTGAGGGCTGTTGGTGTATGACTTTTCTGGTGTTTCCAGAATGGGTGAATATTTCTCTGATGGTAAATTTAGTCTGCATAGCGAGGCCTCTACTCTTTTCCTGAAGCCTTGTGCTGATTTCTTTCCCTCCTCGCTCGTCTCCCTATCCCAGCAGGAGACATTTCAAGTTGACAGTGAGGAGAGTTTGACATAGCCAGTTGACTTGTGTTGGCTTTGATTGTTGCTACTTGGCATGTGTAAGGTAAAACAGTCTGTGTGTATTCCTGCTGGTGGAGCTTTGCATTGAAATAACATCCGTGCTGTAAGTGATGGTCGGTGTCCGCTTACTTGGTGGCTATCTAACCAACATTCCACTTGTCTTCAAAGAAGTCAAATTAGTACAGTTCTATTTAGAGTGGAGTTTGAAGAAGGTGAAGCAGTTAAGAGAATCTTATCTAGGGGATCACTTCCCAACCCATGTTTAAGATGAAGGAGGTTGAATGGAGATGATGGAGAAGAATTGCAGGGCAGGGGAAATGCTGCTGTCTCGATGACAAAAAGCAAAGCAAAATTAGCTTAGTAGGTGGGTGTACTATGGCTGTTCTGTATCTGCCAACAGAAAAAAATATCGAATGTTCTTTTTTGTCTTTACATAAATATAGTATGGTAAAACTTCCCGGGATTTTCTGTTTATAAACACACATCTGATGAAAACCTGTAACTGATGTAACTTAAAATGCAGTCTATGTATTGCAAATGTGCTTTCTTTAAAGTCTGTGTTCAGGCACCCCAGGGAGAGAAGTTATGCTTTGCCAGTGTTTTACCTCCAGTACCTGAGATCTGGAGTCTTAAATATTGTGTTTCTCCTCTGACCTACACTTTTTGGAGTGGCTGGAAGACTCTGCTTGCTCTTTTCCCAGTTGTAAGTTGCAGATACATTTGAACATCATAAAAGATCGTTAGTACTGGGGTCAGTAAGAGGGAAGGGAACTACTGTAAGCTTCCCATTGATTGTAATTACCTTTCAGCTGCTGGAATCTGAGGAAAGGATTTTTATCTTCCTTGTCTGAAATTCATTCCTCTTAAAGTAATGGGGGGAAAAACCACGGACCTTCAGGAAAGGACCAGGAATAATATATAATGCATTTGGTTCTAAAAAGATGTTTGCTTTTTGACCTCCCTGTCTTTGGGAGGTAGCCTACATCTTTGGATTTATAGGATGCTAGCTGGCATCTATACACTTGATACACTCAAAGAAGATTGCCTCCAGTAGGGGTTCTGTAGCACAATAATCTGTGGAAAGTGAAGATTCCTTTGGGTTTGCTCTGTTTTAGGAAAGGAAAATGAAGTAAGATCTGTGTGTCCACTTAAGAAGCACCTTACTTTGTCGGGCCAGTGGTACCATAGCACAGTACTCAGTTCCAGACAACTGCACTGTGCTGCACTGTTCAGGAAGAACTTGGGAGCTTGCCTGCTTTTCTGTGAGCTGTCCTTGTTCTTCCTCAGCTCCTGGAACTGTTGCAGTAATGTCATGATCAGAGGCTGTTTTCAAGCGTGGTTTTTGTAGCGTTGAATGGTGGTCCATGAATTAACAAATTCATGTCCACTTTGCAGACAGCACTGCCACTGCTTTTTATGTAGATTAATCTGGATTATTCCATGGGTTTGAGAATAATGTATCTTAATTATTAATTACCACAGTTGATATTTTGGGCCCTTTTACAAAAGAGTGTTGAAAGTCATGTACTGAAAAGGTGTATCTTCAAGTACAGATAAGTATTTTTCTCTGCAGTGCTTGTGATCAAGGGATTAAAAATTAGCTTTGTGAAATTTTTGAATGGTAAAAATGAGAGAAACATATAGCTTGCAACTTGAAAAAGTATCTTGATATCACCATGTATACATTTGTGTTTCTAAACTGAAAAGTCCTGTGTCGTCTTATGTGCTGAAAAAACATGGTACTTACAAAAATCAATGTCATAACAAAAGTGTTCCAAAATAAGGTGTAGAGGATTGTTTCATGGTCTAAGGGTTTCTAGACTTTTCATGAGAGTGAAGGTGAGAAATTGTGGAGTTTTGGATGCTGAGGGTATGAGAGAGACTGCTTCCTAAATAAGTCTAAATATTGTCCTTTTGCAATTCTTCCCCCAGAGAAGCATGCCATCGAGATATTGTGAATTTGCAAGTGGAGATGATCAAGCAATTCCATATGCAGTTGGTATGTACAAGGACCATGATGGGAAATGTATTCAGTTTTCAATTTTGGTAATACCAAGGCATGCCATCTTCTCTCAAAAGTGAAAATCTGTTTTGTTTATTAAGACCAAGAAAGGGAGGATTTCATGTGAAGGAGGGGGAAAAGTATGAATGGGAATTTTTTTAATTGGGGGGGTTTTGATTAATAAAGCGAACCTAGGAGCTGAGTAGGTATGAAGTCCGTATTTCAGGAGTTACAAACAAATTCAGCTGTCCTTTGGAAAGGGCCAAAGGCTGGGATAAAGGAGAATATAGATGGAATTCAAATAGAAAGCTTCACTTGTAGACACTGTATGCATACTGAGCTGTTCTGTGTTCTTTAGCTTCACCTTTTTATGAATCTTTGTTCTTTTGATCTGCATTAAAAAGACCTTGTCTGGGTTCTGAGCATTTTAATGGAATCAGCATTAGTAGATTCTCATCCTGAAGAACTGCAAAATATCCTTTGATAAAATATTCACTAATGTATTAATGATCAAAATACTGTATGTCTGCATAAAAGGGAAAATCTTACTTTTCTTATCAAAAGTTTTTAAAAACAGAATTATCTACGTTATTTCATTTTTAAAAGAAATATGAAAGCCAATAGGATAAAACTGGAATTATTAACTTTATTACTACTGATTGGAACTTTTTTTTTTTCTGTAGAATGAAATGCACGCTTTACTTGAAAGATACTCTGTAAATGAAAGCTTAGTAGCTGAAATCGAGAGGCTCCGGGAGGAAAACAAAAGACTGAGGACTCACTTCTGAAAGATTTTTACATTGCTAATTTTATTAGCGTGAACTCACTGCAGGTGGTGTGTTGTCTCTGACAGATCTATCATCACTGAAGTGTTGGTTGAAGACCTGTTACTATTTTGAACATAAATCTATTCTTCTAAATAACTGGTGTAAGATACTGTGTGTAATTATAACAATTGTAGCAGATAGGCGCTGTATAAAGAACCTTTGCATCCTCATGCTGACCACCTTGCAACGCAGCCTTCTAACAGAAAAACTCAAAGGTCAAGTATGGTATTGGAGTTTTAGCAATAGCTAAAGTGCCTTTTCATAAACAAAATCAAACCAGGACAGATGCTTTTACTGTAAGAACTTTTTTATATATATCTACTTTTCTATCTGCTTCTTTATTGTACTGCTGTCAGAAACAATCACTACAGCTTGCCTTTCAGATACTTTCCTTGAAGAAAAAGGGGATTGAAAGCTCCTCTTTTGCACAACATGGAGTCTTGTTTACAAAGAGCTGGAAAGTACAGTAGTCAGCTAAGTTGATTCAGCTGACAACTCTTCTGTCCTGAGTAAAACTAGAGCTTGAAAATATTCCCAGATTTGGTGCCACCATCTTTCCTATTGAATTCATAAGTTTGTTTTTGCAAATGCTGTATCAACTGCACAATGAGATTTTTTTGTTACTACTTTGGCTGTGAATCTAGAATTATTTTTATTTACGTGTATTTGAATGTTGTCATAGCTTGTCCAGTTTGAATGCAACTTTAGTCTTCAAAATGTAAGTATGTTAATAATATAGCCATTAATAATATAGCAATGTGTAATTGAAGTCTTTCAGTCTGACTAAAGCACCTTTTGTGCCCAACCTCCCCTTCCATTGGTAGTGAACAACACAATATTGAGCAGTTGTGTTGCAGTTTTGAGTCATGTTGGTTTAGCATTATTGTGGCCTTTTTCAGATAGCTGCATACCAAATCTATTATCTTGTGTTATTAACAACCACTAAAGAGAGATCATTACTTCAGTAGCATAATAGTATCGTACTGGTATGTAAACATTTCTGAAATGAAGCTCAGTAGGAAGTCCTGACTGTTGAAGTGCATGGGATATTTGGCTTGGCCTTTATTCTGCCAAGAAGATGAAATTAAAACTTTAATTTTAAACTACTTTAGAAATCAAATGAAAATTTTAAATTGAGTTAAAAATTTCTCTGAAAGACTTCTACAGGTGCTTCTTGCTATTTAAGTTTTTCTGAAGTTTCCTCTAATATTTGCTCTAATATTAAGTTTCCTCTAATATTTGCTTGTTTCTTTCCACAAATTCAAAACTCAAGGAAAGTCTGAAGAACATGGCAGGTTAATTATTTACAACATCTAGTGTTTAAACCCACAATCACATTCTGCTACTAAATGAGTAGATAAATAAATAAAAGCCATAATATATAGTCTAACTTATTTTTATATGTTGCAAAACTAAAGAAAAACTCCAAACATGTCGATAACTTTTCCTTACCTTGAACTTTTTTTTAAAAAAGAGACTTCCTTTTTTTGATGTCATTTAATGAAAAACAATCTTGTAGCAAAATGAGGGTGTTCAAATAGCCTTTAATATTAGGGAAATTACTTTAAGTGTCTGTAGTTCTACTGCTTTTGTAAGCTTTTAAAAATATTTCTATATCACATATGACTTCATATTGAAAGGAAGCAAAGAAAGTTGCGGTTCTTCTACTAACTTAACACGCACTGTAGAGCTTGACACATAGACCACACAGTTCATGAAGACAGTAGTAATTAAGGTAGCCAAAATATCTTAGCATCCTTCTGTGTATGCTTTCCAGTGTTAATGAAGTAACCTTGCATATTTCCATCTGTTGATTTGTTCAAGTGCTCTTTCTGGTGTACCTGGATGACAGCAGGGAATTACAGACCATTATCTTGGGTATTTTGCTTATAGGTAATTGTTTCCCTGACTCTGAACTGTTTAATGTTTTTAATTCCCAAATGGAGGTGACTATAGCAAGAGGGATTAAAAAGATTGTTAGGGCTTTTGTCCATATCTCAGGATTACTGTAGTGCAAGTGGCTGCACATGTGTGGAGCCCCACTGCCTGTCACTATAAGGGTATGTCTTGCCTTGTACACTATCTGATTTGTATGTTTAAATAAAGCTTGTTTTCACCTTTTTGAGAAAAAAGCTGTGGTGACCTTATTAAAGAGAATAATCTGTGTTGTAATCGTTATGCCTCATCAGATACCATCTACCTGAAATTTTGGAGTAATCTCGTCTGCCTCTGTGGCTTTGTATAGACCATCCAATCATTTCCACAGAAATGTTCACAATACCTCATGCTCTTGCAGTAAAGGACAGATGAGCAGTTCTCCCTTTCAACTTGAAAACTGTTTCAGTCATGCCAGAGAGATCATGTTCGTAGCTAAAAATCATGTTCAGGCAGATGTTTTGGGCAGGGGGAATAATCTTGTCCCCTAAGCTTCTGGTGAGTTGGACATCCTGTGTTTTCATGTTAAACTTACAGATGTTTGATTTTTTTAAATTCCCTTCTCTTGTGCAAATACAGACTTTCTGTGATGAGAAGTTTATTTGCAGTTTCAAGGTATATAGGGTTTGAAAACTGATTTTGACTAATTGATTTATTGTCATAAAAATGCAAAATGCCAGCATGTTCTTACTTCCTGGCAGCAGTCCACCAGTGTCTGATACACATGCTCTTATCTTCCACATGCTCACTGTCCTCTTCATAAGCACAAGGATGAATTTGGAAGTTGCACATTGCCCCTCCTGCACAAGGAACATGGCATACTGGAAGAAAGCACATGCTTTACAGACTGCATTGCCAAACTGTACAGTTGCTTGCCAGCAGATACCCTAGATACTAAAACGGAAGATGCAAAATGGTTGTAGACTATTTGTATATAAAGGTGACAGATCTGATACTGCTGAGTGCTTAAGGCTGACAGGTGCTGTGTCTGTACTTCCCCACCAGTGCACTTGTGTCTGTATGTCATTACTGGTGCATGTCAAGAGCTGCACCTTCTGCTCAGGCTGAGTACAGGCATTTTCACATCATCTCAAGCCATGCATCTGGGTAATGGTGATGAACAAGTTCTCAGCTGTGGAAACAATCTTATACTCTTCCTTAAGCATCCTGTGCCAGGCACTGGCAAAGATAAGTTACAAGGCCAAAGGGACAAGAGTAAAAAAATTCTGATGTGTTTGCAGGATTAACTGTGATTCTGGATGTCTCTGTCTAGCCAAGGAAGTACAGACACTACCTGTGCACTTCACATTTTCATATTTATCTGGCATGGCTATAGGACAAGGAAACTTTACAGTGGAATCATACTCAATTCAAAAGCTATTTAAAACTATTTTAGAAGTCATGGAAAGTACATCTCTTTTTAGCTGATTTTGGCAGTTGAAAGAGTGATACATTTGTGGAACTGAGAGCCACAATCCTTCAGATGTTCAGATGTGGACAATGTCATATCTAGTATGCTGTCTACAGCACAGTTGCTAATAACACTTTGTTACATAGCCACTTCTACGAAAGTTAGGGGCATATATGAGATGTTTCCAATTTTCTTGTGTGTGGAAAGCTATTGTAGAGCTAGAATGCATATCTAATATTTTCAATATAGCAAACTTTTGAGGCAGTGCATATATAATAAACTGTGGATTATTAAGAATATCTTTGAGATGGTGGAGGGGGTTGATGACCCCAAAAACCCTCTTCTTGGTCCAGAAGACACTTGATTTTGAGAGCAAGTTAAGAATCCACTAAATCAGCAGAAACTTGCAAGTTATTCTCTCTTTACCCAGATATAAACAGCAGCTGACTAAAAATGAAGGAAAGTGTAGACTGCTTGCTGATACTTAGTCCTTAGCCTCATTAGTACTTAAAACACATCCAGACCTGAACTCAAGTAGGAAGCAGGATTCCCTCTTCCAGAGAGACTGTATCATGACTGAAGATGTTTGGTGGAGCAACAACTGCCCTATTTATTTTGGGCTGTGCCTATGCTGAACCAGTTCAGGCCTCCAAATGCCGGTGCAGCATAAACAATGCCCATGTTGTTTTGGGGCTAAATCATGTTAGAATTTTAAAGTGTCTGGCTTGGGGCTGTAAAATTGGCTGATGAGTGTTGGAAGCCATCCACTCTCCATTATGTACTAGAACAGGAGTTCTCTGGAGCAACTGCCCAGCTTTGTATTACCAGTTGTCCCATGTAGCCACTGGCCTAGCTGCAGACATGATTTTGGAGGGAGTTTGAAATGGTCATTATACCTCTGAGGATCACCTGAGATGTGCTCTGGTAGTAGGTGTTTCTGTTGTTCTTACTAGCAGAATGTTTTTCTCCCTTAATTCTATCATGTGAATTGCAGGACAAATGCTCATGCCTTGGGCTGTCTCTCTTGAATTCCCCATTTGTCCTCTCATTCTAGCTAAAAATACCAGGGCTCATATAATGGAAAGTTATTATGGTTCCTTTCCAATTTCTTACACCACAAAGTTGTCTCTGTATGGAAATCACTGAGAGACAATGCCTTTTCAGCCTATTATTTTGCAAGAATGATAATTCTGATTTATTCTTTTCGTCCCTACTTGTCCTCTGAGTAATGGAGAAGAAATGAAATTACAGAGAGAAAAGGACGCATGAGAAAAGAACACAATTTCCTATACAGGTTATTTACATACAAGTGCCTTTATTGGTTATAAAAATACACATTAACTAACACAGGGCAGAAGTGTTCCAGAATTAATTTAAAAAAATTAGTACTATAAATAAATACTAGTGCTTGGTTGCATTACTGTAACACTACTTACCAGAATGGCTGAATACCCAGAGGTGTCCAGCTGGGGATATTTTTTATAATTACCAGGTTGCAGAGGGTGAGCTGTGTTTTCTGAATAGCAATTCTTCATGTTTTCATAAGCTCTTAGACTGGCCAATCAAAAATTAGGGCGAACAAACCCGATTCATCATTTTTTGGAAGTTTTGGGCTAAGTAGATGGAATTGTTCCCCTCATTTCGTAGTATCTGAAGTGAAGCAGTTTTGGGTTCTTGCTGTCCAGTTCTCATCACTGGACTTTTTTGAGTCAAGAAGCTAATACAATTTATCCAAGTCTACATGAATAAACAGAAGGGTGGAAGATCTAGCTAAAGCTTTAAGAGTCAAAGCACTTTGGTCTGCCACTTACTGCCATCCACTCAAGTTTTAGATTTCCAACATTACACAAGTCTCTGCAGATTTATCCTCTAGTTATTTTGTTGCTGAAATACATCTTCTTGACAAGAGTAGTCAGCAAATTAAGGCAGGCTTAAATTAAATAGACCCTATGTCGTCATGCCATGATACCCAGAATTATTTCCGGTACATATTTGCCTAAAAGAAACAGCATGTGGTGCTGGAGGTCACACTCCCGCTTGTCCCCACTGTGTGGAGAAAAAAAGTCACTGCACTGTGTCCAAAATACCTGTCCCCAGGGTACTATCTCTTATCAGTTCCTCCAGCTTTGAAAAAGCTGCTGATGCCCCGCCACTCAGCAATAACAGAAGGAATTACAAGTTTCCTTCCCCTGGGAGGCATTTGGCCCTGCTCCTGGAGCCCCTCCCCAGGGCGATGCTCAGCAGTCTCATTCCACCAGCGCCCATATCCCACTGCAGGGTGTCCTTCCACAGGGATGTGCTCCACGAGATGCAGGTCACACCATTAACTGAGACTCACTTGACATGCCATGGGTACGGCTCATGAATATACATAAATGACACTGCTTGTTTCCATGGTAACTGATGCTTCAGAATGGAAAAGACAAAAAAGCCAGAAACAACAGAAGACATGCAGAGAAGTAACAGCACTGCAGTCACATGTATTTGAGTTGCCCTGTGCTATTCTGCAATGCCAGAAACCCCAGCTATGCCAGACGATCATGCTATGATGATACTCCTGCTATACTCTGATTTCTATATTTACCCATCTCATAGTTGATTTGGCTATTTACTTTTGGTAGTCTTGGGGGGTTTTTTTGAAGGTTACTTTCTACACCAGGTATTAGGCAAACAGCAGTGGCATCGGTGTAACTGCTATGTATCCTCTAAGTATAATCAGTAGTCTGAATGCTTTGAAAACTATGCCATGCTTTTTAGAAATACAGGGATTTATATATTAAACCCACATGGGAGTACAACTGGGATCAAACAAGATAAGCATTACTCCACCTTTTCAAGAGTGTTTATCTTTGTAAAGTTGAAGAGCACTTTGATCTCATTTCGTTAATTGGCAGTGTTTAATTGTTGCTGACCTCTCACAAGTTTAATATCTAGTCATGTAGTGTATGCATTCATTTTACTGTTGAAAGCTGGTTTTGTTTCTGTTTCACTTAAGTGGCAATTGTGTGGCAAACTTCCTGGGAAGACTAATCTTGTACTGAGAGAATTGGTACCTTGTCAGTATTTCAATCTCAGCAATGACCAAGGCTTTTACACTTGCAGAAATGACAAGTCTCATCACCACCACCACATCATCATCATCTTTGTCAAGAGGTCTCCTCAGGGTAAGGTAAATGTTGAGGAAACTCTCCTGTCCGACCGTCCAGGAGGCGCCCTGGCAGTCACACGTGCACCACTTGAGCTTGGGACCGAAGCCCTTTCACAGCCCCATACAGACCAGGTTTCCTTACCGGCTCGTCCCCAGCTCTCCTATAGCAGAGTCTCAGACGTCCCCATCCTTAAAATAATTTAATCTCGGTACAAAAAGTAAATAAAATAAACTGCTCGAGCCGGTGCCTCCGAGGAGGGGCCGCGAACAAAGGAAACCCTGGACTTTTATTCCTTGAGAGTCTTACGTATCAAGTGAGGGGATGGTCGGCTCCCGCCGTGTCTCTGAGGGTCCGGTCCCCCGGCCGCCGCCGGGTCCCCCGCCCTTTGTTACGCAAAGGGTTGGCTCTTCACGGCCCCCTGCCTGAGGCGAGGCTCTCGCAGCTGGCAAACCGAGCTACCTGCACTGAATATATTCCTCAATAGTAAAGAAACCACAATATTTCATATCTAGTCCTTAGATTTCACCGACGATTTACTCTGCTCGTGACTTTCGCCTGTTTCCATCCATTCAGTCTGTGCATACATCGTACCAGAGTCATTAGGAAGAGTATGAGGATTTGTCTTAGGGAGTTGATTGCTATGCTGTCAATCAGTTCAGCAGTGTCCTTTCTGGACAGAGTGTGACTGCAGGAGAGAGTCCACATTGCAAATTACCGTGTTGTCTCTTGTCCTCCTTTCCCAGGAATAACACTGGGCTTGAGAAACCCGACTACTTGTTGATCATAGCATGCTTAGGAAGGAGGGAGAAACACCTAATGATGACTGAGCAATTATGCCTGCTAATCTCCTTTGAAGATGGGGGCATTGAAGCTGACCCACAATTGAAGAGAAAACCCCAACTACTAGTGCAACTGCTCCTCTCAGCTGAAAAAAAAAAAAAATCCCACTAATTCCTCCACTACACAACAGATCAGCTGTTGCATATTTTTCTACACTGAAGCTGCTCTTCCTAGTAAATTTGTAGGTAGTAGCTTAACCTAGAGACCACAAGCTTGGCTAATAGAAGTCAGAACAGCTGCGTCAGAAAAGATGGAGACATTTCTTGCACTGTTGCTGTGTGTTAAGAGCATCGAAGAATGAAAACAACTCGCAGAGGATTTACAGTCCTTGCCACACACTGAGTCACAGCACTGAAGATTCAATAACAGGAGCCCTCCAGGTCCTTGAAATGCTTCTTTCAATGAGCATCCACTCCATCACACCGAGGCTAAGCGTAAACAAACTTCTATCCATATACTTTTCTCGGCCCCATATTGGGTTTTCCTGATAGTACCACGGCAAGCTCTGGAGGAGAAAGCAGTACAGCTACTCCTTGTACTATTTTAGCATCGGGGATCAAATTAACATCCCCGAGGGTGGGATAGCTTAATAAGATTTCAGAGGGCTTGTCTGAGGGGTCTGTTTAAAAACAAGAAAATAAATTGGTGCCTGTGGGGTTGTGCAATGAACACTGACATGGAAGAGGTGGAGGGAAGGACGGAGCTAAGGGGCAATCAGTGGGGCCTCGCTCAGCTTTCGGGGGCGTCAGACACTCAGGCCGCGGCCGTGGAGGTGGCAGCAGACCTGGCTCTCGGGTGCTGCCGCCCACCTTTCCCGAGGCCGCCCGAGCACAGCCTGTTCCCTGCACGGCGGGGCAGGTGGGAGGGAGGACGGGCTGACCAGCGCTGACCGCGGCGGTGCCGCCCGCGATGGGGGCGCGGGGAGCGCTCCCCGCCCACCGCCTGCGCTATCCGGGGGCGGAGGGCTTGGGCTGCTCAATTGTGGGCCGGGAGCTGCAGGTGCGCTGCCTGTCGGGCACCGTGCCGTGGCGGTCCCGCCGTGCCTGGGGAAGAAGGCGGCCGCAGGTCCCCGGTGCCGTGGCAGTACCCTCGTACCGAGGCCGCCCCGCTGGAGGCTCGGCGCGGCCGCAGGTCCCCGGTGCCGCGGCAGTACCCTCGTACCGAGGCCGCCCCGCTGGAGGCTCGGCACGGCCGCAGGGGCGGCGGGAGGCCGGCAGTACCTCCGGGCCCCCGCAGAGGGCAGGGCCGGCCCGCGGCTGCGGCCGCGCCCCCTCCCGGCTCCGGGCCCGCCTCAGAGCCGGCCTCGCTGCGGGCAGCGGGCGCGGAGAGCCCCGGCTGTGCCCAGCCGAGCGGTAAGTGACCCACTGGGCCAGCCGTGACCACCGCGGCCCGAACGGCCGTCCTTGTGCCCCTGGCCATCCTCCTGAGGTGGGCTCGTCACGGCAGCGGTCTGGCGTAGGATAGGTCCGTTTTGAAGAAGGCTGATAAATAGATTTTCATTCCAACAGTTAACCGTGAAGAGATGAAAAGCGATTTAAATTTCGTTTTAGAGATACATGAAAGCAATATCACTCTAATGATTTTTTAATTGATAATTATTCTTGGTAATTAAGATATGAAATATTCACTAGTACCTACATTACATTCTAGGGGCAGAAGGAAGAAGTGAAAGAATAGGATGCTATCAGATGACCTCTTTTGTGGTGGCTCATTTCCTTCCACTATGAAAACAGTAAACTTCCTAAAGCTAAAAGCAAGGAGAAAAGTAGTTTGAACTATTTCAGTAAGTATTTATAACCTCTCTCTTAGAGGACCAGACTTTTTCTAACCCAGTGTTGTTGTAACTATGCAGCTCTAATAGGAGAGTGAGACTTCACATGACCCCATAGTCAGAGGTCTGAGTGATTTTGACATTGTGGGGTGCCCTGCTTCACCTCTCTCCTGCAAGAAAATGTTGCTAGTGGGGATCAAGACAGCCAAACAGAAAGATTAGTCAGTATTTCTGTTTCCATTGGGGTAGAGCAGGGACTAGAGGTAAAATTCTCCTCCGTCATGTTAAGTAGGCTATGGACGTATCGTGTTTGTCATAAGCTTGTAGTCATTGTCGAATTCACTCTCATTTGCCAGGAAAGTTATCTTAAGTCTTGAAACAGTCACCTTAACACAAGGTCTGACAGCTGTTGGAGAACAACAATCCTTGCTAATGCCACACCTGTGCAAGATAACCCTGAAAGAGTGCTAGACGTGACTCCAGGGTGGCTGGGCTGTATCAGCATGTGTGCAGGTGCAAACTGTGGGGGAATTAAGGCTCTTTGTAGCTCAGTCCTTTCTTTTAAGAGTGAGAACATGCAGTCTCCTCTTCCCATTCCTTTTGACTTGGGTTTTGGAAGAATTTGGAGACAGCAGCTCTCAGCTGCAAAAGGGATCTTGCTTACAGAACCAGTTGTCTCTCGATGGCCACCTTTGAGTGGATCATATACATATATATATGTATATATATAGTTTTTGTGTTAGTTCTGGTCCGGTGAATGACCCCTCTTATCCGACAATCTTATTTATTGCCTTTCAAAGCTTGGTCAGAAACCACGGCATAAGGTAACTCAGTGTTGTCAGATTTTAGTGGGGTTTTTTTCATCTGCCTCACAGCAGAGAATGAGGGTCTGCCAGGTGCTTACAGGGGCCAGGTGGCAACTTTAGCTCTTACCTTTTGTACTTAGATGCAGTTAAATACTTACTGGTCTTGGAGTTTTAGCATGGATTCATCCGCTTGTTTTCACTAGTTGGAAGTTCAGGTCAGGCTATCCTTTGTAAGTTAAAGGAGCTAGTAATGTGATAGGAAAAGAACGGCCTTCATCCGTTTGCAGGCATGTCCAGGTTCATTTCAGGTTTGCTGCATGTGCTGAACATTGCAGTTGGGTAGTGTGCTTAAAGGAGTGAGGCATGGGAAGAGCAAGGGGCCCGTGAAGTCACGAAGGAGACATTTGCATGTGACTGAAAGACCTTTTCTTCCCTTTTCCCTATTCTTCCCTACAATCTGTGGACTGTTTTTATCTTGCATTTGTTTACTAATGGTAATGGCCATTGGCATTTTCATCAGAAAGAGGGGAACACCCACATTTCATATGAGACCAGCAAAAGCAGTTCGGGGTCTGGATTTTAATAGTGTTGGTTAAAGAAGTGGCTGTGCATAGTTCTTTTTAAGCTATTGTGAATATTTTAAATATATTTTTCTTAATTTTAGCTATTTTGAGATGACTTTTATTTTTCTTCATCTATGACTGTAGTGATGTTGAGCTTCTGGGGTTTTTTTTTTTCCAGAAAATGTAGCAGAGGGCTATTCTGTTTATTTGGAGAAAATCAGTATATTTCTGACTAAGAGGCTGAAATAAATAAATAAAGAACAGTGTCAAAAATTTGCATAAAAGCAAAGGGTGTCAGTGTGAGATGTAGTGTGGTGAGTGATTATTGAATAGCCAGGCCAGAAGGAAGTTTTTCCTTGGGTCTGTTGGGTAAAGACTTACTTTTTTATAAAAAAAAAAAATCTGTTTTAAAACAGCATCATGAAGATTTTTTCACGTTCAATGTAAATTACTTTCTCTTGCTAATCTTAACAGTGGTCTATAGGAACATGGTGCTTTATGACAATTAATTTGGAGTTCAGTGGTTTTGTTTTTCCTTAAAACAATGTCTTCTCAATTTATGACATTTTCCCTGTGTACATCTTCTGCTAAAATGGAGTAGAATGGCACTTGCTTTGTTTTCTCTGTGTTTTTTTTTTCTTATTGTGCATTTCAAATGTATGCCCTCTTACTTCTTACTGTTAATTTTGGCCTCTGGTTGCCATGTAATGGGGGATCAAGCTTAAAATGGTTTAAAGGGACCATTTCTTCATGTGAAGACTCTCCAGGGCTCCCAGAAATAACCAACAATTAATGCAAGCACTGTTCTAGTACTTGTTTGGAGTTGAGTCACACTGATGCTTGTAGCATGGATTTGTAGCACAGGGAAAACAAACACTGTGTGCTTGGCACCAGACAGCTTCAGGTTGGGAGAACCATAAGGGAGGTGTAAGTGGGTGAAACCCAGGAGGAGGTAGTAAATAAAACAAGACTGGATGGTAATCAGTGTTTGGTATGAGAGAATTAATCTGAGGAGGTGTTGAAGCACAGGAAAACAAAAACAAAGTCAAAAGTATTCTTGAGACCATATGTGAAGGTTGATAGTTATTTGGTTTGAAATGTGTTAGGAAAGCAAGCAGAGATGAACCTGTGGTTTGAGCTGAAAATAAAGTACCTAGCATGTGGCTGAGGGAGGGCAGAGTAATAAACCTCTCATTTATTGAGCTACATGTGTTGGATAAACAACTTGTGAATAAATTTGAAACAAGTATTATCCCATTTTAAGGAACAGTAGCTTTTAAAAGTGAAACGTATATTGTTCATTATGTTCCTTGATTGCTTGGCTGAAGATGAATGGCTGGATTTTCCTCTCTGAGATCATAAAGCTGCATTATGTGTTATCCTGAAATTAGGGGAAAGACATAACCAACAGGTACAAAGCGTAGGAGTTTCCTAGTCTGGGAATAACTGTGATAATGGAAAGACTCAGGAAAATGCTTTGACTTCTAGACAGTGTTTTACTGTTTGCTTACAGAGGGTAAGTATAGTCTCACTGCTACAACAGTGGAAACCATGAAAACCACCAAGGCTGAGATAGAAAACCTGTGATTAATTTTATTATCTTAATAGTCATGTGGTGATTCACAGAAAGTGCCAGGGATTTTTCCATTTCAACTGGATTGCTATTTTACTTGCATACTTCCTAAGTAATAAAGCTGAAATGATTTGTAAGAGAACTCAGCTGAAGTAGATGGATCTATACCAGCAGAGGATTTGTTCCAGTTTCCTCTTCTGTATTCATTAGAACAATTGGGAAACTGTTATTTTCATGATGTAATGCACTGGTTGTTTTAAGAGCTAATTCCCAAACAACGTGCTAATTGGCCTGAAATAGTGCGGTGCATGTGGTGCTCCCTTGGGATTTGAAGTTACGGATGATCCCATTTGTTAGTGGCTTCAGAAATTAAACCTCTCATGAGTGTTTTAACTGTGCTTTTGTAAGGACTGAGTGAATAAGTGTATCATAGTTTGAAACACAGTGTTCAGAGCAATTGTTCTATATTACAGGATTGCTGGGCAAATTAGACTTGCAGTGGAAATTTCCTTGCAGGCTACTGTGCTGAAGTTTTTGGCTCACCAGCACAGGGTTGCAAAGATGTGATAGAGGGTATGACATATACCCTGGTCTAATTTTGCAGTAGACTAGGAACCATTTAGCAACTTCTAATGGAAAAGCAAGACAGATACTTAGAGGGGTGCAGCATATAAACAGAGGCTTGAAACTTATGAATTGAATTACATTTCACATAATTTTTACGTATGTTCTATTGCCAAGATGCTATGCTTTTATATTGACACTGCTTTACTACATTGTTGAGTGGTGGAAGAGGAGTTGGGAAGAGTTTTGACTTTTTACAGCTTTGTAAGGGACGGTGAACACTTCAGCAGTTTGGAACTTAGATTGACAATTTTAACTGGATGTGCCTGAGAAGCTCATCAGGGACACAAAATTGATTAAGATCTTGCTACCTCCCCACTGGCCTCCCTCCCTCCCTCATTTAGGCTTCTGAATCAACTTGATTAGCTGAACAACTCTGTTCTTAATTTTTCAGATTTGCTCAGGATGTCTCCAGAGTAGGGAAGATGACATTGTGCTGGATTTCATTTGATCCATGTTGGTGATTTCATGACTGTGAGAACAGGGAATGTATTTTGTTTTCAAATTAAAGGTTATGTTTTTGTGTGGTGAGGTCCTAAACTGAAGGAGCAATTTCTGCAGTGATTTCTACAGTGAGTAAAAACCTACTGTATGGTTGTGGGCCAAGATCAAGGTTGCATTCCTGCTGCTGAAACTCTCCTGCCTTGGGACTCATCTCTGGGCTGAGTCTACCATGAGAGACATCAAAGGTATAAAACTGGTAGGTAAGTAGATGTTTTACTGATGAATAATGATTCAATTACATAACTTAACTATAATATCTGCTAATGGGAGTGAAGTGCAGAGTGAAAGAGGCATCGTAGGCCGGTAGATGTGAAATGTGAATTAATTCAGACAATGTAGAGAACATTGGAGACTTCTGTGGTATTTTTGTGAGTGTTATATGTGCCTCATTTTAATTGCTTGATGTTATTCTGCCAAGCTGCATGAAATGAAATAAAAGGAAACTTACAATGAAACAAACAGGAAATGAAATAATAAGTGGAGTAAGATGTCTCTGGAGAGAATGGCAAGGGATTTGCAGTAATATTTGAGAAGTTATTAGATGTGAGAGTCTCACCTGTGTGCTCCAGCAGCCTTGTTTTTCTTACACCCATATAATACTACATAAACTACATCATGGAGAGAAGTGAAGGGAAAGGCTGCATGCATGAGAGGCAGAGGCATTTGGAGTGGGATACAGAAGGAATATTATGTTGTATTTCTTCCCCTCTCTCTGCACCCCTCACCACAGGAAGTTTGGATTGGATGGGACATAACCAACAACTGAAGAAACAATAATTTGTGAATATTTGAGTCAGTGAGGTGTGGTTTCCTACAGGGTTTTCTCCACCTATTCATTGAAGTTGATGCCCACCATCCACCACTCCCCAGTTGCCCTTATACTTCAGTACCTCTCATTTTCCTCTGGCTGCTCACCTTTGCTTGCAGCCTCCTCATGCATACCTGAAATCATGGAGCAGCATTCCAGCTCTGCCTCCTTGAAGTCTTTGGGCCTTTGCTGTAGGTAGTTGAACCCATGCTAGGCTCAGAATTTACTAGAGGAGCCCTGTCAGACTGCATGGTCTAATTTTCAGCCACCTGACATTAGTTTGGGAGGGAGGCAAGTTTTGGCTAACTTGATATGTTGTGGGCAAGATCTTCTTGCTGTGCAATCACCAGCAGCAATAAAAACTTTTCTGCTTCCATCTTCTGTACAATGCAGGTGCTACTGTCATTGTTAAGCTGTTTCCTCTAGTGCTGCTTCACCTCTAGCCTTGCCATCGAAAATGGAAGCACTTGCACAGGCTACTCATCGTTAGATTTACTGTTACACTGCCTAACCCTGGTCAAATGGGAGAAGTTTGTCCCTTCATAGGTGGAATTTTAGCGTAGTATGCATGGCTGGCCTTGGTCCTTTCCTAGCGTGTAGGCTTTGCAGTACTGCAGCTTGGTCAAAGCACTGTGCTCAGCATGCTACTGTGATTTCAAGTATACAGAAAGAACTGGTCTGCTGGTTACCAGGCTGGCATACATTACTAGTTTTTTGAATGCAGTGTTTACATCTTAGTCAATGTGCCTTTCTGTTTTTTCTTTTTTTTTTTTCCCCCACTTAATACAATGGAGTTAGCATTTTTGCTGACTGTGGCTCCCACTGGAGCTGATTGAGCTGGTATTTCTGTTCTCTAAGCCTTCTGTTTGTGGTTTCCATAAAGTTGAAAGTAGTTCTTGGTGCTGATTAGGGTTTTTTTCTGGCCTAAAATTTCATCCTGATTTCATCTCTACCAGATAACCCTTCTTGGGTTTCTTGAATGTTTTCCAAAATTAAAAAGAAAGCATTCTTTGTGAAGTTTTATTAATTTGAAATGGTCTGTGATGTTTCTGCTAGAGTAAACACCTTTTGCTCCAGCAAAAAAGTAGTCAGGTTTTTGAAGTGAGTTTGATATGGGACTCAGGGCATCAAAATCATTTGGCTTATTGAACTGTAAGATGGGAATACTCTTTTTCTGTCAGACCTCTGAGCTCCCTCCTGGTAAGCTGTAGTAAACTCTTTAAATATTAGTACTGAAATTTTTCACACCATCTGCCTTTTTATTTGATGCCTCATCAAAATGTTTAGCGTTATTTTTAAAAATGTACTGTTTTGTCCTTGCAAAAGCCCCTCTGTCATGGCATTGCAGGGTAGGTTTGGCAGAGGTCGGCATTCTTAGAGGAAAATGCTCTGCTGCTTTTATTTCATTCTTGCCAAGCTTGGAAGGCTCTGAAAAATGTGTGTCAGTAATAAAATTCTGGAAGCTTACTTGTCATCTCTGTGCAATTAAGCAGTGGATGTCCCATCCTCGCTGAGCAAGCAAGAATGCTGCAGCCCAGTGTGTTTGAGCAGAGCTCCCTAAGCAGCTCCTTGTTGCTGCAGGCTCAGGTTAAACCACATTCTGAAATGGAGCAGGAGCTTCTGTTTCCAAAGTACCTAGTGACCAGCGGGTTATTTAAATGCAGGTGAAATACATGCCAGGCTGTGTCAGGAGGTGGAAACAGGGAAGGAAGGAAGGAGGCAGGAGGAATTTGGACACAGGCCCTGGTGATTCAGGGTCAGAAAGGTAGGGAAGTTGCCTTGGAAGACAGGAGTTCTATCGGAAGATGGTGTGGCTCCTCAGAGATGTCTCTAAACCTCTTTTTTAGGTTCTCAAGCTTTATCCTTCCCTGGTTTCTATAGAGAGGTACACGAGCTTGAGAAAAGGATCCCTGTGAGAACCTAAAGTCTGTCTTTGGAGCAGGGGCTGGGTACCAGGTTTTGCATGTTGATTTCTGCTGGTCTGTGTAACACAAAAACTGCCACCACATTTGTCCTTTGGGTTCTGTCACGCAGAGATTAATGTCTGTTGGCACTGAGACTGAGACAATATTTACACTTTTTGTCTTGTAAAATGTTCACGTGTACCTTATTTGGGCTTTGATTTTATATATATTTACTCCATTCTTGCATTGTTTTGGGAAAACATGTTATTAGTAGATGTAAACCTGAGACGTGATTTAAATAGGATGAGATTTATTCAAAATAGGAATTGTCTTGAGGTTTTTTTCTTACGTCTTCAAATATTAATTCTTTGATTAATATTTTATGTGATTGAATTTGTAGTATGAATTTTACCAGCTCCATACAGGAGGCAGCAAATACAAATTGTGTGATCTAACAGCTCAACAGATCTAACAGCACTGCTGTGTTAGACATCAGTTTCACAGACTGTCCTCATAGATCCTGCCCACCTGCTAAGCCTTACTGCTTTATCCATGGCTGCATCATTTCTAACCATGCCTGGTAAAGCCTTGAGCTTTACTGGTGCTCCTGTCAGGAACCATGTGTGTACCTAATAAGTCACAGTCCTGGGGGGCTTGCCCTCTGAGTGGAGAAAGACAGAGCAGATAAGTGACACACTCAAACAGAGGAAAAAGAAGAGGCGAGAGTGGGATGGCTTGGTTTGGTGAGGAAATTGGTGGGTGGTGCTACCCCACCACCAGGTTCAGTCTGCTGACACTGTCAGGTGCAACATAAAGTCTTCTGCAGGTGAAGCTTCTCCTTAGAAACAGCTTGGCTTCATCCTCACATCAGTCAAACAATTCCCTATGGTTCCTTTTCCTGAAAAGCTGCTCTAGAACACTTTAGCAGTCAAATTCTTGTCATTTTGAGTTTGAAGTAATTTGTTCCCATATTAACAAATCGCCACTCATTCTTTGTTGTCCTCTGGTTTGAAGGAGGGTTTTGTGTTCTTCCTTTTGGCTTAGACAAATCACAGTGTTTTTTACGTGAAAAGGCATGGCTTTTACCTTATGAGCATGCTTACAGTAGAGTGGTTGCTGCAAGTGTGCCTCGGTAGACACACCTGACATAACTTTGAGCTTCCTCGTTGGCAGACTGTTAGCAACACAGTGTCCACAGTGGAAAGGTCAGTACCAGGTGACCAGATTCAATTTGAGTATTCTAGTTTTTGGGATTTTTTTTTAATAGAACCTAGATTTCTGGAGATTGAAAACTTAAGTCTGCTGCAGAAAACTTGTGGTCTTTAGAATTTTTAGATTATTCTTTAGAATTCTTCACCTCAAGCCTCTGGCCAATGTCAGGGCCCTTCTCCAAAACAGTTCTGAAAGCAATATCAGTTCTCTTGGCTGCACTTGCCTGATCTCAGGATGGAACCACAGTGATAGTTTGTAATCATCCTGCACTCACAGTTCTTACAGGCACTGCATCTTGCACTGCTAAATCTTGTTTTGTTTTCATTGACATGCTTTTTTTCACTTCATATGTTCAACTCTGACCTGAAAGACCGCTTGGAAGGAACTTCCTTAATTATGAGCTTTCTGCCTGGTACCTTTCCCTTGCTCTTGTTTATATTTTAAGTAGTTTATCTGATTTATACATCTTATACTTCTGCTGATTTTTCCTACTTTTGCCTATGTACTACTTTGCCAAATGATTTATTAAAATTCAAACAAATTACATTCACATTTTTTGTGGGAATAAAACAGAAAAGAGACATTTCAGACTAGTATGCCATGATCAGTCTTCTGTAATGTATTTGATCTGCTTTTGTTTTCCATTCTTTTGTCAAGGTCTGTGTGCTATCTGTAGATTACGGATGTGTGTCTGTGCCACCAAAGTGACTTTTTTCCCCCCTCTTTCCTTCCAAGTAATGGCACCATATTTGGCTTTCTTCAGTCATGTGGTACTCCCTCATTTGATGGATTTATTTAATATCTGTGCTATCAGACTTAAAATTTCATGTACCAGTTCTTTTGGTGTTCTGTGATTAAGATTATTCTGCCCCCCAGATTTGACAGCAATAAGCTCTTTGGATTTTGCTTCTATCTCAGTAATTTCTATCCCTGAGAACTCATTAGCTGTCATGTCTGCTCCACTGTTCAGCATCAGTTGGGGTTTTTTGAAAATGAGTGGCCATAGTAATTTCTTTTGGGAGGTATTTGTACATTGAGCATGCAGTCTGCCTTATTCCAGTGAAGAACTTAATTATTCCTTCATGTGCTTACTGTGGTAATTTCTTTGCCGTTGTGCGTTTTTGTTTTATTGGTGATTTTTTTTATTTGTTTCTTTTTGTATTTAAAAAGTGTCTGAAGGACTGTCTCATTCTCTATATTCTCTTAGCAGTCTGGTTCATCTTCAGCAAACTGCTGTTATCTGTAGTCTGTCTCATGAACTCTGGGGACATGAGTGCTTGTGAGTTTTAGGACAGCAGAACACATTCAGCAGTTACCCTTTTCATTGTGTAAGATCTCTTTTTACTGTTTCTCCTTGAAGTTATCTTGTGCTGGACTCTTCTCTTACCAGACTTTCTTCCCTTGGGGTAAAAGCTGGTATAATAGCTCTGTCACTGCTTCCTTCAAGAAATTCAGCATCACTGCACACGTCTTGAAGGGTCTCTGCTTTTTTTAGTGACTTTGTGGAAGTAAAGAAAATGATTGTGGGAGACCAGAAGGATGATGTGGGTTGTCTTTCAAACAATAAAGAGAAGACAATAAAAGCATGTATGTCTATAAAAAGTACTACGGACTGAAGGTAGAGCATCTAATTAATCTGAAGCTAGATACTTTTTAGTATTGGGCCTTTTGTCCCCTACTGAGGAAGAGACTCAATATTTCTGACGTATTCCAGAGTAATTCCATTGCCAGCGGCACAGATCATAAAATAAACCCCAGAGTTTTACAGCGTTTTTTTTTGGGAAGGATTTAAATTGATCTATCTTTCTGGTTTCTTTTAGAAGTCTAGCAATTAGGAGCTTTGCAGACTTTCAGTGTCAGCTTTTTCTTTCTGAAGATAGTTCACACAACAAAGAGTGACCCAGTCTTGGAGTGGGTGCAGAAGCAGCATGGGTTGAAAAATTTTAGCCAGCTCTAATTGCGCCATGCCAAGGATGTAACTAGACAGTGACTTTTGAATTAATCTAAACTGCACCAATTTAATTGTGTGGACAAGTCATGGACTGTTTGTTATCTTTAAAAAAAATGAAAGTGCAAAGCAGCAGGGAGGTATTTTTAGTTTTCTTCTAGTGCTTCTGTGGAAGCACAGAAATTAAATAAGGGCACCTTGCTTAAAAGGGCACAGATAAAATTGTATGTGGTGCCATTGCTAGCTTTACTCCAAGATCCATGTCTGCTGCCATGTGTAAGACGCGCTGGCTGTGAACCATCCACCTGACAAACTGTAGCACTCTGGAAGCGGAAGCAGTTTGTGACCTGAGGAGACAGTGCTGAGGGGTAGAGGAAGATGTCCACATCTTTTGTCCTGGTGCAGGGATACAGTTGAGTTCCAGCTGTCAGTGTATGATCAGACAACAAAAGACTATAAGCAGAGATGCCTTGTGAAGAACCTGCTCGGTTCTGGCAGGTTTTCGTAGCACCAGTACTGTGAGATTCAGACTGAGCCAAGCTCTTCTGGAGTCATCTCAGTAGTACTGCTGCTTCTGGGCATTGCTTGACCATGTGGGTCCTGATAGGGCCAGGCTGGCTCCACAAAGAGCTGCTTGGCTTTGGAGGCTGTTTATTAGGTTGGAGCACTGGACTTGAAATGAATCCAGATGTTCGTGCTATGCTAATGCCAGGTTAGCCAGTCTTCCTGGAACTGGAGTGCTAAAGTGCAGATCCACTGGTGTCTTTGTAAGCATCAGAGCCAACCTACTAGGGCTAAATGAGGGCAGGAGACCCTGGGAACCTGAGCTGACTCCATGTGCCTTGTGGTTTTGCTCAGAAAGCCACAGCTTTTTTCTGTAAAGGTTTGGTACCCTGGAACCGTAATGTCAGTTTTTAAAAGAAATTATTTCCAAAGTAACCAGCTGGGGAAAGCAGCATTCCGAGGGCAAACTGCAGACACTATAACACAAAGGTAGCTTGGTTTAGCTGGAACTACATCGGCAGCAGGTGGCTGTTTCACCTTCCCAAGGCTGGTGCATGTGTTTGTGATGGAATTTTTTTAAGATGACATTTCAGTATGTTCTGGCAGGTAGGGGGGAGCCTATAGCCAGAGCTTTAAGCTACATGTTTTTAGCTGTCTGTTTACTTAGTATTTGGGAAAAGAATAAATGTTTTATTATGTGTTTCTGTACCATGATGATGATATAAAAATTTCTAGGTAGGCTTCAAGCGTTCTGCTGTTTGCTTACTGGGAGCCAGCAGGACTAAATAAGATTTTGCCTGTTTTTTCACCGTAGATGCAATCCTGGATGTCTTTCTATATATTAAGAATCATCACAGAAAGCAAATATAACTAGCTCCCTGCTACTGCAGGTCCTCCATGCCCATTTGACAGTGTCCTTGATCCCTAACTTTTTTTGTTCCTCACCAGATTTGTGTCTTCTATTGTTCTGCTCTACAACTGGAGTTTTTGTAGGGTTTTGAGAAGTTTTAAGTCTGTGCTGAATCTGACCATGAAGAATAGATGACTGTGGATGTAGAAAAAATGCAATTACTTGTTTTCTATTTGAATATCAAAACACAGTTTCAGCATATATGCACACTGGAGTCATACCATACCACTTCAGACACGAATTGACATCCTCACTAAGATTTAAAATTTGTTTTTTTAATATCCATTCTGCCTCAGTTTCAAGTGAACTAAATTTTAGCCACTCTTCTCAGCCAAAACTATAAAATCAATTAGTTGCCCCTCTGGGTGATTAGGTCAGACATGTCAGGTAAACATGATGAGGAATTGTCACCGTGAGTGCTGTAGCACTCATCTTTGTGTGTATTGACAGAAATGGATGTCCAAGAGAAACAATACCTGTAAGAGCTCTTGGTTGAAAATATTACCTTTACAGGTGTCTGTAACTGTCTCTTGCCATGGAAAAAAGAGATTCGAAGTAACTGCAATTCTTCCATTTTCAGATACTGAAACTATGGAAGACAATTACATTTTATAGTCAGCTTATTTTCTTTCCCCCTTTTAGTGGTAGGAAATGGTGGAGCAGTTTTGTAAATACTGCTAATGCTCAGTTTCTGGAGTGGCACTGGATTTGATAAAAAACCTTATCAGAAATCCTGCAGTTTAACTCTGCAGGATTCAATAGAACTGTGAGGTCGATTATGTAAAAGGTATTTGAAAGGCTGCAGAGGATGAACAGCAATGTTTGCTGTCTTTCATTAAAGAAGAATCAACAGTAGGATGCAGAACTTCGTGTTTTGCAATTCAGAAGTTTCAATGCTAATAAATTAGAAGATCAAATTACAGCAGTATTTTGATTTAAAATACAAAACAAAAACCCCACCCAAAACATATGGAAAAGTGGTACTACTGGATATTATAATTTCTTTTGCCTGAAAAATATCACTTTGATATATAAACAGTATCATTTATGAAAGAGAAGTTGCTGATCTGTATTTATATTAGTGTGAAAATTTAATTTCTCTTCCAGTTTGTTTACTGGAGGCCATCACAGTTAGTACTAGCAGCTATGTGTGTGTGATAATGACTAATAGGGTGGCTGTTGGTGGTATTGAATGTTTTAAAGCTGTTAGTTTAAATGCTTTAGGTTTATTATTAAAAATGAGGAACCAGATTCTTAAATAGATAACATACATAACCTCAAGAAAATGAAATATAACATACTGGAGCCTTATGGAAGCTTTAACTAAAAGTGTTTGCCAACAAGTTTTTTTAAAATTAGATTAGCTCTTAGTTGAAGTCTCTGCTCTATAATGTTTGGATTGCCAGAGACCAGGGGGAATATCTCTTTCCGTTGTAATTAAATTGAACGGAGTCATGTTTGTGTTACATCTTTGAAAGCCCCTCTTTGAAGGCATGTGAGAGAGCCCCCTTTAGCAAGGGAAATGCTGTGGGCAAATACAGTGGATATTTATACAAATGTATGCTGTTTAATGAAGAAATCTTAGAGACTAAAGTTCGACAACAGCAGAGGTGAAATGAGAAACACTTGGGCAAGTGCACCAACCTGAAACCTACATAATTGATCACGATATGAGCACAATAAAATAAAGGTTAAGAATCACAAAATCTCATAAAGCAATGTCTCTGAAGTGGCTGGAGCAGAGTGGGTAATTATTCAAGGGCCTGTGATCTCTCCAGCACAAACAGTTCTGTGCTGCTATGGAGGTCAGCACTGCTTAGCCTTTTGCAGTGCTACCGCTGTAAGCGCAGTTGAGAAATTGTGGTTATATTGTGAAGATGAGTGGGTTTTAAGTTCAGTAAACTTTCTCCCTCATCCCTAAGAGCTAAAATGAAGTGGCTTTCTATATGGTCCTTTTTCAAGAGAGGTAATTCTCTTCTGCTGTTCCTTAATGTCCCCAGAGCTTTGTTATATCACAAGGGTTGTTTTCCTCTGTTGCCCCAATCTAATCAGTAATTCCTTGTGGGTGATGTCACAGTGTTTGATTTCTGGCTGAGATTTGAGACTTTGATATACTGTTCAATCTGTCTCTTTCCAAAAACTTGTAGGTGTTTGGCATTGCACTGGGTGTCCCTGCCCAGTTCTGAGGGTGGTGAGCTGCAGTGGTGGTCTCTGTGAGAAGGGCCTAGAGGCTGTCCCAAGCTGGCCATAGGCAGCTCCAGGGGACTTGCCACAGGACACAGTAGAGCCCATCAGCCACGGGTGAGGCACCTCTGTAAAAGCCTACTTAAAAAAGGGGCAAAAAATGCTGGACAGGAAAAGGAGGGGAGGAAAGTGTGGCAAACAGCAGAGGGAAACAGAGATCAGAGGAGAAGGAGGAGGGGGAGAAAAAGATGCTTTGTGATACCTTAGCAGATACTGTAGCCTGAGGAGGAGCCCACACTGCAGACAAATGTTTTCCTTAAGAACAGCGGCCTTTGGGAAGAGGCTGGGCTGGAGCAAGGGAGAAGAGCGAAGAGGGAAGGGGTGGTAGAGAAGAACCCTTGTGTAATGACTGTAATGCTCCTGTTTCCCCTATGCTGCTCGGGGGTTGAAGGGTGGAGGAGTGTGAGGAGTGAAATTGAGTCTGGGAGGGAAAGGAGGAAGGATGTTGCTTTAATATTTGTGTTTCTCTTGACAATAAATTGAAGGAGTTTTCATCTGTCAAATCTGTCTTGCCTGTGAAGGTAATTGGTAAGCAATATCTCTGCCTTTATCTCCACCCACAAGCTTTGTCATTCTATTTTCTAGCCCTTTCCTGCTGAAGAGGAGTGAG
Organism: Nicator chloris; assembly: GCA_013400495.1. NCBI lineage: Eukaryota > Metazoa > Chordata > Aves > Passeriformes > Pycnonotidae > Nicator > Nicator chloris. Next base: position 26,478 of record WAAE01003306.1, read on the forward strand.
CAAGCAGCTAGGTGGGCTTTTGGCTGTTTGCTGAGGTTTCTCCAGCACTTCATGCTTGTGGTGGGTCAAGAGGTGCATACTGGTCTACCTTCTAATGACAAGAAACTTGTGTATTATACCATGGTTTTACTGCTAGGCACAAGTATTCTGTGAAAAGCAATAGGAGCAGAAACTACTTGATTCTTTAAAAATTACACTATGAAATAGACTTGTAGAATTTTTAATTTCAATACATTTTATTTTATCTGGAATTTTGATTATCTGTATTGTCTCTTCCCTTCTTACTGGGTAGTTAGTCCAGTGGCAGGGAAGGGCAGTGGGGTGAAAAAAATTAATTCTTCTGTAAAGTCTCTCTGACTTCAGTGAGCTTATGGAGGCATTAACCCTACGAGAGTCTCTTTGCATGTTTGGAGCTTTGATTTTAACAAGTGTTTATCTTGAATTCAGTATCAAGCCAGGAGAGACATTCGGGGAGTTTGCAACATGAAACAGATGGCTGTTTCTTTGGAGGAAGCTAGTCTGAGAATTGAAACCCAGTCTAATTAAGCAGTTGACAGGTTGAGTCTCTCATCTTTTCTGAGCAATCTGCAGCAAAATTAAAAATGTGAATCCTGGAAATAGTTAATTAAAAGCATAATTTTGGCCATGCAAATTTCTTCATTGAACTGAATTGGATTTCTCCAGTGATCAGTCACCTATGCTGAAGTGTTTCCAGGGTTTGCATTTTTCATCTGTGAAGATCTAGACTAAGGTTCTTCAAGGTCAAGGAGTCTAATTTTTGTTTACTCTGCGATATTGAAAGCCTTAAAACCACAGTACTGAGAGATACATAAACACTTTATTCATCCCCACAAACTTCAGCAGCTTAAGTCTGTTTTTAAGTAATCAACTGTTGAGGTTCTACCCTCAATTCCCTCCTACCCTTAAGTCCTGGGTGTGCAGATTTTCCAAAGGCATCTTTATTTTTAGCAGGACTTTCAGAAGCACCAGGACAGGTGAGTTATCTAGCCACTAGGTATTTCAAAGGAGGATAGTTTCAATTACTAGAAGTGCTTATAATACCTACCAGGGTCCTCTGTATATTCTGAGCTCAGTGAAAAGTCTGAAATGAGATAAAACCGAAGTAATTTGAAATATTTGGTGGAGATCTGATTCTAAAACATACCTGAAAATATTTGTTGAGGCAGAATAAGTGTTGCTACGCTTTTGGGCAAGGGTAGGCAGTTTGCTCATAGCTGGAAGTAGTTACAGTATAGAAGGAGGATGAAAAGCTCATGAACTTGTCTTTTCTGTTTTTCTTTGCCTTTGAAAAGCCCAGGTATATTCATTAAAATACATCAAGTTTTATATTCCTCATTTTGAAATCTACAAATTTAAAGTGGTGGCACTTGAACCTTTTGCTCCTACTTTCAGTCTTAGAAATACCTGTTGGAAGGACCATGTTCTTGTATCTCTTTCTCCTTCATGTTGCAGAAAACAGAATGACAGTAGCACTTAACATTTTCCACCTACGTGAGGAAACTTCAGCATTTCTCCCTCTCATATTATGGATGACTGTCATGGGTAAAGTGGAGGTTGAGGTTTGCCGAGTTATAAAATGCAGCTGTTTGATCTTCTCTGTAGTGGATCAAAAGGAGCCATTTCTCATTATTTTGTGCTTTTCTCAATGCATTTTGGTGCAGCTGAATTGTGCTATTACTATGAGAAGTATAGAGAAAGCCATAGGTTTTCTGTCCTCTGGCAGTGTGTGTAAAATAAAAATGAAGCATTAAAATTAGGATGTGGTGATATATATTCAAATCTCTGTAAAGGTTTTGTTTTGAATAGGTGCATTTCAAATTGTCTCTAAGAACATAAAGACATTTTAAAATGTGGTTTCTATTTACTTGTCCTCATTTATTTTATTAAAGGTTGTTGGTTAACACTGTAATTCATAGTTTGTGGATATAACACTTTGAAATGTTCTGCAATGCTTTCCACAGTTTAACAAAACAGAATTTAAGACATTGCTAAAGGACTGGTATCTGTCTCTAGAGCAATGAGGCAAGAATTACTGCAAAGACATGCCTTGTCAAAGTACTCAGCCTTCTTGGTGGAGTGGTTATATATCTGATAGAGTCCTGATATATTTCTTCATCTCACTTTTGTTTTTATAAATGTCTGTATCTTGGTGCTTAGCTCTTCTAAATGTGAGATGTAGGAAATGGAACAGATGTTTGTGTAACTAGTTATTGAGCTCATGGAAGAAATGCATAAAGTGGTATTTTCATTGTTGTAATGAAACTATAATTACATTTGCTTGTAAGGTTTGAATTGGGTTCTTAACAGGAGAATGTTCAACAGGCAAAAAAATATTAAATGGCATAAAACATCATGTGACATTCGAATAATGAAAAATGTATCACTTAGCGGTGTTTGCATTATTCAGAGTTATACACATACAAGTGTCTGCTCTAATCCCTTGCCAGTATGTTGTCTTGGTAACCAGCTACCTGCACACCTGCTCAGCTTCTGCAAGTGAGGGAAAATGGATGGTTATTGGCCACAAATATATTGAAATAGAATATAAAAATCCGGCAGAATGTTAATATTTAATAAGACTGTGCCTTCAAACTTCAGTGTTCTAGCAGCAAGTTTTATACCTGAACAAAAAGAGATTTGACATCATTTGTGTTCTTTCTGTAAAGCAGGGAAAAGTCAAATTCAAATTTGTACCCAAAGATCCAAACACACATAGAGGAATATCAGCAGTATGTGTATTAAAAATAGTGTTATTCTAGTGAGAATCTATTGTCTGTTGAGTAACTGCTTTGGAGTACTTAATAACTGTCAAGGAATTAATCACTTTTCAAAACAGTTCCTGTTTGCCACTTAACTGAACTATTAGTTCCATACAGGTACGTGGACCTGAGAACCTGAAATAGGTGGCAGGGGACTGGGGGGAGGAGGGCAGGTAGATAAAATGCTGTTAGGATTGGGCCTGAAAAGACCCTCTGCTTTGGCTGGACTTCATTGGTGGAGTTTTACCTTAACTTGAAACAATTTCTTCTGCTCGCTTTATAATTACAACCTTCTACTGAACACGAAGAACTCAGCACTGGGGTTTTAAGAGCTGGTAAAGAAGGCATAAAGGCTCATACAGGCATTTTTATTTTCAACTCCAACTTCACGAATAACTGCTAGAAAAATGGGATTTTTGACTAACTAGTATTTCATAACTGTACCTAGAAAAATCTAAACAAAGCACAAATTGGGTAAAATATGTAAAAAACATAAGAATAGATACCAAAACAGTTTTTTTACTTGAGGTGCCTAGTGCACAATTGGAACCAGAAATAAGCCAGAACAGGTATGGGATTGGTGTATATATGATGTATGAGTCTGTGTGCACACTGATGGTGTCCCACCAAGAAATGTCTTCCCAATGCATGGACAGAGTGAGCTTGCACTTGCCTGTTGCTGTAGTTGTAAACCTTTGCTGAGAGATAGCTCTCTATACAGACATGTGTATAGTCAGAGATGGTAAAGAAAAAGTTATAATCCTGAAAAGGACAACTACTTGATGGTAACCAGATGCATATTTAGCAGATTGTCTCCTGGGTAGGATAATGCATGTCACTCCAGCATTTCTTGTCAAGAATATTCTAAACGTCCATTTGTATGGTGTTATTCACAGTACTGAATCACAAAATGGGACTATATTGCTTTAGAGGGATTTCTCCTTGTAGTATAAAAATTGGGTGTGTTTTGCATTTGTTGTTGGTTTGTTTTTTTTCTTTTTTTTTTTTTT
>WAAE01003306.1:30316-57555 GCA_013400495.1 Nicator chloris
ATTTTTCAGTTGTATTCTAAAATGTTAAGGATTAGGAAGTTAGAAGTTATATGGAGTTAGAAGTCCAGCTTTTAAAAGGCAGCCTGAACCTGTATTCATGTTAAGGTGCAAGTGGCTTTGTCCTGAAAACTACCCTGGTGCTCTTTTAAAAATGCCCTTTTTTATAATGCAGGGTCTTTTTTTAAAATGCAGGATCTGACATACATTTGTGTTACAAAGAGTTGAACTGTGTGATCTGGTAAGGTGGAGTTCAGCCTTTTCCAAAAAAATACCCAAAACCCCCAAAAAGGCAGAAAGTCTTTATTTTAAACAGCATGTAAAATATCTTGCATTCAAAAGCTGGTTTTAATCTCTTTGTTTCTGCTCATGTTTCAGTAGCCTTGACAGCATGCTAGGTTCTGCCCACACAGAGGAAGGCTGTTTTGTTGTCCTAATGTATAGATCACATTGCACAAGACATAGGACAAAAACAAATGAATCACCACAGAAGAGGTTCAAACTGTAGCTATATTTACTCCTGTGCTTACCCAGAAGTTGATCTAAGATGAACTGGGCCTCTTTTTAGAATCATGTGTGTGGATATATGTGTAATTTACATACACACAATATAAAAATGGAGTCCTCTAGATTTCTCATTAGCTACTCTTAGGTGAACTCTTAGTGAAAGTCTCTAAGGGTCAATTTGATGCTATTGTATTGGCTGTTCTGAAGGCTGGAGTTCATAATAGTTTTCTTTGAATTAGCATTTGCTTTTGTTTTGTAATTCTCTGATACTGTACTGATACTGATACTGTAGGATACTTTGCCATGCTTTTTCTCAGTGTATGATAAGCTTGGACAAGTGAAAGGGCAATTGTGATTGTGTTTGACTTTATAGGTTGTGTAACAAGCCCAGAGATTTTGCTAATTCAGTTTTACACCTCAGGAGGAAAGAGGTTTTATTTTCACAGCAACGTGAACTTAATAAATTGACAACATTTTGAAGTATAAATTCAGATTCCATAGTTCAGAACTATGAGAAATGATTGCTCTCTTAGACCGGTTATTCCCTCTAAGCTGTGTGGGAAGGGTGTGTGCAGCACTGATTCTAGCTAAAATTACATGTTCACTTATGCTGCTCCCCTCTGCTCAGCCCTGGTGCGGCACAGCAGGAGGGTTGTGTCTAGTGCTGTCTCACTCCAAGAGTGAGTGTGGACTGTGTCCAGCAAAGTGTTGTGGAGAGGATCAAAGGTCTTGGAGCATCTGACCCACAAGGAGAGGCTGAGAGAGCTGGGAGCATTCAGACTGGAGAAGGGAAGCTTAGGGGGATCTTATCCTTGTGTGTAATGGTCTGATGGGGAGGTGAGTAAAGAAGATGAAGCCAGGCTCTTCTCAGTGTGCCCAGTGACAGGATGGGAGGCAGTGGGTACTCACTGAAATAAGAGAAAATCTGTTTGAATGCAGTAAAGATTTATTCTTTTTAGGGGGGCTGAGCACTGGACCAGGCTGCCCAGAGGGTTTGTGGTATCTCCATCCTTGGAGATGTTCAAAACCTGATTGGATGCAGCACTGAGCAACCTGCTGTAGTTGGCCCTCCTTTGAGTAGGGGGTTGGACCAGATGACTTCCAGAGTTCCCTTACAACCTGAATGCTTTTATTAAATTAATCAGAAAGAAATTGCTAATTGTTTATTGGTTCTGTTTACACTTTTATCCGTACTGATGGTGGACACTGTTAATGTAACACTGGTGTCCAGAAGTTACATTTAAACGCAAGCACATGAATCAAATGCTTTTTCCCAACATGTTGTGGATGGTGCACTTAAACTCTAGGTTCTTTCATTCCTAAAAGCTGAGTATATGCTTGCTTCATTGAGAGCTTCAGAAATTAGTCTGTCCAACACACTGAAGTGCTCCACAGGCACACAGCTGTGTGCAGAAAGCACAGCAGTGTTGCATGGGGTGATTTCGGGCACAGGTGTTTATCTAACCTTGGGAAATTCTAGTTACTATCACCAGAGGATATGATAAATTCCCATCCAACAGCATTCTGCCTATTGCTGGGTGAAGTAGGCAAGGCAGGGCTTCAGAGACTGCCAGCCCCATGATGAGCACAAAGGGGGTTTTTTCCTGCGTTCTGTTGTATTTCTACCTGTATCCATAATTAAAATATGAAAGCTTTTAGAAATGTTTGTTGATCATAAACTGCAGATGCCAAGAGTCAGATCAGAAGGTGAACAGTTAAATAAAAAAGGTAATATTTAAGGTCTGTATTTCAGAACCAGCCTCTGCTAATGTTTCATCTTGAGCCTGTAATCAGCAGCAGCTGTGAGGGAGAGGAAATAAGAACATTGTTATTTTAGTGTAAAAACCTAATTTTGAATAAGCCCTTTCTTGCAGATGTGTTTCTGGGCACCAACAGAAAATCTCATTGTGAAGACTTAATACCATTTTAGTATGCAGGATTGTCATTGACAGTGCACTATGGAAAGGAGTGATTTGCTTTAGTAAGGATAAAGTGCCTTTCAAGCTAAAAATAACAAAACCCCACCAATGAACAAAACAAAAGCCAAACCAGAAGTCATGGATCTGAAATCTTGCTCAGGATAGAAGGTAAGATTTTTTCAAAGATGGGTGTTAGGTGTACATCTTCAAGAGGAATATATATTTTCACAGTGGTGCTCTTTGAAGTTCTTGTGTACATGTAGAAATGACTGGCAGCTCCAGGTGGGCATCTTTGGCAAATTAAAATTAATTTTCTTCCCACAACTCATTGCATTGCTGGGTATTCCTGTGCCTAACTTTAAATCCTGAGCAACTTTGCTCAGATTTTAAAGCACATTGTGATTATTTGAGCATTTTGATAGATCTCTTTCCGGGCTTTGTATGTGAACATATAAACCTGTAGAAGTATCTTAAGAAGTGCTTTGTTCCAGAAGAGAACTTCTGAAGTGATGCTCAATGGGGGAAAGGGTATGGGTAATATTTTTCCCTCTTATTAGGTCTTTGGACTTCAGCTGTTTTTGAGACACGAGGAGGTTCTAGTGATTATTCACAGGTTCTGTATGCACTGTATAGGGAGAGCGCTACCTTTAAAGCAGTTGTAAACCATGCTGTAACACAGAGCCTTTCTGAAACAGTTAAGTCTAAACTTCTTTCCTTAAATACATTTTAATCCATGTGATAGTACTTGTATTCATTGAAACTCCAAAGATGAAATTTGGTGACTGTGCATGGAAAATTGAGATACGGGAAGGAGTGGAACAGTCTGTGTGCTGTAATTTTGGTCAGTGGTTGCAGACAGTGATGCAGGTGCAAAGGTCAGGTTCAACAGAACTGCCTCCATACCAATTTTCTTTTGGAGTAATTGATGTAAGGGAGGCAAGGTTAGCCTCCAACTTTTGTGTGATGTGGGCAGCATATTTAAGCACATATTTATGTTTCTGTCTGTTACCAAGATATGTGATGACCACCAAATTAGAGCAATTTTCAATGATGGCTGTATATCAGCTGATTGCTGCACTGGACTGGGTGTTGGAGCGGCACATCCCATTAGCTGTGCAGCTGTCCTCTGCTCCCTTCTGGCTGAAAGCTCCTCTGGTGTTGGGATCTGCCACCCCACATCTGATAGTCAAGGGTGAGGGTGGTTTGGATGTTATTAATCTCCTAATCTTACGGATGCATTAGACATGCTGGCCTTATTTCTTCTCTATTTCCAGTTACTTAAATTTGACATTACTCCCTGAAGAATGTTTATTTTCTTTAAGGAGAAATGCTGTTGAAAAAGAGGTCTTTGGTTTTTTTTTTCAAAGATGAGGTCATGAGTGAAAATAACACTGCTGCTGTTTTACTGCTGATTGTACTGATAAGCTTTCTATCTTTTCTTTGGTCATCACCATGGTCAATTTGTTAGGATTAAAAATGAAACGTTCAGTACAATATGTAAAAGAAAACAAGACAGTTATGAGTTTGTGTGAGTCCATGAGCAAAGTCTGAGTGAAATGTTGAGAGTGGAAAACATTTTTTACTGCTGATTCTGGAAGGTCTTCGATTTTGAGACCAAGCTGGACTTTGATTTTAATGCTATATCTTGTAACTGCACAGCACAGGTGAAGCCTTTATGAGTTGCTCTACTTATTTTACTGTAGTTATGTTCTTCTCTGCGCTTCTTTTCTCTCCCTGACTGCTTGGAAAATGGTTGATATAAATCACTGGTCATGCAAAGGAAGCAAAAATGGTACTTTCAAATGAAATTTAAATGTTTCAAAAAGGCCATTGTTTGTGGAAGCTCTGCACCTTTAAGTCACATGGATATACACAGTTTTAAAAGTTAGTTATATTGATTTTTAATTAGTATTTTTATGAGATATGCAGTCTTTATTAGCAGACGCTGAGAAAGCATGAAACAATCTCCCTGCCTTTCAGATTAGCATACAGTTAAAATCTAATTAAGGCAGTACCCATTATACGGGGTTATAATTTACAATTTAAAACAATTGCCTGGTAAAACAACTAAATATGCATTAAAAGAAACAAAAAAACCTTAGCAATTCATGACCTTTTAAAATTGGAGTAATCAATTCAGACTTGTTTTCCACTTTAATGAACCCTGGCACCTCAAGTTTAAATGCCAAATGGTATTTCTTTTCTCTCCCGTGGGTCTGAGGACATTTGTTGTAGAAGTTAAGCAGAATGACACCTGTTTTTGTCTGATGAGCAGAGCTCTTGACTATCCTGTTTTTACTTGCCTCCATAAGAAGTTGCTAACAGAAGTTCACTTGGCTGCAGGGTAGAGCTGATTTGTCACAGGTATTGGGCTGATGTAACAGCAGTGGAAGGCAGTAGAATAGGGGCAGATTTTCATATTTGGGCTCTTTTTGACTTGGTGACATTTTCCTATAAAGAAGTTCTACCTTAATGCAGTGAAATTTTAAGCAATTGTGCTGTGTTTTAAAAAGCATGTTCACAGCTAAATATTTGAAAAAAGAGAAAAATTGAGATTGTTTTTTCCTTATGTGTCTATATTTGCATAGTGAAATATTTCAATGCTATTGAAAATACTTTTGCTTATGAAACAGTGTATCATAAGATCTACTATTAATAAAGTAATATTCTGAGAGGAAATAGCAAACTTGGGGTTTCAGTTGTATCCCAGATAGAAAATCACATTTTCTTTTGCAGGATGTAAATTATCCAGGTTTCTTCCTCAAGGTGCTTTTTCCTCAATTTGAGTAGTCTAATACTATGGTCAAAATGTCCTTGTGAATGTTTGCAGTTGGCACTGCACCTTTGGGGATCTCAGCATAAGGAGGCAGCAAAAGGACAAATGAACAGTAAATATTACTTCAGAATGTAGTTTGATGCTGGCTTGCATTTATATAGAATTCCAATTCACTATACACCTCAATTAGAAAAGAAAATCTTTCTTTGCAATAGGTATCTCAAAGAGCAAGATGTTTAGAAAGTAATTCTAGCATCAGGGTAACCTTTACAAGTTTTGGTAGCACATGAAATATTCCCCTAAGTTTGCTTTTATTTTTTGCTCCTTATAATCCATGTTCTTGATGATAATTCTGTAAGATGGAACCAGCAGCTGACATACCTTCCCACAGCTTGATATAAATCTCCTCTGGTACAAAATGAGTTCAGCTGCAGTGAACTTAAATGCTAATGCTGTAGACAGCAGGCAACCTGCTGTTTAGTATCACAAAGTTTTAACTTTGGCTTACTCCCACACCTTCCTTGTTCCAGCATGAGTTAAACTGGCACCTTGCCATGGCTGATGACAAAAAGCTGTTCTTATTTGCAAACAAAGTAATTGTATGATCAAATGACTCACTAATAATGAGCCTAATGAACCTATGAGGTTGTACAGACCATAGCGCAGGCTTCAGTCAGCTAATGAATAATCCCAGTCCTACTTAAAGATATAAAAATTGTCAAATAGGTTTGACTTTATGGGTATGACATTCTATCTTTAGAAGAAACAGTACTTTTCTCTGCCTCATAACCTGTATACTGGCAGAATGTATAAGATCTGTAATACTGCGTATTTTATTACATAATTATTTTCTACAATACATGCTATTCTTTTCATGAATTACTTTTAAAATAATGGCCTTTCAATGATAAGGTATCACATCTTCCTTCCTTTCTCCACTATATGAACTTTCATGTAACAAACTGAATGAACTAAGTAACAAGGAGTCTTTTGTTCAAGCCTTTCAGAGGCTTAAATGTTCTATATTCTCCTTTGCATCTAATCAAGAGAAGAAAATTTTGGTCTCTCTCTTTCTGCTACAAATCTGATCCTGCTGAATAGTTCTGCTTCTTAAACTTTGCAGGATGTAGTTGATTGGCTTTGTGTGGGAGGATACATGAGAAATGTTTCTTAGTTGAGGCAGGTGTAGTCCATCCATAGTGGGCTGCCTTGTGTCCCTTCCATCTCTGGAATGGGGGGATGTCTCCACAGTACTTGAAAGAAAATGCTGAAATCAGGCACTGCATCTGGTGAACATCAGACCTCGTAATGGGGAAGGTGAAGGGCTCAAGACACATGAAGCTCTGCCTCGTAGCCAGTGGGGTGTTTTGCCATTCTTGGTTTGAAGCTGTCATTTCTTGGTTTACTGGACAAAGCAGGCCTAGTCTGACACTAAAAAATATTGCCTGCTTTTTTGCCCTCAGTCTGTATTACTTTGTCTTCTTTATCATTTGAGATACTAATTCTTCTATAAGACTGAAGTAATTAGATCTTAGGTCTTCCATCCCCTCTTTCCCACAGCAGATTTTTCATCCTCTGTTTCTAAATCCCATTGTTTAGAGCCTATAAATTTGTGTGGGGTTATGTGTTGGGCAGAGCCCACCATGTGATGATCATGTGCTTGAAGGTAACGTGCTCAAATCTGACTCTCAGCAGGGTGAAGAAGGTCCATCTCTTGCAAGAATGAAGTTCTTTAAATGCATTGGGAACTCTGTGGTGTGCTTCTTAGTTCATTTAGAAGAGTTACTTATAACCCTGGGCTAAACTAGTTGCAAGGCTGATTTATTCTGTTATTCATCTGATAGGGCACTAATATTGTATTCAAATTAAATCCTTGGTTTACATCGGGAGATTGAGAAATGAAAAGTTTTTAAAGTATAATGAGAATCTCTTCCTCTGTTCTTTTTTTCCTACTTTTTTGGATATTACATGAGTGAGCTGTATTGACTGCTAACTTCTTTCAATTATTTTGATTATTGTTCGGGTTGTAGTTCTCTGAAGGTGGTCCTACATCCTGTATTGCTGTAATTTTAGCTGAGGTTTTCTGACATGTTGGTATTTGTCTCCTAGCAAAAGTCTCACCTTGGGAAAAGAAGCTTCTCCACTTGGTTCTGATTTTTAATCACAAAATCAGAGTAAGCTGAGTTGGAAAGGACCCACAAAGATCATCTAGTACAATTTCTGGCCCTGCAGGCCAAGAATAGCTGCTATTCTGTAATATAACAGAAAGGGTAAGAGAGTTTCTCAGTCAAAATCTCAGTAAAGCATCTTGTTCTGTGATTGACAATTTCTTGCAGCAAGAAGGGTTTGTGTCCTTTCATGTTGCATATATTAGTGTATTGCTATAAATCTTTTAAACCAAGATGAGTTTTATGAAATTTTATGAGTTTTTTTTTAATTTTAAATGTTTAAGTGTGCTTTACATATAGACAGTGTCACGGGGTATTGGCATCATAGTTTAAACAAATTACGGTTGTTACTGTGGTTTAATAAATTGGTTTGAGCAAATTGGTTTGTTTGGACTTTGTGGCCCTGCTTTCAGGATGTGGGATAAGGCAGTGCAGCTTCATTTTTTGTTGTTGCAAGCACTGGAAATAGTTTCAAGAAACTGCAGCGAGGATGTGATGCACAACAAAAAGATTTAAAGAAAAATATCTGTGCAGTTTTCTAATTGCAGATGTAAAGGTTTTACTAGTGTGTCTGCAGAGATTACTAGATTGGATGGCTGGAATGGAACTTGTCTATTTTCATTTCCTCTTTGATGTTATCTGCAAAATGGGAGATACAGCTAACTTTTTTTGTTGTTAATAAATAATATTTATGTTATTTCTCTGGCAATGTTCCATATTAGTCATTAATGTGCCAGTTAAGCTATTTTAAAATAGTTTTCTTTATGTTGGAAATGATGGATACGTGATGCATTTGAGTATTCAAACAGTGGTATTTTCCTTCTATTTATAACCTTTCTTTGGTCACTGGATCTTTGTTCTGAATATATTTATTTATTTTTGAGATGTTTGTAAAGAACACCTACAGAGATTGTTAACATTTGTCAGCTCTTGGAATGACAGCTCCAGTCACTACAGAAGACAAGTAATTTTCCTCTTCAAGAAAAGGGATGCTAATTTCCACCTACAGTAACATGTTTTGAGAAACATAATGCACTAAGAAAATGTACCAATTACTTGGCTGAAAATGGCTTCCCTTCTGCAAGATAGACAATCATAACATTTTTGGACTTTTTACTAGTTTAATAACATAACTCCCTCTTCTACAAAGTTGGAAACATCAAGTTTTAGAGCAGACTAGTATTCTATCAGGTATTGGAGCAGCATTGTGCTGTGGCGTGGCATTTCAGATTCTGAATTGTGTCCAGGCTCAGTAATTGCAAATAAATAGGATCTGATTTATTAAGAGAATGATTAAGTACATATATGCTCCCATATGTGTGTTACTTACACAGCTGAAGGGTGATTCGTTCACTGTTGTCCAGGATGGGATGTTATTTTTTAGGCGAGGTTTCTTAAGTGGCTTTCAGAAGCACATTACTGATTTTTACCTGCAAGTAATGTGGAGGTTGTAGGTGGAAATTATATGTAGGTGCATGAATGAGTGTATGTCTCAATATAATTATTGGCATATACTAAGCCAAAAGAGTGAGGAAAATGGCAATTATATTAATGAAGTTGCTTAATTGCATATAATGAAATTTTTAATTTACTGCAACCTATTGAAGCTATCAATGACCTAATAAAGATTATACCCTTTTACTTCTATTGTTCCCTGTTTAAATCAGCAGAAGTATATTAAAGCAAACTGCTTATTGTTTAGAAATTAGATTATTTGGGATGTAGAAAGAAAACAAAAAGATAGTAATATAGAAATTGACTCTATTTAATAAGCAGTTAGACAAAACTATCTTTTTTAAGATGTTTTGTGCCACAGGCTTATGACATTAGCAAATGAGTCATATCAAGTCACTTTACTTGAAAAGATTTCTAATATTTCAGCTGGAAGCCATTTGCAGTTATGTCTTCCGAAAACAAAGAACTGCTGCTTTCATTCCCACAAAAAAGACAGATATGCAGTAAATGGCCTTTAAGGGCAAGAAGGAATAAAGGAGAGATAAAGCTTAATTACAGTTCTTAACCTGTGACAGTGAATTTCTGAAATGTAAACAAGATGGTTGGAGTTGCTGCCATGCCCGTTCTGCTCAGTGCTCCATCCCGTTGTACCACTGTGCTTTCCTGGTGCTCAGACCCACCTGTGAAAAATGTTCCTCCTGTGCCCTGCTGCCACCACTTTTGTGGCCTTGTCTCTCCATGTCTTTGTGAGACCTCGCTGTGTTAGCAGCACAGGTGTTAGCTGCTGCTGCCCTCTGTGAGGGAATTGGCAAAAGGAATTGCAGAGGTGGAAGGAGATCAGAAAAGTTTGGGATGAAGTTCAAGTCCTGTGCAGAGTTGCCAGAACAACAGGTTTCAGGTAGGATATAACACAGGCAATTAGGAAAAAAGTCATGCTAGCATAAAGGCTGGAACATCTGTTCAATGGCTTAGAAAAAGTTTAATGTTCGACTTCACTAATGGCACTAAAACTTGCTATCGTTAATGTGAATGATAGTGACTCACTCCAATGTCTGATGAGTTTTGAGAGGGATGATTCCAGCTGGAGCTCTGCAACTGTTGCATTTGAAGTCATAGCAATTTGCTGGAGAATTCCAGCAGGACAAAACCTATTTTGAGGTGTGTTGTTATGCATGTTTTTGGCATCTGACTAATCCAGTTCTACTTTTTGTTACTGGCCCTGGTTATTGCCTGTATTGGTATTGTGTACTAGTGCTTTACTCTATCATAAGAACTGAAACACCTCAAATGTTTAAGTTTTATTTAAATCCTCTTGTACTTGGCTTGTACATGGGGAAATACACAGCCTAAGTCAAGACTTTGTGTAAGGAGGATTGTTGTATTAAATGTAAGCCCGGAAATCCAATTAACTGCTCAACAATTTGAATTTTTTTCCTAGAAACACTGATTTTTTTGGTTTGTGTTTTTTTTTCCCCGCTCAGAGCGATTTTCATCATCCCGCTCTTACTTTTAAGCTAGTTGTATCTTTGAAAAAGTAATAAAAGCTTATTTCCTTTGTAACTTGGTTTGTATACTCATGGCTGTCACATTAATCTGGTGTTAGTATTAGATTTTAATAAAAGGCTCTACATAGTAAGAAGAAAGAGCCTTGCTGATATTATAGTGTTTTTCATATAATTTAATTTTTTGTTTCTAATGTTTATGCTTTTGGTATATTATGAGTGATATTGGACTTAGTCAAATGTCTTTTATAAAAAAACAACCAAGCAAACCCCAAAATACACGAGTTATGTTGAAGCAATACTAAGACAGTGACAAAAGAAAAAAGCTGAAAGGGTAGAAATTTGCAAAGTGCTTATCTTATACCTGGCTTTGAGATTCAGCAAGAGGAAGAGAATATTAACAGAGAATATTAAGAAACACTAATGTTTCTTATTAGCAGTTGCATTTTTCATTAACAGTTTCAATGAAGTTTTGTGTATTTTGTGGAGTTAACACAGCATTTGAGAATGGGCGTGGGTGTTAGAATCCCCGTGGAAGGTCTCTAGGGGCATGTTTGTATAATTAATTATCACAGGTGGGCTAGAGGCAATCCGATGGGTTTCCACATCTTGATAAACAAATTAATCAGTTCAGGTTGCTTTCCACCTATGGGACTAAGTTTTGGCTGGTCTCATGGTTGAGATGACAGCTACAACTTGTTGGGTGAGGCAATCACAGAAAAGAATTATGGCTGAGATAGTGCTACTTCAAACAAACAAGAAATTCCCATATGCCCTGCTCTTGCAGACAAGAAAAAATTGCCTATTAGTAATTCCTAAAAGTTACTGCCATTACCTTATTTGTTATCCATCATATAATCTCTTATGGCTTTTTTCTAAGTTACAGTATTATTGTTATAATGAGAAAAAGGGGGAACACTTCCTCCCTTCCCAAAGAACTGTTAACAGCAGTATCTTTCTATGTAAACTTGATTTGGTGTCTATTATTGGGGAAGGGGAAAATCAAGAAGAAATTTGGTTTTCTGTAGAATTTCCTGTGTCCACAAATCTAAATCCTGCCATACTGGATGTTCAAATTTAATATGGCTCCTGAAGATCATTGTTTTAACACTGCTGCCCCATATACTTGCCACCCCAAATTCCACTGAAACCATTTATTTTTAGTACAGCACCTCTGGAAATTGAGGTAAAGGTGTTAAATAAACTTAGGCCATGTGCAGAGTAATGGGCTTGTGATACCCTGAGACTGGATACTGTAATTATTGCTGAGGCTTTTTTCCTACTCACCAGGCTGGATCTTGATCTAGTACAGGTTTACAAAAGAATGAGCTTGGACATGCACCAAAGATGCCCAACAGCCTACAGGAGAGAGCTGTGAATTCCCAAGGATTTAGTTCATTACTAAGAAAATGAGATGTGAGTCTCTGTGTGTACACATCATATGTGTACTCTGTCTCGTTAGTGTAGGCTTTATGGATGCTTGTAAAACGTATATGTGCTTTTTCTGTAAAAAAAGTTTTTTGTGATATCTCTTGCTGCTTACAGGCTCTTGTAACTGTCTGTATAGACACTGGTTTCTGACCATGGGAAATTTGCTGTAATTGTTTAGTAAATGTAGTGTGTGAAGTAGTGTAGAGAAAAAAACCCACTAAGGCATAATTAACCACAGTCTCAAGAAGATCTACATGTTTCTAAAAGTCAATAGAAGAGATAAAGTCTAGCGCTGCCTTTTTTTTCTTTCCTTTCTTTTTTTAACAGAATTGAAGTTATTTGAGCAGGATTTCTTGGGATCTGGCTTCTTGGAAGTGTCAAGGTTTAAAAAAAACCCAAACAACAAAACAGCAAGCTCTAATTTTCTTTCCTTTTATTTTTTCTGACTACAAGAATAGAAGACTCATCATTTAGTTTTCTAACATACTTTCATAAGAATTAAAATCCAAATACAATTGAATATATTCATGAGAGAAATTTACTTTTGAATTATGTTTTCAGTTTTGGAGGTCTCAGTTCTCTTTGCAAAGCGACTACTGCTGATCTGTTCCAATTTCAATGAAAAATATTTCTAGTTGCTTATGTTTGAGAGAGCGCACCACATGTAGATTTTTGCCTGGGAGCCTGAAAAGAAAAGTGGTATTCTTTTATGTCAGGGAGGAAGGACAAGTGTCACAGATGTGGTTTGTGTGTCTCCTTTCTTGGAGATGAAAAACTGCTTTGATTTATCAGAGGCAGGTCCTGCTTGGGTGGGGAGACACTGCTGTTACAGCCAAGCTTTACATTTGCATTTTTCAGCTGGTCTTTTTGTTTCTGGGGTTCTTATTGTTAAAATTGAGTTTGATAGGTAAGCCAGAACTATGCTGGTTAGGATGTTTTGAGTTATTGGTTGTTGGGATGGGAATGTGGCTTTTATTTCTTCTGGGAACTTGGTGTGACAGTCAATGTAGTGTTGTAAAAAGCTGGCATCATGATTTTGAAATATATATCTTTGGTAACATCAGGACATATTGATATCTACCTCATGACTGCTGGGCTAATGTGGGAGAGAAGAGAAAAAAGCATCAGTCTGCTGCCCATCCTAAATTTCTAAATGTCATATAAGATATGCAAGAAATAAAAAGGAAGAACTGTCAAAGTTACATGCTGTAAAAAAAAATCTGGTGAAGTGATTCAGACGCTTGAATATTTATATTGCCTTATTAACAGGAGTGACATTGGTTTGTCAAGGTTGTACATGCTCTGAGGTCCAGACTGCTGCTTAATTTGAGTGTGGAAATCTATGGGTAATCATTATAGGTGGGAAAGAGAATTAACTGTGATCATCTCACGTAGCTAGCATGATTACTGTCAATGAGTAGGTGTAGAAAGAGAAAGAAAGAGATTACTGTTGTATTGGCTGATCCTGATGAATGTCACCACATTTAGGAAAATGGGTAAAATATTCCTGTTCAAGAAAATATTGACAGAATTTTCAGTGAAGATGGTGAATTTTCAGAAAGATGGAAAAAAGTAAGAGAATGGAAGAGGAAGAGAATTGCAAACAATTTACCTAACTTAAGTTCAAGTAAAGTGCTGGAGCTTGCAATCTTTGACAAAATTGAACAAAACCAACCCATACAAGGCATCTTGACTGAGGGTAACTCTTTTCAAACCAGTCTAATTTAGTTTTATAAAAGTGATGGGCCTTTTAGAGTCAGAGAAGCTGTAGATGAGATGCAACTTGCCTTTAACACCTGGACTTTTTTTTTTTTGCATGCTGCACTTTTAAGCCATAAAAGAAATACATGGTAGATGAAACAGCTGCAAACTGAATCAACCAGTACTTAGAAAACTGTGCAGACTGTTTGTGTGAAGCATCTGCTATTGAATGCGTTTCTGGAGGGTTTAGTTGGGGTCTGCTCAGCATACTTCTTTACTTTGCAGGTGGCCATGAGGAGGAAACAGCAAGAAGTTTGGAGGACAAGATTGGGATAAACACGCTGGAGCAACAGTCTACAAAAAGTTGGGAGAAATTTACTAAGGTCTTTTGCAGTGTGCTACCCTTTGGAATAATTACCTGCACAATCACAAGGTGAAGGAGCCCTCGCTTAGAAACTACTGAAGAAAAGCTTAGGGGAACTGTATTGGATACTACACTAAATGTGAACCCACACTGTTCTGTTGTTTAAAAATAATTTATAAATGGCATTACGTTATGTTATGTATAATAAGATATTGGCAGAACTTATATATCATGTTTGGGGCACTGAATTTAAAGAAAAATGGAATAAACAGCAGAATCAAGAAGGTAAGAAGTAGAGGGAAAAAGAGCACTTACAAGGCCTACTGAGAGCAGGAGAAGAGGAAAGTTAATTTGCATTGAGAGAGATTCAGGCTAGATGTTAGGAAATTACTTTTTTGAAAGTGAGTGAGGTAGATAACCTCATCTAATGCTGGGGAATGTTGTGGAGATCTCTGCTGCTGGAAACCTCTGTTAGCAAAGCTATGTGGATGTCTGTAGCAGAAATGATTGGTCCTACCATGGATTATATGACCTGTTGAGACCTTCTTAATGTGTTGTCTTGCTTTCTGGAAAGTTCTATTTGAAGGAAAAAAACCCCAAACAACCCAGAGCAAAAAAATCTGTCTATGATTCAACCAAAATTGTTATAGAGCAGTATTCCTCAGTAATATGTAGCGTGGCCTTTTAATATGAGATTGCTTCTGGGAATTCTCACTCTGTTTACTAATTACTATCATTATTCTGATCATTTTTTCCTCGTGGAAAGCAGAACAAAAACTACAGTACATCATGAGCTTTCTTAAGGGAAATGTCAAAAGTGTCACTCATTTGGGAAATTTAAATGCCAAGTTCTTACCTTGGCCTCCTCTGGAGTGTGTCATATGGTGTTTTACTATAGTCTTTCAGAAAACAATGCAACATTAAAAAAGTGCTGGAGGTGTCAGCTTTTCCATTATCTCTATTGTTAACTGCATATTCTGTTTATAGAGACTTGGTGTAACACAGCATGGTCCAAATATTTGTTATTCAGGAAGCAGCATTTTAGCTCATTTACATGACAGGAAACACTTTTAAAAATCTTTTATGTTGATTTACTGTCAAGGCAGCAAAGCATATCACTAGTAATTTTATTGTTGTTATCTAGCTAAATATTACAGATTTTATTTATTTCTTTAAACTAGCTGCATAATGTTGGGATGTGTACCACTATGCCTCAAAAATATTTTTGAGTATTTTTTATATTCACATTCTTCCTTTGTCTGCCATTTTCAAATGAATGTGCATTAGGTGATAAGATTCAGTGACAGATTCAAAAACTTTAGATGGCACACAGTGACATAAACATTTTCTGAAAAATGCATCCTTTCACCTAATCTGTTGCCTGCCTACCTAAGGAAACGAGGCATATGCCATTACTCCATCTCTATTTGTGCTCTAATAGCTAATGGATCTTTTTGCCAATTTTAAAGCAAAATCTTAAAAATTTTGAGGTTTTAGGGGTTGCATGAAAATTGGTGTTGACATGGAGATGAAACCCATGTTTATGCCCCCATTGTGAAGAAGGAAGGGAGACTTCTGCTCTTATGACCTTTATTTTCAGTATGTGTTGTAAGAAGTGGCTTGATGCATCTCTGGGAGAAAAGGGAACAAGAGCCCTGTGTTGAGAAGTCTAGGATTAAAGTTGAGTGTATGGTGCTACGTGCAGGAGAGTGTTTGGGCAAGAACTGAGCAGATGCATACCAACTGCCTTAGTCTGAAACAAGAAGTCTATACAGACTTTGTGTGGCTCAGAGCGTGTTGGGCAGACATGGGCTGTTACAATGACAGATGTCAGGAATATGAAGGAAAACTGGGGATTGTGAGGGATGTGGGAGACACTAGGTTAATTGGTTTAGCTGCTCAAAGAATGGTTAGTTAAGGTCCTTGTTCTTCTGTTCCTGAAACTGTTGGTGTTGACTGAAATCCAGTCACAGATGACCAGACATGCACTGCAAATTAATCTGAAAGGACAGTTTATAATATTCTGATTATTCTTTGGTTGAACTGAAGAAGCTTCTATAATACAGAAAATTTTATGCATTCCATTTCCTGTCTGAAATTGTTCCACTATAGCACTTCTGTGGCTGCATTTACCATTTCTTTTTACCCTTTCCTTTAAGAAATGTTAGTCATCAGTCACTCTTCCATAGCAAGCATTAGAGAACACCTTGGGGGCAGGAGGGCAGGGGAAAGGTTAGGGCAAATATTTGCAATCATTTCACTCAGAAAAGTTCAGCCTTAGAAATCCACAGACAAAATTAAAACAAGAAATGAGGCATAACACGTTACTATCTGTATCCAACACATGGTATTAGGCAGATTGCTTATCTGATCTCACTGGCCAGCTGTCCTGGGATGAGTGGAAGCTTCAGACAGGCCCAGCTTTAGCCTCAGAACTTGACCAACTTTAAAATGAAGGAATCATTCTACAAGTTCTAATGATGGCAAACCAGATCTGCTTATAAAAGTGAGTATTAAACAGACAAGAGATAACAGATGAAAGATCTTAATCAGAATTACTTACTACACAATGTAAAATTAAAGAACTCCAAGTAGATTACAATATGACATAAAACAGTTCACTATATCCAGGTTCCTTTATTAAAGCTAGCAAAAGAAATATATTGAGTTAGGAGTTGAATGTAATTTACCACCAGTGATGATAACGTACACAGAGTTCCTCTCTTAACTTCTTGGGAGTAACAGAGAAGCAGACATCCCTACTCAAGGGAGAAACTGCACAAGTTTCCAGGAAAATGTTTGGAAGATTCCTGCTTTGTGAAAGTTTGGTGTAGCTTTTATAGTTTGTAAAGTCTGATGTTACCCCATTGTAAGATTCGGTCTGAAGATCCCTCATTTGCCTCACGACCGTCTCTGAGGACTGAGACCCCAAGGAGTGAGACTCTGGGAGCAGCGGGGCAGGGGGCCCCTGGCCTGGCTGTGGCGGGTGGTCTGCCAAGTTTCNCTACGGAGGTCCCATTGGCCTGAGAACCACGAGGGCTCCATTCCTGTTGGTAGCTATAAAATCCCAGACTTTATCTTTTCCTTTTCTTCATCCTTTCATTCTCTTTTCCTTCCTCTCTATCACAATACTGAAGTTGGCACTCAATAAAAGTGCATTTCTGTTTAAGAATACTGATTTTTGTCCCCTGTTGTGTCTTTTGTACTCTGAGATCCCTAAAACAAACCATCAGGGCCCCGCACCCATTAGTGGACCCTGACACCCATTCACTATAACTGTTTGTGCCTGACCTGTGAGCCAGTTGCTCACCTACCGCATGACCCGGTTATCCAGCTGTGAGCTGGACACCTTGTCCAGAAGGATACTGTGAGAGACAGTATCAAAGCTTTGCTGAAGTCCAAAGGAATTACATTTGCTGGCTTTCCTAGATCAGCTAGGCGGGTTACCTTGTCATAAAATGAAATCAGTTTTGATAGGCAAGACTTTCCCATCATGAAGCCATTGTGGCTGTGACCGATGTCTGGAGATGTTAATTGCTATAGCCAGGGTTATGGATACTTACACGGTCTACAACCCAGCTGAATCTTAAGTGTTTGTTATAGCTGGGTGCAGAAGTGTTTTGGGCCAGGATAAAGCAAAAGCATATCAACTGGCTTAACTGAAAAAAACTAATAGTTTCAAAGTTTATATTTTTGTTTCTTCTAATTAAAAGAGTTGATGTTTTTCCTTTAAGAATAAAAGACAAGGAGTAAGACAGAATGCTACTGTTACAAATTCCTGAAAAATGTCACTCATCTAGGAAGGGTTGTACCTTCTGAATAATACAAGAAAATAATCAAGTCTTTTGTTTGAGAAAGGTCTGAAATTCTGTAGGACTGGAGATGTGATCCTCATTTCACAGCAATATCTCCATTCTTCCACTTACAGTGAATTGCCATATGCTCTGACTCACTTTGAGATGTTCTCAAGGTGAATTATGTTACTGTTGCTCTTCATAGTGCAAACTGTCGTAAAAGCATGTCTCCTGCAAATTGCATAATTCATACTTATGATCTCATGATTTTCATAAAATGAAGTCAAGGACCCAAGTGGTTTATCTTGAAGATATCTCCTCTCTAAACAAGTACAGGACTGTGAATAAGATTATTAGGTACCCAGGTGATGGGCATCCATGGATCCTTGAGTCCTTGAAACCCTTGACACTTGGATGACATAAACCTACATTATTTCCTTTTCACAATGCTGATCTATATGTTGGTGACAATAAAAGATATCACTTGCACTGGCATAATATCAAATAGTATAGTTGGTCAGTAGTTAGTATATTGAAGGTAATTCACAGTAAGACTTTGGATTGTTCAGAAATCTCATAGAATAAGATAGCGCTCTTTCTGTTCAACTTTCCAAATCACTGCTTTGAAACTTCACAACAAATGAAATCAGTGAGACAACTGAAGTCTCATCTTATATTCTACCACAGATCATGCTGAGGTTAATTAAATTGTATAACTGCAGAAGGCAAACACTAGATAAACATTATTGTTTCTATGCTGGGAGGATGTGACCTCTGCTTCTCGTCTCATCAAAATACCCATGAAATCTATTTCCTGTGGCCATCATTCAGAATTGCAGAGACCAGGACTCCTCAAAGACTATGAGAAGGCAGTAATCCAGTCATATCAGAATTCTGATTCATTGAACTCTGCCAGCCTGAAGAGACAGGATGATATAATGAGGATTCTTATTGTTTCTCTATGTTACAGTGTGAACCACTAAGCCTCAGCCAGATAGTTTCTCTCGTGCTTCTTTTATGTTTTCTTCACTTCTAGAAGAAATTGTTTCTACAAAGAGCTTATACTGAGTCTCTGCTCTGAATTTGTTCCTGGAGAAGCCTTTCTTTCTCTGTTTGGTATTGAAGAGCCACAGGATACTAGCTGCCTATGCAAGCACCTTAGCTTCAGTGGTGTGAATACCACCCCCTCTGGAAACTTGAAAAAACATTGCATTTCAGGATGGGATTGTTACAGATTTTTGTTTGTTTGTTTTGTTTTTGAGGTTTGTTTGTTTGTGTGTGTGTGTGCACCTGGGTTATTTTTGTTAACGTGCTTATATTTTGAAGTAGTATCTGTGCAGTATCAGTACAGTCCTACTATCGTGTCAAAGTGATATTAGGAGTAGAAGTACTGTAATTATTTCCTGTGATATTGTACTGAGGAATAGTGGTTAACACATGTAGCTGAATGAGATTTGTTGCAGATGGGTTATTGCAGGCAGAAATTAACACAAAAAGCATTTGTAAAAGAGAGGTTCTGGGTGCATTGGCAAAGTAACTGCTTAGATTTAGTTGCTCCAACATACCTGTAATAACGGCTGTGGTGTTTTGAAATCTCAATCAAAACCTGCTGAGTAAGATTATGAATGATCCTTAAAGGATTATATTTAGTGCTTTAACTATCTGATAACCCAGTATGAAACTGGAAGAACCTTTCAGAAACTTGTTTATCTCTGATTAAATAACAGAGAAACTGTTACATGGAAGGGAAACTTGAAGTCAGCAGTTAAATTAATCATTGGAAAGAGCATTCTTGGCTTTATCGATATCCTGTACTCCGGGAATTTATTATGTGAGCAGTAGCAATTTCCTTTGTGGGCCCTGAGGAACCATGATTGTTGAGGAAGCCTCAGCTTTGTTTCTAGCTGTATGAAAAATCAGCAGGCAAAAGCATTTTGGACAGACAACAAGAAGCCCACAATAAAATGATATAGATCCCATAAGGAATTAGTCCCATGATAGCCATGTAAAGCTGCAGAATAAATCTACTCTGTCAGTAGTGAAATACAGCTGAATCCAAAAGAATAGATCATGCAGCAAATTGATACTATAGTCATGAGCATAACCCCATCTTACAGCATCCAGCCTGGAGCACAGCTTGAATAGATAATGCTCTCTCACTTTGAGTAAACGCATAGCCAGCCTGAAGGCTATTTGCATGAACATCTAAGTGTACTTCAGCATTGTCTGTTTTTACTACGTTTCAAGCTGTTGGCCTGACCTTTAATCCTCAGTTGGTCTGTCATTCAGCATTTGAAATACCTGAATACTTGGTTCAGATTCATCTGGGGTGATAACTTTGATCCTAGATCAAAGATACAAGCACAAAACTCTTTTCATCAAAATGTTGTGGTGTATTTCAGAGATACATTGGTAGAGTTTTCCAACTTGCCTGATTTTGTCAGATTGTAGAAGAAAAGTCTTGAAAGTTAATGCTCCTTCCCCAGACTGTGGTTTACCAGTGCTGAAAATTGTTCAAATGCAACTTTCTTTGAACATATCCTAGGGGATGGAGCTGGGAAAAGGCTATCTTGCTTAATGTCTAATTAAAGTCTTGTAGTTTTTTTAAAGCTCTGCCTTTTGCTGCAGTGGAAAACTCCCAAAGTTTCTGAATTCTGAGGTTTGCAAGCAAAAGCTGAACAAGTTTCTGGGAACCTGACTTGAGGGAGTAAGTTTTCATGAAGTTTGGTCCTTTTCAAATCTTTTCCTCTCTGCTTCCCAAATGAATTAAACAGTACAGATTGTTAGGTGGTTGTATGTGGGGTGAGGTTTTTCTTGTTGTGTTTGTTTGTGTGTGCTGTATATTGGGTTTTGGTCTACCTTGGTTTGGTTTTTTCTTTTTTTATTTTCCTCAGGATCCTGCTTCTTCTGAAATGAATAGTACTTTCCTTGGCATACAATACTTGGGCTTATGAGAGAAGCTTTATTGCCAATATTCTTCATTAGAAAAAAGACTCATGACCTCTCAGAAATAAGGTGTCCTGCCTGGAATGCTATGTGTCACAGATTAATGTCAGCCTCTGTCGAATAGGTGAATATGTGATAAGTTGTCAAATCAACGGCTCATGGCAGTGTGGTAATGAACTGGTGTTGTCAGCACAAAGGAGGGTCAGTATTGTACCTTAGCAGCTAGAAGGCTGTTACTCCTATAAAAATGAGGTGGTTTTAGCCATGGAAGTAGTAGAAGATGGCTGTGGCTTTCCTTTGGTATTTATAGCTTCCAATGCACTCTGTCAGACTGGAACTTAATGGAAAGACTGCCTACTGTGAAAAGAAAGAAATGGTCTTCACTGGAAGCCAGAAGGTAAGACTTGAGAATGACTGTTCCATACGTACCTTATTTCTTGTGTTCCCTTTCCAAGCATGGCCTTTTTTCTGCTGGTTTAGATGGCCTCTTGATCTGACCCAGAAAAGAAAGTTGATTGGATGATGTTTGAGAGGTTCATCATTTATGCTGGGCCTGCTGCCTTGACAGAGCCTGATCTGGATTGTTGGATCTCAAAGGTGTAGGACCCTGATAAATTACAGGGACATCATTGCTGCTGCTTTTCCTGGCCAGGCTCTAACCTGCTTTGAGGGTGGGCTTCCAGCCCTTTTTACCTTGGGCCCTTGGAGTATGTCCTCTGTGCCAGAGATTATTGATCTCTTTAACGCTCAATTCTACTACCACTGGGGCCCTCTTGGTCTGACTTTAGGATATCACTACTTTCAAGCTAGAGTGTGACTGCAGTCCAGGAGCTTGTTGTTAGCAATGAATTCACTTCACATGTGTTGGGTAGGTAAATTGATGGAGTGCTTTTGACTGGGCAGTGTATGGTCCCAGGGAGAGGCTGGGTGAGTCCATTATGTGTCTGTTATCAGAAGCAGTCATTAAATATGGGGCTGGTCGTATCACCCTGCCTTTCTTTCTTTCCCTTTGTGTCATAGTAGCAATTTGCTCAGATGAAATTAGTTTTATTGTTCTGCTTGCTAAGGATGAAGCTCTGAGTCAGGGAGAAATGCTCTCTCAGCCACAGTTAGGGTCACCTTATTGCTATCCAGTGGCTGTGCTCAGGTTGCAGGAGCTGTGCATCCAGAAGCTGTCTTGGGGTGTACTTGATAGCTATGCCTCTTGGAATTCACAATTGTTCCACCTCAGGTGTGCAGGGATGACAGAGGGTCCCCTCAGCAATTTATTCCCCTGGACGTTGGTTAGCACAGAAATTATTTGAAGAAATTTAATTCAAAAGAGGAGCAAGACAGATGTCTCCCCTTTGATATTGTTTCATCAAAGAAGTAGTAAAAGTCAGTGGACTTTATCTCAGGAAATTAGTTCAAAATGCTCACCTCCAAGTGTAATATGTAATACTCAGGCTGTAGGATAGACCCACCATCTGCATGGACTTCCTTATATAGGTTTTCTTCTGAAGTAGAGGGTCCCTTATGATACTGAAGTAGTTATTGCTGGGTTCAGTTTGATTGCTTTTTTAACTGGCTTTCAGCTTGTGCTTTTCTTTTTTTTTTTTTTTTTATGGTAGAGGTAGAGCATCTATAATTCAGTGGATATTTATTTGACTCTTGTTGTGTTTGTCAGTTATTGTGGAAAACAGAATGCCTGACAGTGAGCATGAGGACAGAATTTTTTATTAGCAGTTTAAGTCCTGTGTACCTCTCTGTATAATCCCTCTCCTTACTGACTTTGTGGGGAAGAAAAATAAGAAAAGTGTGCTTTCAGTGGTATGAGTAGAAATATTTTGTAATTTAGATGAAGAACAGTTGAAACTTATTCTGGTTTAGGCCTATATTTATTCTGCTTTGTCTTCTGTAACTAAAAGGACTCTTTAAGGCTTTCCTCTGCTGTTCCCTCTCCTCAGCACTTTTTTCCTCTGGGTAATATATGTTTTTGGAAGTTTTATTTTTCAAATGGGATTACAGGTTTGGTGATACCCATTGAACATGTAATTAAAAGAAATCCTACACTGGCTAGGCTTTGTGTTTCACCTTATGAAAACAGTCTAAAAATATCACCAGTTATCGAAACCAACTGTGAAGTAGTCCTCTGAAATTGAGAGATTACTTAAAAATATGTTTGTATGATTAAGGCTTTCAAATTGGTACATCCTACTAGTCACATATAATGTTAACAGGAGTTGGGATCCAAGGCCAGATTAGGTGGGATTCTGAGCAACCTGATCTGGTTGAAGATGTCCCTGGTCCTAGAAGGGGAGGCTGGACCAGATGACTTTTAAAGGTCCCTTCCAACCCAAACCATTTAAAAATTCATCAGTGGATTTTCATGTGCCTCTGCATCTCAACTGTTTTTATTTACAGCATAACATATTTGAGTATCACCTTGAAGTTATGGTAGCAAGATGCATCCTTTTCCACTGGTAACTTTTGGAGTAGATCATGGCATGCAAAGATAAGTTATAACCAGGAGCTGATAAATTTTAGTAGTTGGTACCTATTCCCCTGCTATTTGAATATCATTCCCTCAAAATATTGGCTGATTATTCTTTCTCTGTAAATAAGTGCATAGATAGAATTTTATGATGCTCTCCCTTTTGTATGTAACCACATAAATAAAAATGTGCATTCAGACAAAATGTACTTGAATTTTAATTAAATTCAAAGGTTTCTGTTTTTCCCTAATAGTACTTCTTGTTAATGAGATATATGAGTCTGCTTGGAGTCACAAATCTGTTTAGGAGCAGTGGGAAGTGTCAGACATAAAAGTAGCTCATTCTCAGTACTCAGCAGGTTACTGTACTTGTTTTTAACAACAGCTTTTCCAGAAAATTCTGCTTCGCAGAGATATGAGGAAGTAGAAAAAAGAGCATTGTTGGAACATATGGTAAAAGTTTTATGTACATCCTTATCTCATTTCATAATCAAACCACCTATATTTCTTTTCCTGTAACTTCAGTACTTCATCACAAGAGCAGTCATGCATCTTGTACACCTTTGGAGTTCCAAAGATTTTGCTGATCTGTTCTTCATAAACGAATTGAACATAAACTAATGTCCTTCTAATGTGAGGATCATGCCCAGGGAAGAATGCTTCAATATGATCTTAAGCTTGAATAGCTGTCTAAAAAGCTTTGATTAAGCTGCATGAGTAGTTTGTAGGATTGTCCTTTCAGGTAAGTTCCAGGTTCAAGGAGCATTGCACCAACATGGGTTCGATTCACATTATCCAAGGTACTCTTTCTGACTGTAGGAGTGAAGGAAAGTAAGCAGCCTGGCTGAAAGGTGGTAGTGTTATTGCTCTCTTACACATGCATGTGTTTTTGTTTACCTATAGAGAAGAGTTTGAGCCTCAGTTAGGATGTCACCACTTTCAACGAAACTTCATTTTTAAAGAGTATTCATTTCAGGAAATGAAGACTGAAGCCCAAAGAAAAGGGGAGGAATGAAGGCTGGAGAAGTACTTAAATGGCAGAATGATACCCAAATCTTTCATGCTTTTGCTGGTGGCCCATCTACCTGTACAGAAACACAGAGTGCATAGGAAAAAACAAGGAATACAAAGTCTAGGTAGCATCTGGGTACCTCTCTAGGGGCACAGAAATGTGCTATGGGATGGCTCACACGAATGGTGCATGGTAGCACAAGAATGCAGACTCTTTTGGAAGTACCAGCTGCTAAGATGAAAGACAGGCTTGTGTTCCAATGGTGGCTTGAATTTGCAGATCCAGATTTGCTTTGGAAGGAGTAATAAGCTGGTCAAGGTCAAAGGAGAGTCCAACATGAATGCCTCTCAACGAACATCTACTGCAGACAGAGAAGAAAGGAATTGTCTGAAGCCTTCTTTAGAGGACTGGAGGAAGCTTGATTGAAAACATTGTTTCTTGAGAGCAACTTTGACCTGTCAACATCTGCTGGGTGGCGTAACTTGGTGTGGCACATGTCATCAAGGAGGTTTTTGGGATGTGTTGAGGATCTGTTTTATGCAAGTGCTGCCCCATCAGTCACAGAAGGTGATCTGCTGTTCATGAGTAAAGAGGACCTGATGAAGTGCGGAAAGGTCACTGGTAGCTCCAGCTGTACACCTGTGAGGTGGTGGTGAGGAAGCTTAATGGCAAGATTAGAACCCTAGAGTTCAGAGTTCACCTTGGTGGTTAAACTGATGGAATACTGATTAAGCAGACTAAGGTAGCTGGAAAACAAGCTTGACTGCTGGACCTAAAGGCTTAGGGTCAGTGTGATCTGAAGTCCAGCTGATCACCAGTTGCTGGAAGTTCCATAGGGCTCAGCACTGGAGCCAGGACTGCTTAGCTCCTTCATAACAACCTGTAGGATTCTATTGCATGCAATTTCAGTAAGTTTGCTCAGTGCTGTTCTTTTAGAGGGAAGTGGTTGATTTCCTGGAACACAGAGCTGCTCTTCAGAGTGCTCTCAACAGGCTGAAGAAATGGGCTTGGAGGAACCTTGCCTTCAGCAAAGGCAAATGCAAATTGCTGCAGTTAGGATGGAACAACTGCATGTAACACTACACAGTGAGGGCTGTCTGGCTAGAAAGCAGCTTTGCAGAACACCAAGCTAGAAAGGGAGCAAAAGACCTGAGGCCTGGATTGATTAAATATAGAGAATAGAAGGCTGAAGGGAAAGGTTGAGGCAGAACTCTAATTGTTGTCTAAAAGGAGCTTATAGAGTATTTAAGTCCAAGACTAGGTGGTCCAGCATCTTGTCCAGCTGAATCTTAGATGTGCCCAATACTGAGGAATCCACTACTTCCCTGCAAAGTTTATCCCAATGGCTGGTGGTTTTCATTGTGAAAAGTTTTATTCCTGTGTCCAACCAGAATCTCCCCAAAAGTAACTTGTTCCCATCATTCCTTATCTTTTCCATAACTCCTTGTAAAAAGGGCATCTCCCTCTTCTTTGTAATCACCCTTTAAATAGGGAACATGGTGATAATGCCTCCCCTAAGACTTCTTTTCTCAAAGTGAACAAACCCTGTCATTTCAGCCTTTCCCTTCGTGACAGGCTTCCCAGTCATCTGCTCACCTTTGTGGCCCTTCTATGGGCTCTCTTCAGCCTGGCCTTGTCTATTTTTAATAGTGGGGACCAAAACTGAACACAGTATTCCAGGTGTGGCCTGACAAGCGCTGAAGTACCCTACACAGACATTTTCTTCTTGTAGTTCATAATGCTATGTCAACAACTATAAATTTAACATATCCAAAGAAAGCCAAAACCAAGTTGTGACAGCAAAGGCATGGATAAAATTTAGGACTGACAGTCTTGCGGACACACAATTTCTTTTATAAAATAAAATCTGTTAAACAAATTGAGAACATCACATTTGTTAATCAGCATTGTGTTGTCACTCTCCATATTTATTATGAAACACATTTTTATAACCATGAAATAAATGAGTAGATGAATAAATAAAAAAGAACTTGGCTTTGGATTAGTAATCAAAGCAATTCAGCCAGATGATCCATACCAGATGTCAGCAGATTTTTATTTCAAATCACAAACGAGATGTCTCGAAATTTATTTTTACTTTTCAGATACTCTGTGTGAATATTTCTACTTTTACTGCTGCTTCTTCTTTTGCCAGGAATCTGATTCTATATTATAAAAATAGCAGAAAGAATACCAAGAATTTCCATTTCTCTTGTGCTAATATATTACCATGTACTGGAAGTGGGCACAGCCAGGGCTAATGTTGAATCTGAGTTTAAGGACAGTGCTGTCAACCATTATTCTGCATTCTTGCATTGCTTAAAGACTTTTGATTTTCTGATCTTGGATAACAGATAATATCTGAAAGTTAAGACAGTACCCTCTCCTGGCAGAAATTCTGTTTCAGAAGAAGGATTATCAGGAATTATCTGCATTTTGAAGATATCTGAGATGCTGTGTGTATGTCCAAAGATGATTATGGCTTTCCTTCATCTGCTACTTGGGCTGGTTTGAAAATGGAAAAAGGTAGAGACTTTACTTTCACTGTTGCCTATGCTGAGATATACTGAACCTCTGTGCTTCAAGGTAAATTTTGCTTTTGTAAATCCTGCTAGTTGATAGATTGGGGACAATAACACAGTTACAGTTATTTCTCCAGGGGATGTAGTGATTCC
Organism: Nicator chloris; assembly: GCA_013400495.1. Classification (NCBI taxonomy): domain Eukaryota; kingdom Metazoa; phylum Chordata; class Aves; order Passeriformes; family Pycnonotidae; genus Nicator; species Nicator chloris. The sequence goes on from WAAE01003306.1 coordinate 57,037, forward strand.
TGCTCTATCTCAAAGCACTTCAGGCATATGGAGTGCTCTGAGGGCAAAACCTACAGGTCTTGTGCCAAAGTGTGCAACTCAGCAAGCATGCTTTGTGTGTTTTAGCTGTAGTGATCACAGATCTCTAAAGGGGGGGAACCTGCTGCCTGTGAGATGCTGACTGCACTGTTAATACTACCTGTGAATGCAGATAACTGGTTCTCAGTTCACTCAGTGGAGGGTGAGAATGGAGGATAACAATGCAAGTCCAGTGGCATTTACAGGATGTTGAGTTTATCTCCTTTCTACATGAACTAAACAGATGAATTTAGGGACTTTTCTTCCCCCTACCGTCGTTTGGTATGCTTGGACATTGCTCTCTCTTGTTAGCTGTTTCTTTGACAGGACTGAAAAGATTGATGTGTTATCTTTTTGAAAGGTTGTGCCAGAGGTTTTTCCAGCCTGCTCTGTGCTTCCCTCAAAGTGCTGCAGGGGTCTTGGCTGCCAGGTTTCTGGCAGAAGGGTTTTTTCAGGCAGGTG
>WAAE01003307.1:3976-21753 GCA_013400495.1 Nicator chloris
AAAAAAAAAAAAAAAAAAGAAACAACCAAACTGGAACTTGTTTCCAGAGGAGGCTACAAATTTTTCAAACCTCTGGTGAATATGACCTGAGGAATCTCACCAGACTTCAAAGTTTGGAGGTTGGCCCAGTGTTGGCATCCCAGTGTCCCTTCTACCTTATAGACTTTCTGTTTTGTGTATCCACTTGAGATATTTTAGGGAGAAACATGAACAGGCTACAGTGAAGACAAGACTGGTTTCAAAAGTGACAGCATAAGCAGGGCCAAGAGGCCCAGTTCTGACTCAAAGCAACTCACTCCAGTTTTCTTCTCAATATTATTTAATAAGTTGTTCATGAACCTGTAATCAGAAAGCTGAATTTTTTGACAGAACCAAGCAAAATTCTAGAAAAGTGCTGTGAGATGCCAGCAGAGAATCTCTAAGTATAGTTCTTCTTACAGCTCTGTTATTAGTATTTTTGTGACAACTGTAATTTAAAAATGCATACACATGTTATGCAGTCTTGAGTGAAATTATATCTATAAAAGTTATACCCAACATTGCATTGGAAAATAAGGATAGAGTCTTTATTGCTGTAGGACCAATTTATCAGGACCTGTAAAGAAATCCTGCTGATAAATATGTGATTGATCTGATAAAGTCTGAAGATTTCCAAAAGGAATTTGACAAGGTTCATCTCCAAAAGATGTTCAATAAATTAAGCAGAACTGTGCTATTCTCATTTTAGCTCCCAATTACCTCATCTAGGCTCCCTTTCTGATAATCTTATATAGGTTCCCTTTTCTATGAAAGACTGGACAGATGGTCTTTTGACTCTACACCTTATTTATTTATCCGATTTTATGCAAAATCAATCATAGTCTGTCCATTGATCACTTTTTTTCTTTGAAAGAATAGGTTGACTCTGATAACAAGAAAGGACCTTCTGTGCTCTAATTTGTGACGGCTCCTACCGGAATGCAATTTTTTAGCAATGATTGTGAGGTCTAAAACACAATGTCCTTCCCGAATAATCGGGAATCAAATAGCTTGGAAGTACTTCTCCTTCATGTTTCAAATATTCCATTTTGATATTTTCTATTTTATTTTTTTGAATATTTTTCTACTCAACCCTTAATTATTTTATAGGAGTAATTTCTGACATAATAGGTGAAATAAAATGGCCACAATAATTGCTAGTTTAGAGAGAAATTGAAGTCAACTGAAAAGTTATAACAGTCCTGAGATTATAGAAATTACTCTTAAATATTGCGCTTGACCTAAATACTTCTATGTCTTTTGAACAACTTTATTGGCTCTATAGTGGTTTTCTTTACATTCCATTTGACTTAAAGAAAGGTTTTCATAATGTCTAATGACAGGTCATAATGAAAGCCAAAAAATTCCATCCCCAAAACCTAGGATGCTCTCTTGAAAGTTTTGAAGGACGATACAGTTGATACATTAAAGAGATAGGGAAGTTATTACATGTATGATTTGGGTAATATCAGTAACCCATAGTTGCACATTCATGGTTTTGTAATTCTTAAATAGTGAGAACTGCACACTAGTGTACTGTGCAAAGTGCACCTTTATAAATTAATCAATAACATGTGGGATAACTATGATGTAAATCCAGGAAAAAGAATGGCAGTAGAAAAATTCCATTGCATGTACTTTGCAGAGGACTGCATTAAGTCATTTTACTAGGTCTTGAAATGCTTTTCAGGCTCCTGCCTGATGTGCTTCAGTGGGAATATTTCTAGCATTCTGTTTCTATGGGCAGCTGAAAAGAGAAGATGACAGTCCTGAAAACAAGTTCTTTTAAATTTGTCTAAGTCTTATTAAGACTAGATGTCTCTTTTTCACATTCTGATCATAATGTCAATTTCCACTGTGGAAAAGCATGGCTTTGTTTCCAAGCAAGGCGCTTTTGTTATAATAATTTAAGTGATTTATACCATACTTAAATATATATATTATTTAAAGGACTTACTACTGTGTTTGAAATTAATTGATAGGCTGACAAAGGGAGTAAGATGATGACAGGTGCGTCTTAAGATAGTATTTTAGCAATACATAAAATGTATACAATGTATTTTCTATTCCCAATATGTAGACCATATTGAGATAAATGTATTTACAGAGTGTTTTATTAGAGGCATGTCTGCTTGCTCTCAAAACACAACTATCTTCAACCTGTCAAAAGACAACTCACCTCCAGCTGTCACCTTGCATTTACAAAGACTTTTCCTTTTCACAAACAGATGGCCTCATGTGAATGCTCATGAGAGCTGGTGTCAAAATTTGCAATGACTGTAATGCTGCAGGGCCATGTTTTATAATACTGTGCAAATCTACACTTTAATTTTTCATCTCTAGATAAAATATATTAATTTTATTTTATTTGGAAAGATAAAGTGTGTGCTGTTGTGATATTTAGGATGGAAATATAAAAAATACTGAAGAATAATTTAGTTTTCTTGTTTTATTTTGACTTAGTCTGCAATGACTATCAGAATTCTATTCTAGTGAAAGACCTGAATACCTTTAAGAAATAGCTTCTACTGGAAAGACATCTGCAACTAGATATCAAGGCCAAAGGAACTGGACACTGTGAAAACAGAGAGAATAATTTTCCACTAATAAATTGTCCTATCTCAAAACTACAAACAGTATCTAGGTCCACAAACAACTATGTGGGAAAAAGAAAATTAATAGATACAGATTTCAGAAACCAAGTAGCTTTTCTAATAGACATGTAAATAGCAAGAAAAGATTGAGAGAAATTTAAGATTTTATGTGATTGAACATATTTTTAAAAAGCGGCAACAGAAAAAAATCATGGGGAATATAGACATGATAATTAAAAATGTTAAAGTATATAAGCAAATAAGAAAAAAAAAAGTCCATCTTGAATAATAGTAGGAAGTGAAGTAGGAAGTGAGATTAACAGCCAATTAAATATTTGCTAAGTTAGTTGCAGATAGGTTCCTAACTTTCATTCTAATAAACGGCTTTTTAATAAATGTGTAAAAATGAGGCATGTGATGAAATGTCAAGGCGAAAAATTGCTGCAAGAAAGCAAATGATACCCAAGGGGAGGAAGAATCCAGTAACTGGCATGATAAAGATTTATTGGGATGAGGGTACTACATTATTTACTTTCTGACTCAAAGGATCTTAGATAAATTGATTAGCTGTGCTTTAAATGACCTTTCTGACCAAAAAAAAAAAAAAGTACAAAGAAAAACAGTATTCCCTCATAACGCCTAGCAAGGCTGGGGAATATTGTTATGATTATTATCTGAGGCAGGACTCTTGTGAGGCTAAATAAAATTAGCCACAGAACATTCTTTGTCTTTCGTTTCTGTGAAGACTGATTTGTAGAATTTCAGTTGAGGATCTAGCTTATTTATGCATTTTCTATTTCTTCTATACTCAGTAAGGAAATTTAAAACATATTTTACCTGTGAAGAAATTAGAAAAGAGCAAAATCTACTTGTCTGATAGGGATGTTAAGGGGGAAAGGAGAATGAACATAGAAAGATAAAATAATGACCTTTCTGATTTTCTCTGTGTAGGGGAGACTGGGGAGAGTGTAAATATCTTTTTCTTTCTTTCTTTCTTTCTTTCTTGACACTTTTTAATCACTAAATCACTCTGTTGCTTCTGATAGATTACCTTTATGATAAAAATTAAGGCTCCATGTAAAAGAAAACTGAAACACCCTAATTTTCTTCCAACAAGCTGTTTTATTAACATCTTAATTCTTACAAATAATAATAATGTTCATGTGATATTGACACTGACCAAATGAGGAAGCCTTATATCTGAACTAGTAAAACTAGGCTGCCTTCCTAGTTAGAGAAGAGAAAAAATTATGGTTTATTTAATACTAAAAATATATGTTGATATTTTATCAGATGAGTTAGATAACATGCTTTTCATATTTTATTTTATATTATTCCATGTGCAAGGATTAGGGACATATGATATATCCCAAAGATTTAGAGAAAGATTTAGATTATGTTTATATTGGAGACATCTATAAATTTTTTATATAATTTTGATATCTTTTGAGGACATTATGAATTACATGTTAGCAAGGTCTTTCTTCTTCATCCTCAGGAAGAAAAACCAGGTGAGTTTGATTAGTTACTAGAAAAACTAGGTGAGTTTGATTAGGGTAGTTTAATTTGTTTAGTCTAAGATTAAATTAATACCACCTGTTTTGTCAAAAACTACCAAAACTTAAACACTTAGTGTTACAATCCAATTATTGAGAGATGTCTCAGCCCAAATTAAATCAAACTAGACTATAAGCCAAAGTCAATAGTCCAGAATTTATTTTACAATGAATGTGAGGCAGAAAGACAGGAAGAAATAGAAAAGGTACAGAGTTCAAGCAGAAGACAGCCACCACCAGCAGTGTCCAGTTGGTTCTTCTTCTCCTTGGGCTTCTAGGTGGCTGCAGTCATTCAAAATTTTTTACTATTTATACATTTTAGCAAACAAATCAATTAATGTTAATTGGCTGCACAGCTTGCTTATTCTATTGGTTAAATGATTCCCTCTCTTCTAATGCTAATTAAAAGCATTAGTCGAATTAGTCCCATTCTCATTCTTTCTCTCCCATTGAGTTGGTGCATTTCATTGGCGGATGGCTCATGAGTCAGTGGTTGTGATCTCCCCTTGCTGGATTGTTTTTCATCCACACAGAGTGGATTTCATCATAATTCCTGAGTTGGCTTTGCTCGTGGCCCATACATTCTGAATTTTTTTGTGTCCATTATCGGTGGTCAATTCTTCTCCTCCAAATTTGTTAACCTCTAGCTAGGTCCAAGATAGCACCTGGACAATTGTAACACCTCTATCTTGTCTCAAGTTTCCAGCTGTTGTGGATTATCTTCCAGTCCAAGTTCCAGATGTCCAGGGAAGCATATTTGGGTGAGCTTCCTTGGTGGTTATTGGTCTCAGATGTCATGTGTCCTATAACTTAGGATGATCTTTGTATGACCAGTGATATGTGTATGAGCAGTTGGTTCTTTACACGGCTTGCCAGTGTGATTTTTTGTCTGAATGCGTTACCCAGGATGTGCTAACCACATCTCACCTCTGCCAGGTCTGGAGTTAGCACCATCTTGTCACTCCCTTCTGTGCTTATCTCATGGCAAATTCCTTCTGTGGCCTTAACAGTGCTAGAGACAGGCATCTGTGATCTTTAAGTCCTTATGCTTGGGAAAAGATTTTTTTAATGCTATATTTGTGCTGAAATGGTAAAAAGGAAATAATGTGGGGTTTTTTTGTTATTTGTTTTTTTGGTTTTTTTTTTGCTTTTAGATTGCATCTATATCCAGCTGCAAAAATGTACAAAAAGGAAAAGGAAAATTATTGAAGCAGTTAGTCACCATGGCATTGAGAGGTCCATGGCTTTCTTTTCATGCAAACTTTGCTACTAGACATGTGAATAATTTTCTCCACTGGGAATGAATTGTATTGTCTGATATCCCAATTAAATGTATATCAGGATTTTTGTCCTCTTTTGGAGCTCTCTCTCATTTGAGATTCTATCTCTTTTGTGACTTTTCATCATTAACAAAGCTGAAAGAGTAGACCTTTCTATTATAAAGAATAAACTCATTTCCTATGAGCATTAAATTATACACTGAATGCATTGATCTTTTGCCATATCTACACCTAACAATCTTTCCTCTCTTCTGCATGGTGATATACAGAACATTCCTGTTCTGTCTCAACTTACAATTAAGATGAAAGGTCTTTACATATTTTCATTAATTTACAAGTAAATGAGCACAGACTTGTCAGTTTACTTCTCACTGAGATTCAAAACCAAAAGACAAAAAGAGGAACAAAGATAAAAAAAATGTATCTTTGTCTAGCAAATAAATCTCTCTCTTCTTCCATTAATGTTTCTGGTATAAGTAAGAGTAAGCCATTGGAAGGTAAGCCAAGTATCATTTCCTGACCATGCATTTACCTGTTAATTTTATACCTGTGTCTGTTTTGGACCACCACATCTAGTTATTTCCAGGAGAAAGTTTGAGCATAACTTGGGGGCCTATATAATTGTAATTTCTTCTCCCAAAGTCAGTATGGAAGAAAACTGCTTCAAGTTTAGGTTCCCTTTACCTACAAAGTACTCCAAAGAACTTCATTCCAGCCCTTGCATTTGTAAACATCCTTACTTCTTACCCAAAAGCATGCAACAAATTCATTAGTTATAAAAAACACTGACCTACCAGTGAGGTAATAATTTAGCACTGCCAGTGTTTTGTACACTTTGAGTTTAAATATATGAATAATCATAATTGCATAGAATCATTAAGGTTGAAAAAGACCTTTAAGATCACCAAATCCAACCCTCAAACTAGCACCACCACCATCCTCAAGTACAACGGGTTTTGGACTCCACTACTTCCCTGGTCAGTGCTGTGTCCAGTTCTGGACTCTTCAGTGCAAGACAGACTTGGACCTCCTGGAGCAGGTCCAGCAGAGGTCAAGAAAGATATTTAAAGAACTGGAATGTGTCTCTTATGAGGAAAGGCTGAGGGAGCTGGGCCTGTTCAGCCTTGAGAAGAAAGTGACTGAGAAGTGACCCCACCAATGTCAGTAAGCATCTGAAGGGAGGGTGTTAAGAGAGTTCTGATCATTTCCCCCTGCATTAATGGGGCTGCCTTCTCCTCCTTGTCTTCCAGCTCAGTGACTTGGGTACCTTGACAACAGCTGGTCTTGATCTTGTTATTAAAAAGTGAGGTAAACAAGAGATTAAGTTCCTCAGCCTTTTTCTCATCCATTTTTGTTATGTTCCCCCTATACCCAAAAAAGGATGGAGATTCTCCTTGGCCTCCCTCATGTTTCATAGGGTATCAGATATTACTCAAAGGAGACCAAGAGCTAAGGATAACAAAGAGATTGTCTGAGAAAATCAAATTCTTCGATTTATAAACCTATAACTGCTAGGGAAAATCTCTGCAAAATTTCAGTTTAAAAAAGTCTGACAGAAGAGAAACTGAAAAGCCACAACTACAGGCTTATGATCTTTGTGCTCATCTTCAGAGGCACAACTGATTCACAGACAGGAATAAGTTTCTGTCTCTTGGGAAGCCATGTTTGAGATAGCGGCTGAAAATAACATGACAGCTTGAAGTCTACTTGACTAGCTAGGATACTTTTAAAAATTTTGTTTTTATAAGGAGTCCACTCTTGGCACTGATACTACTGTAATTCTAAAGCCTAATAATCCAAATGAATGTCAATGATCCTTTTTCACCTGCATTCACACTGTATTCTCCTCACTGCATATTACTGATAAATTAGATGAGGCCTAAGGTTGAGATCCGAACAGATGTAACAGGAGCAGAAATTTAAACTATATTAATGAATCCAAGCCCAGAATTCAGGTTTTACTTCAAAGGCATTTAATTTTATAGATTGTTTAATGTTACATAGTCAGATGGATTTTTTACCTAGTCTATGCCTCTTTACAGGTTGCAGTCCCATATTGAGTAGAGATGCAGCCCATGGAGGCAACATGCTGGAGCAGATATCCACACTGCAGCCCATGGAGGGCCCTGCTGGAGCAGATATCTGCACTGCAGCAATGAAAGCCCATGATGGAGCAGATATCCACACTGCAGCCCATGGAGGGCCATGCTGGGGCAGCTATCCACACTGCAGCCCATGGAGGGCCATGCTGGGGCAGATATCCACACTGCGGCCCATGGAGGCACATGCAGGAGCATATATCCACACTGCAGCCCACGGAGAGCCATGTTGGAGAAGCTATCTACACTGCAGCCAGCCCATGGAGGGACCTGGTGGAGCAGCTATCCACACTGCAGCCCATGAAGGGCCATGCTGGAGCAGATATCCGCACTGCAGCCCATGGAGGGCCCTGCTGGAGCAGCTATCCAAACTGATGCCCATGGAGGGCCATGCTGGAGCAGCTATCCACACTGCAGCCCATGAAGGGCCATGCTGGAGCAGATATCCGCACTGCAGCCCATGGAGGGCCCTGCTGGAGCAGCTATCCAAACTGATGCCCATGGAGGGCCATGCTGGAGCAGCTATCCACACTGCAGCCCATGAAGGGCCATGCTGGAGCAGATATCCGCACTGCAGCCCATGGAGGGCCCTGCTGGAGCAGCTATCCAAACTGATGCCCATGGAGGGCCATGCTGGAGCAGCTATCCACACTGCAGCCCATGAAGGGCCATGCTGGAGCAGATATCCGCACTGCAGCCCATGGAGGGCCCTGCTGGAGCAGCTATCCAAACTGATGCCCATGGAGGGCCATGCTGGAGCAGCTATCCACACTGCAGCCCATGAAGGGCCATGCTGGAGCAGATATCCGCACTGCAGCCCATGGAGGGCCCCATGCTGCAGCAGGTGGATGTGCCCTGAAGGATGCTATAGCCTGTGGAAACTCCATGCAGAAGCAATCTCCTGGCTCTAACTGTGGTCTGTGGAGGGGGGCCAGTGCTAGAAAAGATTTTGTGGCAAGAACTGTGGTCTGCAGGGGATCCAGGCTGCAGCAGCGTGTTCCTGAAGGACTTTATCCTGTGGGAGGAAACCCACAATGTAACGGGAGAATAGTGTGGGGAGGAAGGGGCAACAGGGAAAATGTGTTATGGACTGACTGTGACTCCCACTCTTCATCCCTTCTGCATTGCCCAGGTGGAGGAAGCAAAAGAACCAGGAGGGTCATTGAGCCTGGGAAAAAGCAAGGTGGGAGGAATTTTTGGGTTTATTTCTCAACATCTATGCTGTTATTAATTGGAAATAAATTAATCTTCTTCAAGTTGCTTCTGTTTGGCCCACGACCGTAACTGGTAAGTGATCTTCCTGTCCTTATCTCAACACATGAATCTTAAATCCTATTTCCTCCATTTGTTCTGCTGATGGGAAGTGATAGAAAAAAGAAAAGGAGCTTAAAAGTAAGTCAAAATCATAGGAAAGAATGTATTGTCTGTTTTAAAGAGGTAACTTAAAAATTTTCCTCAAGATTTCTTCTGAAAACTCTTGTCAAAATGGATTCATTTTGATTTTAAGTTGAAATTCAAGCTTTCATTAAAGTCACTTAATAGAAGTCTGGAGTTTTTGTAAAAATATTTTAATAATGAAAAACTGCTGACTTGAGTGCTACTGGTGATTATGTTTGTTGTTTCACAGCTGACCTATCTTTCATGTACTGCCTTTGATTATAAGCTGCAAACACAGTCACAATTCAAAAGATCAATGTAGGAGTTGAACAGATTGGTTCTATCATAGGAAAAAATGTACAGCACAGAGAGCCAGAAAAAATTATAAAACCTCTGGTAACTAATTAGACACTCAATAACTCCTTTGTATCACAGAAGCTGCATTTCTAGATTTTTTTTCCCCCTCTCTTCTTTTTTAGCTCTTGTTCTTTAATAGATCAGATGAGGAAGAAAGAGCTAAGTTGGATTTTCTCCAAAATATCTATGACAGTATCTCTTCTTCAACTTTTTGCTCCTCTAATGAGCTGAAAATGTGCCTTTCAGCCACCTCAAGTATTTGAAGTATTTATGCTGCATTATGTTCATGGAAGGGAAGGAGAGCTCTCCAAAAAATTATGAAGGCAGTGCCAGCTCTCTGTTGGGCAATGCTACTGGAACTGCAGTTTCCTGGCTGTTCTTAGCACCTTTTCAATAAGCCAGAGAGGAAAAAAAAGAAAAAAAAAATTATTGTGTGGGGAGATTGGGCAATTCAGGAGTATGCGCAAAGAAAAAAAAGAAAATTAAATAGGAAAAAATAAGCTGGACAGAAAACACAGAGGAGAAAATTCCATTAACATAGGTATATAAAGGAAAGAGATAAATTAGAGCAATATTTGTATTTAAGCAATGTGCAATTAGAAGCAGAACAAATGGAGTTGTCAGCCTTTATCAAAATTCCAAGTTCACATGCTGAAGGGTGGTTCACAGCAGAATTGAACCGGACTTGTAAAATTTGCATACTTACATTTGAATATGCAAGTCAGATAATACTTGGCTTGTCACTTCTGTTTTATCAGCTTCTTACTTGGTGAATGGCTTTCCCAGACTGTATTACTATTCTCAGTATAGCTTCTGTCTTTGTTCAACTGGTATTCAGTATACATAGAGAATAATAAAAATCTTAGCCTTTTTTTCCCACCTTCCACCTTTTTCTCTTTATCTGAGAGATAAAAAGAAACTATCAGCTAATCAAAGATGAGTGTTTGACCCTTGGTATGAAGTGAAACCATAATAATTAATTTATGCTTCCTGTTTGGATAGATTTCTTGAATACACAAATATGCAGACCGAGTTGCTCAAATCTGAAATTATAATGCCCTTTTTATAATTACGAATTCTACTTCTGGGAATAGAAGTAGACTTCTGTTTCAAAAACAGTACATGTAGGGAGAGGGGGAAAAAAACCTAAGTTTCCTGCGGGGAACAGTTCAAGTGAAAACAAATAGAGAACTAGTGCTCTTTTAGGCCAGCTGGCAAATCAGGACCTAGCTGCTGTTTTTGAGTCTGTGAAGTTCAGCCCCTGCAGGAGCTAGAAACATAATTATTATTAATGTACAGGTGAGCTTCTGAGGGTCTAGGGAGCTCTCAGACCTACACATTTGAATTTTTTGCTCCTGGACTCACACATTCTGCAGAACTTACAACATTGCTTGTTGACTTCAGGACCTCTTTGTCAACTTCTGCTTCTTACTAACCAGTAGAAATTTGAATATATTGTATTTCCCTAAGCTTTACTTTCAATATGGTCTCCATCCATACTCACAGCTTCTTGGATCATGTAGACAATAACAGCAGTAACAAAATACTTCTTCCCTAGGACTGAGCCAATTCTTATTTACTTCTTCCTGAGCTCTGTGCTGTGAATCACAGCCCTAGTTACCAACCTCCACACAGCTGTCTGTTCATACTAAGCAAGAATCTGTTTCCAGCCTGATTGGGGTTCACTGTTTAATCTACTGCCACCCAACAGAGCAGATAAAAGATATTTCTGTAGGCAGCTGTAGTCCTGCCCAGCTGGATCAGCAAATGAAGTGCAAAAAGCCATATAAGTACTCTCAGCCATTTTTTGTCTGTCTGACTTTCTTTTACCACATCATACTCCTGTTAAATCAGAATGATAACAGTGTCTACCTGCAAAACCTAGTCACACTTGATGAGGAGAAGCAGTGTGCCAGCTGCACCACATTGCAGATAGAATCTGAAGCTCCTGAGTTACAGAAATTGTAATTGGGTACATGGAAATGTAGTGATGACAAGCCTACAGGTAGGAGAAGATAATATTGATGGTGTTCTGTCCAGGAAAACAATTTTTTATGTCATTCCTCCCATAGACTTCTTCTGGTTTCTGTTTGATAAAGAGTAAATGGAAAGATGGAGAAGTTAATGTATACCAGAAGATTCTGGTAGGCAGCAAAAGAAAAACAATTGCCCAAATCATCCACATTAACATAATACACAGAAGAATAGGCAGCTGTAATGACTTTTTTAAAATACTGACATGCTGAAGGGAATAACAGCTACCATCTCAGCTGACAGCAGCTGCCAACAGTGTGTGTAATAATTTTTTAGACTCTGTGGTGTCTACAATAGGCAGCAATTTTGTGGGTGCTAGGAATGCACCAAAGAATTTCAAACAAAAAACCTTTTTATTTTTCTCCCCTAGCATTCCATCTTATTATGACAGCCATAGCAACGGAGTCAAAAGCTTGATCATAGAAGTGATGGCTGCATATTTATAAGGTCCATAGCTCTTGTTTCCCAGTGGATTTTGTGTCATTTCAGTCAGAAAATTGCCTCCAGACAAATGCAATAATAAATTGGAGAAATAATTTTCTGCCTTTTCTTTCACTGTGGTGAGCTTAAACGCATAGGAAAGTGAAAAGATAGTGGTCATCATGAAATGCTTGTTTTGGGAGAACTAAAATCATCTAGCCAGTTCTTGTTTCATGTCAAAGCTGACTCTTAGGAAAAACACCCCATCAACTATTAGTGCTTGCCATGATATAGTAAGAGAATTAATTTTTCCTTTTATGTAAGTATAAAAGTACTAATGTCTTGTATATATCAGGATTTGTAAACTGTACACATATTTCTAAAAGATTTAATTACAAATATTCCAATTTCCTGAAGTTGTTAGTGCAAGATGGAATAAGTAATTGCATGCAGTAATATGACTTTCTAAAACTTGGAGTAGGTGCCTAGATTTTTTTACCTTTTATAAGTAATGATTACTAATCATCCATCAATACATGGATTAAGAATAATTTAAATTATTGAGTTCAGAGTTACATACAACTGATCACAAAGTAGTGTCAACCATCATTATTCTGTTATTTTCTGGTGATTGGGAAGCTGAGTCAGAATTTCAAGTAAGCTTGTCTGAATTACTTGTCTTTACAGTAGAGAAAAATATTCTGAAGATAAAATTAAAAATGTGTTCTCAGAAGAAGGTATTAGGGTCACACCCTTGTCAGATACAGTTACTGCTATAAACAAAGAATAAAGGAACAGAAGAGCTGAATCATTCTTTTTTTTCCTCAGGTACATTCAAGTATTAATTTAATTGAATTAGTTTACCCTTTAGCAAAAACTGTATCTAAGCTCATGGTCTTCCAAAACACAACTGCCAAGGACTGATAGGTGGGAGAGTTTTCATACAGAGAGTGCTTAATAAGTGTTAAATATCTTAGAGAAGTTTCATTTCTCCAGCTACTGTCATAGGTTAATAGTTTGTAATACTTGTTTCCACAAAATATGACATTAACATATAATAAAAACAAAACAACAAAAGAGAGAATCACCAAGGTGAGGTATAGCCTTAAACATTTTAAGTTTCTTTTTTTCTCTGAGGGATAAACTTCAATAAAATAATTGCAGACTATGGTTACTTGGTAAGATCTCACTACTTGTAGAGTTACTTTGTTCTGTGCATCATCAGAGTTGTGCAGGAGTACTGTCTTTGGAGCTTTGATTTGCCTTATACAAAATGATTGGGTGAAAATTATCTCAGTGGTAAAAAATCACTGTATTTATAAATTTATATTATCTAGATTCAAAACTGTGATAGTTTTTTAGACTGTACTTGTAAGTCAAAGGAATCTAGCTGTCTGCTTTCACTGTTAGGAAAAGTAAGTATAAAGTGTTTCTTTGGTATATTATATACACAAGAACACAATAAATTCCGGTTGCTGATAACACAGGAAAGATGGATTAGATGACACTATTTCTTTTCTCCACATTTAAGCCTTGCTTTTTGGTATTATTTTACAACATAAATTTTTCTCACAGTTTTCCTTATGAGTCAAGCTAGAAATGTCTTTCTCCCTGTGTCTTACTTTCTTTAGTGAAACAACTTTCTCTGTCACCAACATATCTCTTTCTGTGTCAGGAACTGGCAAACTTTTTAGTTATTGCTTTTCTGTTCTATGAACCTTCTGCTCTTGAATAAATGACATACACAAAATATAATTCCTTTTTTTTTTTTTTTTATAACTTTTTGGGCTGCTTTGAGAAAATTCATTATGTAGCCTGAGTGCATAGATACAGTTATGTAACTAATAACTAATTGCCAACAAATCTGTGTAAAGGCTTTTCTTGAACCTATTGAATTTAATGGGAATTTTGTCATTCGTTTTGGTGACACCAGAATTCTATTGGAAAGTTGTTTTCTGTATCTCTGTGATAATGTTTCTTTTTGTCATGACAGAGATGATCTAATAAATAAAAGTGGGTAACTCTTGCTTAATGAAGAACTATCATTTGGAAGTAAGAATTTTTGTACTAAAATATATTTCTGCAACTAAGGAACTCTATTTGCTTTATTCAGAGATTAGATTATTTGAAATATATTGATAAAACCTTATTTATTTCCAAAAGCTTTAAGGAGGCTTAATTCACAGAAAAGGCTCTACAAAAACAGTCTGCTGATTCATAGCCAATGCTGTCTAGTTATACAAACATATATTCAAGACATGTAATTTTCTTCAATGGGCTAATTATTATGCAGTTTGGCAAAAGTTTATGATTACTTCAGTTAGTATTAAAAGATATGTAGATATTCAGAAATTAAACAGGCAATTAAACTAGATCATCATTCCCATATGAATGATTGCTGAATCCATCATTGGCCATATGAGAAGTGTGAAAGATGAAGCCACAAGGATTGGAGATATTTCCCCTTTTGGAATGGACAAAACCAAAAAGATCACTGAAAGTACACAAGATGAACACTTAGTAATGTAAAGCAGTTGCCATTATTCTCTTAACTAGAGCAACGTGAAGCACTCCTTGTTTGTTGCTGATAGGGAAACCACGTTCAAAACACTGAGGCAACAAATGCAAGAAATCAAGAAATCAATCACTGACTATTATTTTTCGAGTCAGCTGGTTGCTGACCATACTTTTATGTCACCTTTTAAACCATGCAGCAGGGAAATTTGGGAAAAGGCTGAATGTATCAGGTGGCACTGTGGATGCCTGAAGAGGCATGTATTCAAATATGCTACATGTAGCTCATCTCAGAGTTGAACCATTTATGAGTAACTCAAAGAATCCAGATTATATCTTTACTTTGCATGATAGGCATCTCTATCCAGGAGTGGGGATTTTCTAAACACAACAAGTAATTAAAACATTTATTTTGTCTAGAATACCAATGTAATGGGTTAATTAAAAAATATAATGTAGAGGAGATTAATTATAACCTTGTGTTAGGGCTTCAGCAAAAGAAATACACTGAAATGACACTTCACTGAAGTCAAATTCATGCACATTTTCTACTGGCACCAATCTTGTCGTAGAAGCTGGTTTTAACAACTTGGCATCCCCAGGGAAATTGCAGGTATATGAGTCACCTGAATGACACAGAAATAGCAGATGTTCAGTGAATATCTAGTCTCTTTACTCTGTCCTATTCTATGTGTTAATTTTAAAAGTTTGTTTTGTTTTTAAATCAAAGCAGCTCTATTTGATGTTTGTACATCAGACCATGACATCTGCTCTCTCAGATGCTAAGATATGCAATTCTCTGCTGATTTCTATATACTAATCTGTTTCTAGGATTCATTACATATTCTCTGCTTTGACATTTTGGTTTCAGAGAACTACAGCATATAGTTTGATTCATATCACTGAAACAGTATTTTTATGCATTGGTGAATTCTTGACCCTTAAAATTCAGTGGAATAGTCCAGGGTGTGCTTTTTAACAAAAAAGTGTGTGTTTAAAATACATTCACTTGACACACATGTAGGGAATTTGCACAGCACATGCTTATTTTTGTTCTGTCCCACTATTGTAGAACAGTCTAGGACAAGCCAAAAAGAATCAAAGTCTCCATATTATTTTTTCCTCACAATTATATCCCATTTACTGTCTTGTTTTTCCCAGTAATACAGTAGTTCATGCTACCTTACAAAAAACAAACCCTCAAAAGTCACATCCAATCCAGAGCTCTCCACATACTTCATTTATTTTGCCTTATGCTAGATAGCAGAACCCAGCTTCATATTGTAGCTTTAGTGAATGCGACAGATTGTTTTTCTATTTCTGTGTATGCAATATTCATAATTCTTTTTCCATCTACCTTAAACAACAAAATAGACTCTAACCTGCATTATTGATTTTCAGTTCAGAGGTACTTTCATGATGACAATGTGCTTGCTGAAAAATTAAAAATGTACATAGATGAATAAATTATTTTCATTTAGGAAAAGAAGATTAAGACTAGTGGTATATTATCTAGATTTATCATTGGAATGTCTATAATATTAGCTTGCAATTTAAGTACATATTACATATTGTTTAAGTAAGATATTTGATTGGAATAGGAATATCAGTATATTCATGTGTTTTGTGCTGACTTTATGGTTCAGATATATACTTTCTATCAGCATCATCTGGTTCCCTGAACCAAATGTCCTCAGCACATCTGTGGTTCAAAGATTTTCATAAGCACTTGTATAGGCTCCCTAGCTGTTCCAACATATAGTATGCACCTTACTAAGAGCTTGTGCTTTAGTTTGCTCTCAGAAAGAATCTAGTCTCTGGAGACGAAAAGCTTCAAGAAAACCGCAGGAAAATTCAGTAAATAGAGATGATCCCTAAATTCAATTTAAAAAGACTAAACTCTGAAACAAAATCCTAAAGTAGACATCAACATTAATAAGTGATTCATATATAGGCTTATGAATATAAAATTTTAATACAATCTCACTTCATTGTTGCAACCAAATACAGAGATGGTGAGAGATTAGGTTAAAAGACTGACAAATCAAGCTGGTTTCAAGTCTTAAACCCACACTGCTACATTCATTAACAATGTATTTTAACAAATAATGTTTTCATACACAATATTTGTCATCATTATGGCATATAAAAACCATTAGTCTTTAAAAATATTCTACATTGTATGTAAGTATACTTTACCATGTAGACAATCATCACACAACGTTGATAGTTAAAGTCCCTGGTTGTTTCTTTCTGCCTAAAAGTTATAAAAGATTTCTTCCTAAAAGATGTGGTTATTACATGTCTTCCACTGGAGTGTCTGCCCCAATATTGTATATTTTTGTATTTCTTTTCTGAATTATCTTTTTTTCTTAATTTGAACCCGACCACCTGTATGGTTTGTAAAAATGTGTTTCCTCCAAAAAAAAAATCATTTTGAAAAGGCTTAAGATCAGATATCTTAAATATTTATAAACCTTTTCTTGGAAAACAAAAACAAACATACTCCAGATTAACTACTTAAGATTAAAGGTAGTTGATGATCCCAATGAATTTAATTTCAGTTACAAAGACAGAAGTTTCTAAATAAATACTTATTGCTTAATTTGATGTATCTATTATGTGAATTCAAGTATTTTTTTTTAATTATTGCTACTGAAAAAAAAGATTTAAAGTACAAACTCAGCTAGCTACATGTTTTAATCTACTGATATGAGTTTTCTAGATTGAAGTAGTTTCTTAGAAATTTGACTTCAGATTAATTCAATCTAAATTCATGTTCTGTAAATTCAAATATTTTTCCTTGTTTTGAATTTTACAAGTAGAAAAACAAAAGGCAAGTACTATTTTCTTATTCTTAAGAAAGAGTTCTCTAATTATCTTGGAACTGTTATCTAGATCTCTATAAAACACATTCTGATGTTATTTTCCATGTGTAGGTACTTGGGACTAGTTGCCAGATGATCAGGAGCTCCCAGAAGTTTCAGTTCAAACTCACTGTAAGAATCTCTCATCCTTTATTTAACAGCAGGAAGACATTACTATTCTACAACTTTTGTTGCCTGTGGTGATACCATGACCCATATTGAGAAGAGGCAGTATACTTTAAAACAAGAAAGAAACAAACCTACAAACCCCTTTAATTACTAAAAGTATTAAATTGATCTGGAAGATAAATAAAAGGCAATAGACACCTTTAGGATTGTCTGTAACTTCACCAATTTTCTCTATTGTGCTATTTTTTAAATTGTGAAAAATAATTATAGGTATTTTCTATGAAAAATTGGAAACTCCCGGGTGTCCAGGAGAGGCTAGAAGAACAGAAGAAAAGCCCTGCTGGGCCAAACTAATGCTTCCTTTAGCCCAGCCTGGAGCATCTGACAATGGTAGTGAGAGACTGTTCAGCTTGATCACTTTCTGAAGTAGATTTATCTCATACTCCCAGAACAACTTCTGTTTTGGACTTGGACTAATCTTTTTTTGATCTCTTCATGAACTTGTTCTCCAATGGATTGCCTGATTTTTTTA
>WAAE01003309.1:0-43206 GCA_013400495.1 Nicator chloris
CCCAAACTATTCTGTAATTCCATTATTCTAATTAAAAATGCTGCCGCCATCACCGTCTTCACAACTTTTATACTTGCTTCTTAAACTTTAATTCCTGGGGATAGAGGCCATGTGCTTTGTCTTGCTTATTTAGACATGAATTTATCCTCTCACTTGAAGCTCTTTTGCCGTTGTTCCAGACCAAGCAGCCTGGGTTTTTGTTGGGAACTCAGGGCAGCGGTGTGAGGCTGCTGCACCTTGCAGCTGTGTGATGAACTCCAGAAAACCAGTCTGAGCATTGCATTGTCTGTCCTCCCTGTCTCACAGGTGAACTACTGAGAAAGTTTGAGCAGGTGCACCACCTGCCTGTCCTGACCAAACATGTAGATCCAAGGCATGTGCCAGTACTGGTTGTAAAGGACCTAATTTAATTACCTCAAAGCTTGTCTACCTCCAGTGTCACAGCTGAAATCTCTGTTCTAAGCATGGCTTTTTGCTTTAGACACAAAATTATTTGGAAGCATTAGAGCACCATGTCACGTAACTAAGTTGTTTGGCAAAACAACGACGTCCTGTGGAGGACCTGTGAACATCTACCCAGAAAAATCTCCACATATCAGTTAAGTTGTTGCTGTCATTAATTGTAGCTGCAGCGACGGAATATTCCCAGGTGTTTGTATCAAATACTGACTTGACTGAAGGTTTAGATGTTCCTGAGAACTTAAAGCTGCAAACCCCACTTTATCCCGAGCTGAGGCTGGCGTGAGCGAGGGAGAAGAGCTCTGGGTGGTGGTTGCTGAGGGGTTTGTGCCTGTGGTGTCCCCAGGAGCGTCCGGACGCACTGCGCCGAGCCCTTCACCGCGTACTGGACGTGCATCGACTACACCAACAAGCAGGAGCTGCGCCGCTGCCGCAAGCAGCAGGCGGCCTTCGACTCCTGCGTGCTGGACAAGCTGGGCTGGGTGAGGCCCGAGCTGGGAGACCTCTCCAAGGTAACTTCTTACCCTTTGGGGCAGGCAGGCAGATCCTGCTCTCCCTCCTTTATGTACATTTTGTCCAGACCAGGTCTCCAGCATCTCTTGGCCTGATGGTGATTTGTGAACTCAGCGCTGGATGTTTGTGGGATAATAGATGTCAAGACTGGCAGCATTTTCCAGGGTTGCTTTTCCAGAAGACTTGTGCTTTTCTCAGACAATGAAGTTCTTGCTTTTCCTGGTGTAGAGGTTTTTCCTTTAGGAATGAAGTTCATGCTCACATGGACTCTGTAGTTGTGATGCCTCCCTTCCCTCCTGTTTAGGGGTTTTGAGGAGCTCTCATCAGCGGAACAATGTGTGCTTACTATTATTTTGTTCTTCTTGGTAGTTCTCCCTTGAAGTTCTGACTCAACCTGGCTATTGAATGCTGTGAGAAGTTGTATCACTTCTTTGCATTTCTTTCCAGGTTACAAAGGTGAAGACAGACCGTCCTCTGCCTGAGAATGTTTATCACTCTAGACCCAGACCAGAGCCAAACCCACCCACTGAAGGGGAGCTGAAGCCCTCTCCCTTTGGCAGCAGGCTCTTTTTCTGGTCCTGGTGAAGTGGGCAGGCTGTGCTGTGACTCAAGTGCAGAGATGTGGCACTTGCACGTGTAAATTGTGTGGTGTGTGCCGGGTGTTACTAATAATTAAAGAGCCCCAAACCATTACATGGCTGAGCAGACTTCTTTAAACTCATAGCAACGAGAACAATGCATTTCCCTGTTTTGCTCAGGGCTCTCTGCAGTCACACAGCCCTTGGGACCCTCTGGGCACCAGTAATGTCAGCTGGTTGATCATGATTACCAGGATTGTCTGTGATGTGTGCAAACGTAGTTCCAGTCTTTGACTGCTGTCTCATCAATCACAAACTGGCATGAGGCTTGATTTACTTACAGAGAACATTGCCTCATGGATCAAGGAAACTCTGGGAACAAACAAGTCATTAATGTCTTCCCTTAGTCTTGCAACTGATAATTGTACATTCTTTCCAAGGGACTCCTGTAGAGGTTTAACCTTAAATCTGTCTTGGAGCAAGGGGTTAGTGGAATCTGGCACTTGCTAGGTATGGGGGCAGTGCTGTTTCTGCCATTAAGATCCCTGTTGAGTTTCCCAGCTGCTCCTGCAACACTGGTTAGGGACCTCCACTTTTTGGACTGTTCTACTGGGGGAAGACAAGCTACTTTATCAGAGAAATCATATTAAATTTCCAACACCTTTCAGGAAAAACTTTCTCCTAAAGGATCTTTTGTGCCATTAAGCAGTGTAGGAACGGAGCTTGTATTCTGTCTCAGGACCCTGACTTAAAGGGTTTGGGGCAAATCCTTCCCAATTTTTCACTGTGATGTTCTTTTTGATAGAGGAGTTAGTGAGCTTTTTAAAATCTATCTTTTCTACAATATCTGAAAGTCACGTTTTTTCATAGGAGTTGAATCTAGTCTTTCATTCACCTCCACCCATTAGCAAAAACCTTTTTAAAAAGGTCAGAAAAAAATCCAATGAACTTGTTTTTCCAAAGCAATATGCAGTTTAACTTGCTCTGGGTGAGATTGTCTCACCGGGACTGTGCCAAAGAGTGGAACTGTACTCTGCTCCTGCTGGTAGTAGGATCTGAAGATTTACCATCTCTTTGTTTGAGGTGGGATTAAACTGTAATGGTTCTATAGCTGCAGCATATGTTTCTGATCCGTGGAGCTAGAGGGAAAATTGTATAACATTTATCTAAAAATAGCTTGTGCACTGTGTGGCTTCTGAGTTCTTGCTACTTTCTGCTGGGGTGCATTGAGTGAAACTCAAAGCAGGTGCTGTGTTTGCATTTTAATGTACATACCAGGCTGTCTTAGCAGCTCCTTGCCTAAATCTGTGAGCTGGTGCTGCACCTTTGCAGTTTCTCCTTGCTGATCACTGCCACCGTCTCGGAGCAGCCACGTCTTGCTGAAGAAAGATAATCCTTCTCTGCAGAGACCGAAGTTAGGACAAGCTTGGGCTCTAATTGCATTCAGCTTAGTGAGTGAAGTGAGGCTTGGCCGAGCAGAGGATGAATTGTCTGGGATGTTAACATGTATCACAACAGATCTTTGCTGACCCACTCCAACAGTTGATCAGGAGTTTTTAGATCTTACCATATTCTGTTAGTAACTTACTATTGTCAGCATATTGTGTGAACCATTGCACTGCTGAACATCTGCTTTGGAATAAACAGGCATGGGCATTCCAGTAGTCAGCCCCTAATCACAATTAAAGAGTATTTGTTCCCCATTAGATTGCTGCTGAAAATAAAGACATTCATAAGTAGGGGGGCAAGTTTTTTCAACAGCCTGATAGGAGCCCCACCCTTAAGTTGGCTAGTACTGTAAGGGGAAAAAAAAAGAATTTATGCTGAAGCCTCAAAGGTTTAAGATCGTTCGTCTGTTTCTTGACAGCTGAGTCTTCAGCCTCTTGGGTCAGAGCTGTGGGATCCAGTAATGATACAGTGATTGTGGTTTAAATGTCAGAATTATCTGTCTGCTGGCCTAGATTCCCTCTTCAGTTTCAAGCAGGAGTGGGCAGGTGAAAGTACAAAAGAGATCAGCAGAGGAGGACAATGAAATGATAAAGTCAAGTACACAGAATGATAAAGTCAAGTCAGCTGTACTCTGAGCATTTCCTTCATTAACCTCTCTGTGATAATTTTTTCTTGTCTTTATCTCTTGGCTAAATCTCTGGAAAAGTGTTGCCAGAGGCTTTTCATGGTGCTTTGGACAGTGCCTGAATGTAACTATTTCTGCTCAAAATCCTGTGGCTTTACTCAAACCTAGATGCCCCTTTGGAGCTGTAATGGAAACTAGAACAAGTGGATGTTGAGATTCAGTAAAGACCATAAAAGTATTTTTGAGGAATGTGTCTTGACAATTTTTTGGCAGATGTAGAGCAGACTCAGATTCAACACAGATATTTCCCTGGTCCTGTGAGAAGTGTTATTTGTTATGCTGTGGGTTCTCAGCTTTGCCAGAGTTTCTAATCACATGTTAAGTTAACAAAATGTTAAGCCAGTGTTGTAGCTTGTTCCACTGTGGGTCAGATTCGGCAGAACCTGCTCTGTTCTTTCAGACTGTGGGTGGGAAGAGTAAAATATGAGTGTAATTTCGAATCTCAGTAAGGTGGGACTGTGCATTTCTGGTGCAGCAGACTTGTGTGGCACTAGCACAACAGCATATTTCTGAGGAGAAAGTCTCTCTCCAGAAGATCTGGCAGTTAGCAATGCCCTGGTTTCAAATGGTTCTGCTCAATTCAGGACTGTACAATCCTTTTGAAGCTCTCTGTGTGCTCATACACTGGAAGAGTTTAGAAGCCAGAATTCATCTGGGCAGTAACAGATTTCAGACTCCCTCTTGTGGCTGCGTTTAGCTGATTTTGGGCATCTCTGTGAAGATTTTGCCATCGTGAAAATACAAAGGCTACTTAAACACAGAAACTTGATTAGATCCTTTGTCTTTGCTATAAAATTCACATTGTCTCAACTTGATTTTTTCCTACATATAAAAACTCTTGAGTATGAAGGGAGAAGAGGAAGCAAAATGGTTTGAAAATGATTGCCTCAGTCACATTTGATGTGGTTTAAGGAAGTTAAGGTAGAGTCAAAGTCAGTGGAGGTGGCTGGGGGGTCACAGTGTACATTGTAATTCCTTCTCTGAATCCAGAAAGGAGATGACTCTGGTGCTGCAGAGAGCAGGATGGTTCTGCACCTGTGGGGCTGATGTGAAATGAGCGGGACAGGCAAGGATGGGGAGCAGGTTACTTGCAATATTTACCTTTGTATGAAAGCACATTATTTATCTTTGTTAGGAACAGACATGGCCTCACCAAATGGTCTTACTTATGTTAATAATTTTCTGGTTTTTCGTGTGAGCCCTTCTACCTGGGGACTTGATCTGAATCTAAGGTACCACTCTGCATGGCTGAGTGTGGTGCAAATAGTACTTTGGCAAAGGGAGGAGGTCTGATAAAACACAGCACAGCAAACTAGAAGCAAATAGTCCGTGGTGTGAGTTTGGCTTTAAAGCAGTAAATCAGCACTGCAAGCAGAAGCAGATGCTGGAGGAGGAGTGGCTCCCAGACCCCCAAGGCAGGTCAGCAATAGCTCACTCGCTGGTGCAGGAGTTATTCCTGGGCTTGGTTTCTGCTTCAACAAATTTCTCCACTCCCACATGCT
Source organism: Nicator chloris (assembly GCA_013400495.1). Taxonomy (NCBI): domain Eukaryota; kingdom Metazoa; phylum Chordata; class Aves; order Passeriformes; family Pycnonotidae; genus Nicator; species Nicator chloris. The sequence goes on from WAAE01003309.1 coordinate 5,187, forward strand.
GCCAGAGCCTTGGCAAGCCCCACACAGGCATGGTGCAGGTTCCTCTGTGCTTGGCAAGGGCAGGCAGTGAGGGAGGAGAGCCCCATTCCCCTGTGGCCCAGGCTGTGCCTGCATCCTTGCCTGCATCCCAAGCATCTCCCCAGTGCTGCTGCGTGAGAAATATCTTACATCACATTTGTCTGTTGCTGGTGCCTGAGCAAAAGGATTCCAATCTGCAGGTTCCTGTGCTCTTGGCTGGGCTTGGCAAGTGCAGATGGTTCAAGGGAGTGTTTGGTTCACACTGTGTTCTGCAGCACAAAATGGCAAACAGCTTTTGCACTTTTGATAGGGTTTAAATTAATTTTTCCAGTCTCACCAGGGTAAATGAGGGGTGGGAAGAATGGCCATGCCTGTTGCTTTGTTAAGCTTGGCTTTGGCTCCAATTCTGGCACCAAGAAAGGAAATAAAATACAGGGAAGGGAGCTCTATAAAAGAGCTATGGATCTGCTCCCAGGTTGATAGGTTAAACCACAAAAACCCCTGAATCTGAGGCATTGCTCTAATGTTTGTAAAATCAGCATGGCAGCTCTGTTAAGGGCTATGAGTCAGCCTGAGGGTGGTTCAGCTCTTTATAAGTAGTAGCACAGCCTTCTGCTTCTATGCAAACAGGAGCGAGGATTTTAATGGAGGCAGAATTACCACTTTGGTTAGAGCACTGTCTGACCTCTGCTTTGTTCTCACTGCCTCCCGTGTGCAGCTGTGCCGAGACAGGAACCTGACCGGCTTTGGGAGAAAAGCGCTGGATGGAGCCCCTAAATGTGGGCTAATGCAACCCTCTCTGCCCCTGCCGTGCCCAGCCCGGGCTCTCTCCAGGCTCTGCCGCTCAGCTCCTTGTGCTGCTCCCGAGGGCCGGGGCGCTCAGGTGTGGCCGCCTGGGCTGTGGCTCTCAGGAAGCCGCTGACAGCGGCGCTCACCCGGCCGTGTGCGCACAGTTCAGGCTCTGCCCGTCCCCTGGCGCGGCCTCGGGCGCTCGTGGCCAGCCTGTGCTCCAGGCTAAACAGAGGAAGGTGAGGGTCAGCCGCCGAGAGCGCTGCCCAAGGCTCAAGAAGCACATTTTGGCAGAGGAAAGAAATACAATACAAGCAGGGAGGGAAACTCGACTTCCATCCAACCCCCTCCAAGAAGCTTTTGGCTCCCTACAGCTGCTGGAGTCTTTACTACCAGTTACTGGGCTCTTTATTTTTACAGGCGTTCATGTGTTTGTTTTCTGTCTCTTAGACCAATGTTGCAGAGGGGGCAAAGCAGAGCACAACAGGAGCAGCGGGGACTGGAGGGTACAGCCCTGCACAGGGGAACAGGCAACCCAGCTTCCCTTTCCTGCCTGTCACTATCTCATTGTGTGGCCTTGGGGCACTGTCACTTCCCTCTCTGCCCTGGCTCCTGTGCGATGGGGTGGTTCCACCCAGCACAGCTCTCTGCTTGTTTACCGTCTTTGTCCTTGTGAAGAGCCTTAGAGGAGTCTTGGGGGAAGCTCTGCCTAGGCAGGGCAGGGACAGCCCCAGCCCAGTGCTGTTCTTCCCCAGAGCAGCAGGAGCCACACGGTCACAGGGTGTGGGTGGGCAGAGAAGTGGCTGTCACCTGCCCCGGAGCCTCTGCCCTCTGTGGGTGCCCAGCTCTGTGATCAGAGAGGCAGCTGGAGACCTCACTGTGGAGTGGAAGATGAGAAATGTCTCTCTCTGCACTCTTGGAGGGCTGTTTCCCAATTCTGAACTCCTCCTGCCTTTCAGAGATCACAATGGCAGCACCCTGCCTTCTGCTCGGAGCCGTCCTCTGCCGGTGCTGGGAATGGCTGTGTGCAGGGAGCCAAGGAGCAAGGAGGAGGTTACAGGAGAGACAGTCCTCAGAACACGTGTAGCATCCAGCCCTTGCACACCCCTCTCTGCTCTCTATCACTGCTTGCTCAGAGCCTTTGTTTCTTCTAACCATGAGTGAAACCAGTTGTGGGAGGTTGTGCTCAGGCATGACATAATCTGAGTCTGGGACTCCACTGGAGGAATCCTTTTGAAGATTTACTAGTCTGGCTAATTACAATAAAACTATGAAGGTGCTGTGCTCTCTAAATCATCAGAAATTAATAAGTGGAGGTTTCTGCTTGCTTGTGATTTTTGCTAGGACACAAACCAGAGCAATTCTGGCTACATCAGCAGTGTTTTCTTTCAGGAAGATCTGTCAGAGGCACATAAAGGTGTTCACAGACCCGTTGTCCATCTTTGGTTTTGGTAGCAGATAATTTGATTAAAAGATGTCACTTCCTTGCTCCTTTCTCTGCATTGCCTTTCTGTATTTGTTTCAGCTTGAGCAGTTACAAAGGCCTGCAGGATTTATCTGCTGTTTATTGACATTTTTCCTTTCTGAAGCTCATCCTTACATTACCCCACAGAGTTCAGCTTGTTTCAGCCACAGACGGGTGATTTAAGGAAAGGCAGCATTAGCTGGAAATGCCCCTTCCAGCCTCATTCCTTTACAAAATACCCATGTTAGCAATGCACTTAAAAACTGAATTTGAATATCTACTTCCCTTTTACCTGTTGTTGACCTTAAAATACATATTTGCTATCCATTTTCATCTGTATGCTACTTTTGAGAGGATGTGTCATTCCTTGTCATCTGGAGTAAGCCTGTGGTGTCTCATTCTCTGCTGGGAACAAGTCTGCTCCCTCTCGGTGTCCCTGCCAGGCTATTCCTGCCTGGTCACTGCTATTTCCTCTCTTTTTTCACCCTGGGATTGTAGCTGGGGTTACACAGGTTGGTATCTCACCTGGAGCTTTTGCATCCACGTTCACAGGTGAAATCCTGTGTTAAACCAAGACTCTGGAGCTGTGGAGAACCTTGGGGACTTCAAGCCCCATCTTGGTGTTTCTTTCTGCCACCACAGGCCACCTGCCCCATGGATCTGGGGGAAGAGAGGCTGAACCTCACAAGCACTGCTGGGGCTCTGTGTCCACCTGTCTCCAATGTTTCCAGAGCACCTGGAGCAACCCAAGCTCCCAGGTCCTGGCACTGGGCCGAGCCCGTCGGTGGGATGTGGGTGGCTGGGCCCTGGTGGGCAGGCAAAGTGCTGTCGGAACAAAACTGAATTGAAGTGATTCTTTTCCTCTCCCCTTGGCCTGCAAGGAAATCTTTTTCCATTTACTATAAAACATGGTCCTTAATAGTGCTGAAGTGTTCTACATATTTTAAATAAACATGAGTGGATTTGAGCCCAGGAGGACATGAAAGAATGCAGCATTTGCGGGGTACCGGCCCGGCACACATGTCAGCAATTTGGCTGCCTTGTGTACTTTGGCTTTTAAAAAAGCATTTAAAAGTAAACAAATGAAGGAAAATCTGGCAGCTGGATTTCAAAGTAAATTGCTTTCAGCTGATATACCCTGTTTCCAGCTTGCTTGGGTAGTATCAAGCCATACACATCCAGCAAGAAGAGCGAGCGGCCAAGGAGAAGAGCGGGGGTGGGAGAGAGAACAAAAGCAGGGAAGTTCTGTGGATTTAATTCTTCCATTTCCTTCCTTTGCACCAAACCCTCCCTGCCTGTCAGTGCCCTCTCATCAGACAGGCAGGTTCATGCTTCAGACAGCAAACTGTGCTCCATCTTCCCCTGGGCCCTGTTCTGCCAGGTTCTACCTCCCTTCCATCATGTCTGGAGCAGGAATGAGATGATGTGGGATGGGGTGGGAGTAGCATCCATAGAATGCTGCTCAGCTGTGACCTGTAGTGCTGCTTGAGCTGCTCTATTAAACCTTCATCCCAGCCACTGCCCCACCAAGCGTGGGGACAGCCCCATCCCACAGCCCAGACCAGTGGGATGAATCCATCCCTGAGCGGTTTGGGAAGTGTGGGCTGGGATGCTGCTCCTTTGGGACTGCCAGGCTGGGGGAGGGCATCACTGCTCTGCCGGTGGAGGGAAGCAGAAGTGGAAGTGACAGAGATAACAAAAGATAACAGAGTCATTAGAGGAGCAGGGCTGTGGGGAGGCCCCGCTCCTACGGAAGGGCCTGGAGTGTCCCTGAAGGAGAAGATTCAGCAAATGCTGACAGATGACAGTGAGGTCCCGGGCTGGACAAAGGGGAGGTTGCTGAGGTCACACATTGGCTCAGCTTTGGGCTCCTTCTGCTTTGACTTGCATTTCCTCAAGTTTATAAAACTTTCCACGAGTTGGTTCAGTGGAAAGGGCAGAGGAAACTGGTGGGTCTGGAGTCCCGGTGGTGCGGGGCTGGGGCAGGGCTGCTCCAAGCCCTCTGGCAGCCCCTGTATGCACAGCACTTGTTGCTGGGGCTGTGAGCTGGGGGAGCCACTGCGTGTCCCCAGGGGCTCCCAGAGGTGACACGAGGAGGGTGCTATGCTGTGGGCAGGAAGCCTGGCTCAGCACCCCTGCGGAGCCCCACGGGCCTGAGCAGAGCACAGACACCAGGGTGACTGGTGCAGGTGTGGTGGCCCCATGGACAGTGTGAAGGTGGGACCTGCTGTGCCTGCTGTGCCTGCACATCCCGTGGTGCTGGCACAGGAGCAGCCAGATTGTGCTGACCCTTGTGCCACTGTCACATCCCCAGCACAAGCAGGGGACAGTGATCCCTTTATGGCACCAGCTGCCCCATGACAGCATGACCTGAGCACTGCAGCCTCTCACCAACACGGGTGCACACCCAGCCTGGTGATGGGGTCCCCTGGGAGAAAACACCCTCACTGGAGGATGTCCCTCAGGTCCGGTGGTCAGGTCTTATCATGCAGCAGCAGAAAGCAGCAGCTGGATGAGGATGGGCATGGGAATGCCCAATGTGCCCCTGATCCTCCCACCCCAAGTGCCCAAACCCCTGGCCCACCTCCCACCAGGCCAAGGAGAAGGAGGCCCTCCCCAGCAGCTTGTTTTTGGCTGATTCCATAAAGCTGTGAGGGAAAAGGGCCTTCTCCTGTGTGGAGCATGTGGAGCCTCCCTGCCTGCAGCTCTGGTGAGTGCTGTGGGTGCAGGGTTTTGGTGGGGTAGGTTGTGCTGTGGGTCAGGCTGTGTCACCCACCAGTGTGGCTTCACAAGTCTTGGCAGGAGCCCTTGTTGGGCATCTCAGCTGCTCTTGAGGAGTGCTTGAGCTGCTCTTGCTGTGCATGAGCTCTGGGATGAGTCCCTGGGATGCGCCAGGTGGCTGCAGCCAGAGTGGGAGGGTGAAACCCACTGGTGTCCAAGTGCTCATAACCCAAAAGTTCCTGGTGACCTGCTGTGTGCCCACGTCCTCCCCTGTGGGATGGGCAACGGGGGGTTAAGGCTCTGTAAAAGAGACAAGTTGCTCCTATAAACCAAGAAATGAGGGAAGAAGGAGAACTGAGCCTGCTCGCAGTGTCCCCTGGCTGTGGGCATCATTGCCAGACCCAGCCCTTCTGGGTCCCCAACCCCCTGGGGCACAGGGACCCCTGGTCCCACAGCCTCTCCCTGCCCATTCCCGGGTCTCTCTGCTGTTCAAGGGCTCGGCATGCGTGGTCAGGCTCTATCTGCTGTTTCCTTATAATTTAAAAGCCTTCCTCACATTAATCTTTTTATTTTTATTTTGACAAATGTATGTTTCCAGGAAGTTGCTGAGGTCAAAGCAGCATCTGTTGCTCGTTATTTTGGGGGATGCAGAGGGTCTTTGTGAGGGTTTCCAAAGCAACAAGGAATTAAGTGGTTTGTAAAGCAGAGAGCAGGAATGAGGAGCAGGCTGGGGCTTCCCGAAAGGCGGCTGAAGATGCTGATGAAAATCAGATCAACTCGGCTCTATTTTCTTGGAAACTTGATCTATTTTTCTTGTACAACTGTCAGCCTGACTCCTGTATTCCAAGGGCTTGGCCACCGCCAGCTCCACGTTTCAGCGCTGGGATTAGCGTGGCCCCGGTCAGACTCACTTTCCCCGGCTCGTGCGGGGCGCTGCAGGATGGGAATGGAGCTTTTGGGAGTGGCAGCGCATGTCCCCTGGTGTGGCCCTGACTGGGGACACGGGCAAGAGACCCCTGGGATGGGCACCAGGCCACTGTCCCCTGCCCCAGGGCTGTCCCTCACCCCTCAAACTCACACCATGAATTGCCCAGTGCACCCCACAGGGGGCCTGTAGCCAAAAGTGCTTTTTCTTTCAAAACAAGCTGAGAAGAGTCTGGTGCCAAGGCGAGGGCTGCAAGGAGCCCAGGAGATTTATCGCTGAGGAAATACTTTCTCCAGCGAGGGCTGACGGCCACAGCAGGAACAATGGGAGATTCGCAACGTGAACAAAGCTGATTTCGTTCTTCTTTTTATCAATGCTTTTTCCTTGCGGATCCTCCCTTCCTGGAAGTGGGAGATGCAGCTTCCCCCGCGCGCCGGCCGTGTAATCAGCAGGAATGGCCATATCCTGGCTGGGAAGCGAGCTGTGAAACGCTGTCGCCCGCAGTGATTTATGAGCCCGTGGCAGCGGCCAGCGGCGGGGCTGGCCCGGGGACAAGGTGCCAGGGCGCGTGCAATATCCACGTATTCTTTCTGCTCCTCGCCGGGTCCCCGGGGAGCCGCCGGAGGAAGTTAATGGATTAGACACACACGTTCCACTTGATTTTTATTTTTTATTGCTGTGTCTTTCCAAATGCCTTTAGCAGATGCACGAGCACAATGGAGTCGGGCGGTGAGCATCCCGGCCGGGCGGGCAGCGGGGCAGCAGCCAGGCTGGAAAGGTCAATGCAGAGAGTGCTTGCGTGGGGACACCAGGACAGCCTGTCCTGGCGGGTACAGTCCTGCCCCACGGGGGCCGTGCTCGGCACCGGCTCCTGCTGTGGAGAGTAGGGATAAGGTGATGGCAGCTGCTCCGCAGCCCGTGCTGACCACCAGCCTGAGGCCGCACAGCCCCTTGCCCGCAGGGTCACGGCCATGGCGGAGGCAGCCGGTGCCGAGCGGGTCTCTCCCCGTGCCTGGAGCCGGGACGTCCTTCCCGGGGGCCTCACGCCTGTGGAAGTGGATCATTCCACTGTCAGGCTCACACTTCTGCCACATTATGCAATCTTCACTCGATACTGGGAATATGAAATAATTATTCCAAGTGATCAGATTTTAATTATGCAACACAGAGGATGATTATTGTACACCAAATTGGTGCCGAGTGCTTAGTTATGTATATGCCAAATTTAGTCTATACTATTATACCCAGTGGGTGGCCGTAGACAATCAGGAAGTAATTAGTTTTGCTGGAGGTTGTTCGCCTGCCTGGTTCGCTGTGCTGTCTGGGGAGCGTCTTGCTGCGCTCCCTGAATACCGCGGGCTCCGAGTTCAATACCGTCTTTTTGTGACAAGCTAATAAGCTGTCTGCATGGCGGCCTGTAATTAGCGCTGTCGATATTCATTTGGAAACGGAGACCGCGCTGAGCGGCTCCGCCGACGGCGCTTCCCTTTGTCGAGGCTCTGGGCTGGTCCCTCCTCACCTCCCGGGAGGGCGATGGGTGCGCAGGGACGGAGACGGGGATGCGGGCGGGCGCCGGAGGCGCTCGCGTGTGCGCGGTACCTTTGGGTCCCCGCTGAGGAAAGCCTCAGCCATAAGGGTGCTGAGCCTCGGAGATCAACACCTGCCCCCCACCCACTCCTGTGTCACCCTGGCCTTGTCCTCCATGGGGGAGCTGCCACTGGCCCCAGGTGTGGGATGTCCCCAGGGCTCTGTCCTGTGGCGCTGGCCAGGAAGGCTGAGCTGGTGTGGAGTGTGCAGTGTCAGGGGGATAGGGACGTGGAGGGGGCTTGGGCTGGGATGGTCACCCCCTCCCCAGAGTCGTGGGCACTCAGGGAGCCCTGAGCATCACTGGGATATGCTGAGGTGCTGCATATTTACACCTTTCCAGGCAGCCTGGTCCTGTGGGATCTGGGCTCTTCCACTGAGGTCTCAGATGCAGAATTCCTAAGGGTCTGGGGCTACATGAGCTGGGAGATCACTGGAGCACCATCCCCCTGACTGGTGTTTGCAGCTGGTCAGTGTTGTGGGGGCAAGAAAAACCATCCACTTCTGTTGGAATGGTCTGGATCTGCCGGGCAGGAATTGTCTGAAGTATGGAGCAACTTTTACCTCTGTTACACAAAGGAAACTTTCCTCCTCTTTCTGTTGGAGATGCTCACTCCATTGAGATGATTGGCATACTGGAGAGCTGAGAAACTAAATTGTTTATACACTAATGAATAGAAGCTTGATTGCAAGATCCTGTTTGGAAAATTATAGTGCTGAATTGAAGCCGTACAATTACATCCAAAATGCTGCATATTCATTTCATCTGCTTTGCATAGAGATTAACAAGCGAGCCCTAAAGCAGACTCTGAAATTAAAGCTAACACCAGATTTAGTCACAGGTTACAAACTAAATGGCATTGTTTGATGGATATGAATCTTTACCACCTGCCTGCCTGATGATTGCTAGCAGCTTAGCAGACAGCAAAGGAAAAAGTTTCTTCCCATGAAGGAAGCATAATAAGGCTCTGGGCTGGAAGTGCCCCCTCCCCGTGCAGGCAGCCCCCCAGCAGATGTCTGCAGTGAGCCTGGGGAAGGGGCTCCCTGCTCCCCACTCTGCCATGCTGGAGGCTGCACCCACTACATGGAGGGATGGAAAGTGGCCCTGAGACCCCACAGAGGTTCTGAGTGCTGGGTTCCTCCCTTTAGGCCTCCTGTTCTGCATGGGGGGGACAATCTCACAGGGTCCTTGTCCGTCCTGGAATCTCTGTGCTGAATTGACCCTGGATTTCCTTCCTCATCTTGCAAGGGTCAGGAGTCTGCAGAGGGCAGGGGTCTCTTGCCCATCCTGGCTGCAGGCAGCCCTCGGGATCCCCGTGCTCTGGCATGCCACTGGTCCCATCCCATCCGGCTTTGCCATCTGCATTCTCCCTCCCTCCACCCTGTGTGCTTGGGCCAGGATTTATTTCAGGAGTAGAAATGGGACCAGGAAAGAGCAAAAGGAGTGTATGGGGAGCAGGGCCCTGCCTGCTGGTGCCTATCCTGGTAGAGGCGGCTCAGGGAGCAGCTCAGGGGGCCAGCCGTCATTCCCAGCAGGAATTTCCTCTTTAGGAATACCCAGGAGTTCCCAGTCCACCCCACAGGATCAGGACACCCTGTGCCTGGGCCCCACAGGGCAGAGATACAGCACTGGCTCTGCAAATCTGACACCTTTATTTTTTTCTTTAAAAGTCCATTACCAAACCGCAGCTTCCTACGGAGAGGCTGGGCTGTCACTACCGCACTATGGGACAGCCCAGCCGAGCTTTACAACTCCCAGCCCTGTCCCCAGCTCCTTCCCGGCTCTGTCACTGCCATGGCCAGCTCTGGGTGCATGTCTTGTCACCCCCCTCTCCCTTTAGGAGCAGCACCATGCCAGGGACAGGCAGCATGGCTGCTCCAAGTCTCCATTTCTGCTTGACACTTCCCAGCCTGACTCTCCAACACTTTCCCAACACCCTCTGACAAACAACCAAGGTGGATGAGCATCACCTCGGTCCCTCCACAAAACCTGCCCTTCACCCCACTGTTGGCTTCTTCCTTAACTCCTCCCAGGACACTCACATTCCTGAGACCAAACCCAAACCACACCATAACACCCTAAAATCAGCGCAAGGAGCAGCCTCCTGCCTGCAGCCACCAGCAGCTCGGGGGACATGGGAGGGCTCTCTGCCCTGACCCCAAGACATGGGTTGCACCCTTCCTTAGGGGGTCACCTCCACTGCTGCAGGCTCCCAGGGCCAGCCCTGCACCCAATCTGTGGCCTCAGAGGCATGGCCCAACCTGTGTGGGCAGTGGGTGCTGGGGAGTGGGAAAAGGCACCTACGGAGGCAGTGGTGGCTTCACCATGTGGGGACACAGTGGTGGGGCTGCTGTCCCCAAAGCAGGGCTGGACACAGCGTGGGGCTGGTGGACACTGGCAGTCCTGGAGAGACCCAGCTTGGTGGCAGTCTGGGACACACCCCGGGGAGCTGGGCAGGGGAGTGACACTGTGGCTGTGCTGCATGGCCCCACTCAGGCTGCCACAGGTGGCAACTGATGAACCAGAACAGCCTCTTGTCCCACAGTGCTGTGCCGTGCCCTGCCCAGGGCTTCCACCCTTCGGCTCCCTGGGAATTCTCTGCTGTGAGCATCCCTGGCCGTGTGAGCAGGGACAGGATGGCAGTGTGACAGCAGTGTGAGCTGGTGCAGACTGAGGCAGGGCTGGCCAGTCCCATCCTGTGGGGTGGCCCTGTAGGTGGTGGGGGAAGCTGTTATGTGGGACAGGGACAGGAAAGGGACCTGTCTCATAGCCTGGGCACAGAGACCCCCAGTCCCAGCACAGGGTTGTGGATGGAGCTGCTGGGGCTGCCAGCCACCAGCTACCACCTACTGTGCCCCTACTAAGAGGGGACTCTGCTGGGCCCCATGGCAGTGTCCAACTCATCTTCGGAGAAGCTGATGTGCAAGCAGGTGTCATCTGCAGGGGAGAAGGGCAGTGAGCTGTCCGTGGGGCTGCCCAGGGTCACCAACTCCTTGGCCAGGGTCTCGCTGGCTGTTGGGTCATGGATGCTGGCCAAGGGGGACATTGGGCCACTCTCTCCAGTCCTGTCCTTGCCCAGAGTGCGCTGGCAGGTCCCGGCAGGGCCAGGCTCCGTGCTGGAGGCAGCACTCCGTGCAGGAGTCCTTGCCTCAGGGTCCAAGAGGGTGAGGGAGCTGGCAGTGATGCTGGTGAGGCTGGAGATGCTGGCACTGGGTAGGCTCAGGTGGGCAGTGCTCTCGGGCTTCACCTCCACTTCCAGGCTTGGGGAGGTCTTGCTTGACCTTTTGCGTAGGATGGGTGGTGGTGGGTTGAGCTTGGGAATGGGCGGCTGCCGCCTGCGGAGGGAAGGCAGAGAGAGGAGGTGATGGGCAAGTACTCACCTGCAGCACTCAGGGTGTTCCCCCTGCAGCTGGCAGGAGACAGAGGTGGCACACTCTACCTGTCCTCATCCCCTCTGTCTGTGTCATCCGCCTTCTGCCGGCTGCTCCCGTTGAGCAGAGTGAAGTCGCTGACCTCGGAGCCCTCCACGCGCCGGCTGAGCCCATCCTGCCCCTCCAGACACTCATCCCCCTCCTTGCTGCCACAGCGGTGGCTGCCCCTGTCCAGGCTGATGAGGTTGAGGTAGGAGTCCCTGGGGCCCAGGGAAGGCAGCGAGCCGGGGGCCACGGGGCTGCCCAGGATGCTGGCGGGGGTGGAGGTGGACGGCAGGTGGACGTCCAGGCTGTAGTGGTTCTTCAGGTTCAGGGAGAGGGACTGGGCCAGGGACAGGTTTTGCAAGGAGTGGTCAACTGTGAGAGATGGACAAGGGGCATGTGAAAAACTGGGGGTTTCCAAACTAGATGCTCCCCTGCACTGTGAGGGGTGCAGAAATGCCCCAGACCCCCAGAGCCTGCTGGGATGGTACTGGGAGCACTCCAGTTGCTTCCTGTGACTGGAAGGAACGCAGTGATTGTCCAGAGGGATGGAACCGGGAGCACACCAGCACCCAAACAACCCCAGTGAGTGTGTCACTGTGCTCACCCGGCTGCCGATGCTCATCCCGGTGCTCCTCCCGGGCCTCCAGCACCGTCAGCTGCCGCACCAGCAGCGAGACGTGCTGCAGCAGGTCGCGGTTGGTCAGTAGGAGCTGCCGCACGCGGGCCTGCGCTTCGATCCGCGCCGCTGTCTCGGCCGCCAGTTGGTCCTTCAGCAGCTGCACCTGCGAGACGGGACGGGATGATTCGGGACGGGATGATGTGGACGGGATGATGTGGACGGGATGATTCGGGACGGGAGGAGCATCCCCGGGAGCGGCCGGTACCGGCGGCGCCACAGCGCCCCCTGCCGGCCCCGCTGCGCCACCCCCCAACAGCCTCCCCGAGCCAGTCCAGGCGCGGGCGGGGATGCGGCGACAGCCCAGGGGTGTGTGGGGTGTCCTGCTGTCACCCCGGTAACGAGAAACGCGTAGAGGAGGTGCCCATCCGGGAGGCACCGGGCTCCCTGCTCTGATGCTGGATTGGGAGCGGGATGGTTTCCAAAAGATGGGGTGGGATGGGGTGAAACGCGAGTTGAGGGCTCTACCGGACCCTGCAACACTCCTAGAGCAGCCTGGGGCTGTGTGAGCAGCCAGCTCCGTGTCTGGGGGAGCTCAGCTGTGCTGCAAGCGATGCTGCACGTGGCGCTAAAAGCAATGCTGAGAGCTAGGCTGCAAGCGATGCTGCGAACTCTGCTGAGAGCTGTGCCACCGGGAATGCTGCCAGCACTGCTGTGAGGGCCCCGGCCCGCTCCCATCTGCCCCGCTGTCGGCCTAGCCCGGCTGGACCCTGCAGCAGGGGGAGGAGAGGGGCTGGTGCCGCCCGAGGGGAGGGCAGGATGTGTACCTGGGCCACAGCCACCTGTGTCTGCTGCTGCTGCTGGAGGAGCTGCTGCTGGAGCAGCTGGAGGCAGTGCTGGGAGGCCAGCGGGGTGATGGAGGCCGAGGAGCAGGGGCTGCTCGGGCTGAGCAGCTGCTGGGAGCTGGCCAGGTGAAGGGAGCAGTTTTCGGTATCCTGGGCACAAAGAAATGGGCAGGTGAGCGGATTGACTGGCTCAGGCTGGGATTTGGATTTCAGTTCCCCATGGCGCTGAGCCCAGCGCAGCAGAGGAGCCCCAGCACTCAGGGCACCTCTGGGGGTGTTGAGGGGCAGCCCTGGGCTGTCAGCTCTCCACATCTGTGGGATCCCCAGGACAGAGTGTTTCAGAGAGGCTTCTCCCAGAGAGCTGGCAGAGTTGTCTTGGCTGTGTCTGGGGAGGGCAGGTCCCCAGGTCCTCCGGTGCCCCAGGGAGGAGACAGCAGGGAGTGACCCAAACACTCCACCACCTTTCCTTGCTGTGGCTGCCCAGGCTGGGTGGTGTCCTGGTGCCTGGAGCATTTGCCAGTGCCTGCAGCCACTGCCCTTCCTGCTCCTGCCCTCCCCTGCTTGGGCAGTGCCAGAAGGAATGTGCAGGAAAGCCCGGCCTTTCCAGGCACGCAAACAAATCCTGTAGAGTCTGTGTCACTGCAGCTGTTTCCAGCCAGGCCTTGTGAGCATTACTGTTGTGTGAGCTGAAGCAATGCCATTCAGGCCTGCGGGAAGTGCTCCTGGAGCTCTGTGGAGGACCCATTCATTAAGGTGGAACTGCTGCTTGAGCTGAATGTGCCCAGGGTGCCTGCGCTGCCAGGGCTGGGCCTCCTGGGGATGTTGCTCCGTGGGCCTGGAGCACAAGGAGAGCCAGGGATTGCTGCCAGGGAAGTCGAACAAGGAACCGGTGCAGAGCACCACTGAGGGCACGGGAATCCAGCCCGGCTGGTGTGTGAAGCCTGCTCAGCCATGCGCCACAGCCCCACCCCTGCCTCTCACCTCAACCCCCACCCCAGCACTGGACACGGCCTCGCTGCAGGTGAACTGGGAGCTGAACAGCCTGTCCTGAGCAGCGAGCCAGGAGGGAGGGCTGCAATGGGGTCTCCATGAAAGCACCTCCAAATCAAGCCATGATACAGTGACCCTGAGCAGAGAGCCCTCAGCAGCAGCAGAGCACACGAATCGCCCTCCAGCCAAGCCCCCATTACCTGGCCATTCTTTTCCTTTGAGGCTTGCCCAGGTTTCAGCATGCCGAGGTCCCCCCTGGCACCTGGCAGCTCTCTGGGTCCCCTCTCGGACACACAGATGCCACCAGTATCGATGCCAACCTCGTCCACATCCGTGATCTTGGAGCCCTTTATCTGGTGAACTTCAAACAAGACAGGCACATGAATCTGAGCCTCCCTTCCCTGCGCAGGATTTCCGGGGCGCCCCACAGGGCTGGGAGCTGGGGGAAGCTCAGGGACAAGGGCCAGGACTTGCTCCAAGTCTCAGCACACTGTGAAGGGGCAGGAGAGAGGGAATGGATTGGCCGAAAGGCTGCAGACCCTCAGCTTGCTGGATGAGGGGGCTCAGCCTGTCCTCAGCAGGAGTGGGCAGGCAGGGCAGATCCCCCATGCTCCCCATCTGAAGGGGTCCAAACCTCATGAAAAGGTGCCACCTCGCGTGTCCCCACCCCAAAGCATCCCCACACCGCTACCGTAGGGAGGGGCACGCCCAGGCCCCTCGGGAGCCGCGAGTCACCTTCCAGCGGCTGCTCCTCGGCCGATTTGTCGCTGGCGCCGTCGGCCTGCCCGTCGGCGTTCTGCAGGGCGTGCTGCAGGCTCAGCTTGTGGCACACCTCGAAGGCCTGTCCCACGGTGCGCACCACGCGCATGGCCTGGCTCTGCGGAGCAATCCCCGCCGCTCAGCCGCGCTCCACCGCCCGCGGGGAACCGCCAGCCTTCCCCGCTCCCCACCCCGCCCCGCCGCGTCTCCTCCTGTGCTGGGTGTCCAGCAGTGCCCCCCGGTTTCCCGCTCTGCATCTCCGTGCTCCCATCCCTGTGTGGAATATCTTGGGCTGGGCAGGAGGGGACAAGCACCAGGCACGTTGTTTTGGGGACACCCAGCACCGGCGCTGCCTCGGTCGCTCCCCGGGGATCTGCACCCTCTGACCCCGCAGTTATGTGGGTGCATCCCCAGGAGCATCCTACCTTCTTCTTGGATTTGAAGACGTTGCACCTGAAGGAGTTGTTTGCGCCATCCCTTGCAATGTAACTGAATATTTTCAGGTCTTGTGAGTCATGAGAGACGTAGAAAATTCTAGGTGGGAGAGGGACAAAGGGAATTAAACACCATGGGGTGTCTCTGCCCTGCAGGCCACGTCTGCTCCTGTGTGTCCCCAGGATGGGCTGGTTTGCAGCCCCCAGGATTGGAGGAACGAGGCAGTGCTGGTGCATGGCCCCTCCTGCAATTTTCAAGGCAGGAGGCGATGGATTTAGAGAGCGTTTCAGGCTTGATGGAAAACCTTCTGGTTTCTGAAGAAGGCAAAAGCTTTTTAAAGATCCTGTGGGAAAGCAAAAAAATCTGCAGTCTTGGAAAGCGAGTGGCTATTTTTAGCCCCAGCAATTAACCCCTGCCCAGGCCACAGCAAGGCAGGACTGCCTGCACGGTGGTGACTGCCCTGTCCCTTGGGACCCAGAGGGTCCCTCCTTGGCCGTGGGCAGGTGGCACAGCACAAAAGCCTCTCCCAGGGATGCTGAGTGCACTCGGAGGATTCCCCTCTCTGCTGCTCAGGCTGACTCTCCTCCTTGTACTGCAAAACCATTTTGAAGATTTTTATATATGTTTGGTTTAATTAGGTGAAAATGTGACAAGTCAGCTCAGCTCTGAATAGAGAAGAAACCAGAGGAGTTATTGAAAAGTTTTTTTCTTCTAGTCTTTCTGTCACTGGATTTTTTGGGGTGTTGAACTTGTAATTAGGACAGTTACTGCCAATGTACCACATCTTGTAGTAATCTTTAAAGAAAGCCAGAGGTGAGAAGCAGGCACAGATAATGCATCAGCACATCCTCTGTTCCTTGTCTCCTCACTAAGGGCTCTGATCCCAAAACCAGTGTTGGGGATCCCAGTTCTCAGGGCTGTGGGCTTGGTGCTCCTGGTACAATAATTCACTTTGCAGATCTAACAGCCTGGAGCACCCTGTGCTCTTAACCTGTCCTCAGGCCATGCACCATCATTGGGGTCACTTCCCATCCCCAGGGGCTCCTGAGGCACCAGGCTTATGGTCAGTGTAAACCTCTGGGTGGGGCTTGTGGTCTCTGGAACACCTCAATATCCCATGGAAGGTGTCAGTGCTTTCTTGCCACGTCTGTAAGGGTTAATTCCCAGCGAGCACTCACACCTTAGAGTAAGGCCCTGCTTCAGAAGCACAGGGAGAGCCATGCTCTGAAGGAAAACCATGGGAAGCCTGTCTTCAGAGGCAGAATCAGAGAGTAATCCAGGTTTAAACATCTCCAGGGTCACCCAGTCTAACCCTGTTCAAAGCAGAGCCAGCTTCAAAGTGAGATCAGTCCATCTCACTCTCAGAAATGTATGAAAAGGATTCTCCAGCAGCAGTAACTCTGTACCCTCGTTAATTTTAGATGGTCCTTTGGAAAGCCTTGGTGGAGGGGTCTCAGCAGGTGGGAGGAAGGGCACGGATCCCCCAGGGCTGACTGGCCCTCCCTGGTTGAATCCCCTGCCATGTACCTGTACACAGGATCGTGCATCACCACCATCTTACTCTCATCCCAGGTCCACTCCTTTCTCTGTAAGCAGAGACAAAACTACAGTAAATCTGGTGAAAGTGAAACTCCACCAAACTGAAGGGCAGGAAACCTGGGGAACAGTGCTTTTTCCCCAAGCCACAATCTAGGCTGCAGCGTGACTAGATGAGCCATGGCTGTTTCAACACTAGCTCAGATAAAAATAGATATTTTTGATCATTTATCATATGTGATCACAGCCTTCAGGGCTGAAAATGGTCCCTAAGATTGATTTATAACATAAAATATGCAGAAGAGTTACAGTTTTTGGGGAAGAAGGCTTGGAGCTGGGGCTTAGGAGATGTGGGTTCAGTGACTTGGTGCAAAAGTTGGTTGGGCAAAGAGCTGAGGGGTGCTCAGACCAGGCAGCCTGTAAAAAGCTTTCTAGTATTAGCAAGAAAAAGAACCAGTACCTCCTGAGAGATACATTTCTTTTTTGATAGAAAAGAAATCCTCTTCCCACAGTGTAATATTCCCACTCTCTTTCCGGCAAGGTTTTGTTATTAGCTGGATGGAAACTGGAGTGTTTTCTTGTGCAGATTCTGGGTGCTTTTTAAGAAAAGGCCAGTTTTGGTTAAAAGTGTGACTATGCCTGGACTGGAGCAGCCTCACCTTCTGCTTCTTGCGCAGGATCACCTTCACCCCGTCCACGGACACGATGATGCTCACCTTCTTCTTCTTTATGTTCTTGGCTTTGAATTCGTACTGGCGGGAAGAAAAACCCAAGTTTAAGAGAGTACTGGGGGTACCTGGGACAGTGTGTGGTAGTCAGTGTCTGACATGAAAATGTCAGGGTTTGGTTTAATCCCAACTGCTGAGGGAGGTGGGAATTTGTTTTATTCTGCTGAGAAAAAAACGTTTTGGGAAGGACTTGGTGCAGTAGCTGGGATGCCAGGCAGGATCCTGGCTTTGTCAGGACCATCCCTTGGGAGAGGACAGGTGGAGTTCAGTCCTCTGGACTACATTCAGACTGGTAATTTGGATCCAGGAAGAGCTTTCCGGATGCTTTGGCCACGCCTGGTCCAGCAGGACTCTGCTCCAGAGGTCTGATGGGGAGGTGGCCCCTGCAGCAAACACCAAGCAGTGACATCTCTGGTGCCCTTGTGTGTCAGCACTGCGCTGCACGGGGAATACAAAATCACTCAGGAGCTGCAGGGAGGGCCAGATGGGCGGCAGTAACGCAATTATACCTCAGTCATTTGCATAATCACATTAACCTCTGTGAGATCAGGATCTCTGGAGAAAAACCCTGCAGGTGTCTGCAGCCTGAGCTCACCTCCATTTGTGTTAAAAATTAAACACTGGCTTTTAAATGTTGCTTTAGCTGGGAATTAGAAGCATGGCAGAGCCCTGCTACTCTGGAGACCTTTGTTTACAGCACTCATCCTTCCTGCCCTCATTTTGAGCACCATTTTCAGCTTCCAAACACTGCATTTTGATACTCCATATTTTTTGGAGTCCCTGTTTGAAATCCACCACTTTGTCATGTTGCTTTGGTGAATCAATGCAGACTCTGATTCATGGATGTGGAGGAAAAGGCAATGCCAAGCAGCCTGAAATCTACCTAGGCCATGTAATTAGACATCTAATTAGAACTCTGATTTCTTTATACAGTTGGGGATGTGCAGGGAGCACGTGAGATGTTAATGGAGTCCAGGCACCTCTTTTGGGATGCTGAAGTTGGAGGAGTGTGTGTGGCTCTGTCACCCAAGCTCTGCAGAGAAGATACACATCTCAGCACCCATTGTGAGCCACGCCAGCTCCACAGACAGAAAATTGGGTGGCTTTCATGTTTATCAGGCTTTTGATGCTGCTCATTGAATTCTTAGCACTCTGCAAGGTTTATGGTATCAGATAGACCCTGGATTAAACCACAGCCTTTTGATCTCCCCATGAATTATTACTTTCAGACAAGCTCTTTAAAAATCTATCTATAGTGCTATTGCGTGTGAAGCTGGAACTAAATTAGCTATACACGTTTTTTATTTATGGGGAGGAGTGAGAGGAAGGGTGAGGTGGTGAGTATATCCTGCAGGCTGCTGGGGGGCCCATGGGGATGCAGCAGTGGCTGCGGGTCTGGGGCCAGGCAGATGGACTCACCAGGCTGAGCACCTGAGAGGGCTTCCCCACCCTCTATCCCTCATGCCCAGTTCCCCTAGCCCAGCTGCTCCCCCTCCCCTGTGCTCACCAAACTGTTTGTCCTTGTCTGCTCCATGAATGTCAATAAACCCGGGATAGACTGTTCTGCCCGCTAAAGAGCTGTTTATCTTTCTTTATACACAAATGGCTGGGAAAATACTAGCTGAGCTTTCCAAGAAAGAGCAATACAGTGTATTTTCCCATTGTAGCAACAGGGGTGCAATTACATTCAAACAAGGCTCTTTACTCAAAGGCTTTAAGCAAAGTCCAAGCCTGGATTTTGCAGAGATGCTTTTTCTTTCTCTCTTGGACAGAAAGGAACAATTGGGAGCAGCAGCAGCGAATCTGTGGGTGCTGCCAGGAGTGATGGCAAGACTCTAAAGCCAGGGAATTCCAGCCAGCTCCCACACAGCACCACCCCAGCCTGACTCTGGGACATGTACAGGGCCTCAGCTCCAGGCAGAGCTGTGCAGCACCACAAGCTGGATGTGGCCACAGCGGCCTCAGTGAGGAAGGAGTTTGTTGGCCCTTCTCTCTCCATGGAGCCCGTGGCCACTGCTGCATCCTTGTTGGAGCACACGGCCAAGGCACAGCCCAGCCACGGCCAGAACCAGCTTGGCCTGAAAACAGTTAAAACTCATTGGTCCCTCAAATCTTTTCTGAAAGGTGAAACCCCTCAAGCAGCAGAAGCTGTAGGATGTCCCATGTCCCAGCACAGGAAGCAGGAATGTCAGCTGGGAGAGCACTGTGCCCCAAGAGGAGGGCAGAGCCCCACGCTCACATCGCACCAGCTCGGCTTGGACTCTCCATCTCTCCACAGAGGAGGCAGATGGAACACATTTAATTGCTTCCTATCAAGCAGGAATCAGTATTTTAATGAACTATGATTTATGTAAGGACAGGAAAGCACATGGAAAAAGGCACTCTGAGACAGCTGACTCTCTCCTGTAGAATGTTCTTTCATAACTCAACCTCCATCCCAGCATGAGGCTCCAGGCTGACCTGTCTCTGCTGTCACAGCACAGTCTAGTCACTGATTTTCTTCTTACTATTGAATTAATGGGATTTTTTCCCCCAGATTTGTCAAAGTTACCAACAAATCCAAACCCACACAGCAACATTTCTCACTGCTGCCTTCCACGATTCAATCGTTATTCTCCTGTTGTTTGTGCTGTCCTATGGGGAAAAGCTTTCTGGATGCTAAAGGATCTGGAGTTGCCTCTACAAGAGGCAATAGAGCTGCCTGGCAGCTTTCTTAACTACAGAGACAAGATGGGACATTTTATAAAAAAATGCAGGTCAAAAAAGGGTAATTAATTTCACTTATTTTAGCAGCACCATTAATTCTGTATCTGCTGTGTTTGACCTGGAATACTTTCCACTTCCGCTCTTCAATCCCTTTGTTCAAGTCTTTGCCTTTCATACGGTCCCACACACTGCTGGCATGTAATATTAACTTACCCATGAGCTACAGACTGTATGACTAGAAATGTTAATGGTGCTGTGTGATGCATATTTCATTGGATAATTCCACCCAAGCAGATATAAATTACACATGCAGTTACCAGCTTCCATCTGCTGATGAAACTTGGGCTAATGCACATTGGAAATCATGTGCAGTTTCTAGCACTGGGAACAACCTGCATGAATAGAGTTATTCAAGGAAGCAATTCTTAATGTGATTAATTACTGAAGGTATCAGGGCCTTCATTATGCAAATGAAAACTGTCATAAAATAGAGAGTTTGCAGGTCTTGGAGGCAGTCTCTGCTTCCAAAAAATGCATCTTCTTCATTAACAAGGAGCAGCAAGGCCAGAACATGCTCCTAGCCATGGTTCAAATGATGTTTTAAGTTGTATTAAGTGAAATCAAAGCAGAGGCTCTGCAAGTGTTTGAAGCCGGAGTATGTCCGTGCCCCCAGTCACAGCTGGGCTATGTACTTATTTGCATGCCCTGGGCTTGGAAACCAGCAACTTCTNTTATGTACTTATTTGCATGCCCATAGGAAGATGCCATGGGCTTGGAAACCAGCAACTTCTTCCTGTGGCTGTAAATTCTCCAGCCAGCCCTCAGCCTGCTGTCCTGCCCTGGCCTCCCCTCGGCCCATCCCGGCCTGGCAGGCTGCAGGATGTATGTGTCCATAAACAACCCCCAACAATAGCCCGGCCCGGCCCCTTCCCCAAGCTCTCCTTCCAGACGGACACAGGGAGCATGGCAATGAGGAGGTGGGAATGAGCTCAGCTCTGCCCCCCGACTGACCGGCTCTGGGCAGCACCACCTCGGACCACAGGCTGCTTGCAGTCCAGCCCCGATCCCCCCTTCAGCATCACATCCCAGCTTCCCGAGGTCACTGCCAGCCCCGGGCAGCGCAGCCCTCCCTGGGGCTCTGTCTGGGAAGCGCTGGGTTAGGGCCTTCCCTCTGTGCCCCTCGGGAAACACGTGCCTATGGAATGCCGTGACCCCCGTGCCCAACGGGTGCCCATGGAATGCCGTGACCCCCGTGCCCTCCGGGTGCCCTCCGGGTGCCCATGGAATGCCGTGAACCCCCGTGCCCTCCGGGTGCCCTCCGGGCGCCCATGGAATGCCGTGAACCCCCGTGCCCTCCGGGTGCCCTCCGGGTGCCCATGGAATGCCGTGACCCCCGTGCCCGCCGGGGGCACACGCTGCCGGGGCCGCTCTGAATGCGCCGGGCATAGCCTGGGGCTGTGCTGCAGTAGCTCAGCAACACGGACACAAAAGCGACGCAGGAAGCACTGGAGGCCAGGAGTGCACCTCCTGCCCAGTGGAAAAATGAGAATTTATGATCCTTGGAAACATAAAACTGCTCACTGGAAAGCAGAAGCTGAAAAGGGAGTACAATAGGCAAGGAGAATGCTGGAAACCTACTCAAAGTCTTTTTTTTCCTCATTTAAATGAGCTCCTTCCACCATCCAGCAAACTCTCTGTAGATGCTGCAGACTGCTCCCCACGCACTGAGCTGAAGGGGCTGAGGAGCTATCATGGGCCTGCTGGGCTTCTGGGAGTCCCTGGAAGGGCACCAAGGAAATGTGGCCCCAGTCCATCCCAAAGGATCCCTGGCTGACCTTGGGCAGGGGCTGTGAGGGGCTGGCTGCAGCAGCTGTAAGGGGGAGAAAGAGAAAGAGCTGCATTTTGTCCAGGTCTCCTTTGACATCTGAGGAATTTAGCTTCAAAGCATTCTGATGGACATGGTAATACAGGCCTTCCTCTTCATCCCCTTTCCCCTCATTTTCAACAGATCTTATCCTTGGGAAGTCCCAGACTGCTGAAGTCTCAGACAGCCCCTAAGGATCACTCAATCTTTCCACCTTAAGGTGACATGGCAAAGGATGTGGCTGGAGTTCAGAGATTTCTCTGTGCCAGTCAAAAGGATGTGGAGGAAAAAGTGGTCAGAGTTACACCCATGGGGTGAGTGGGGCTCCTGAAGGTGATGGGAGCTGGTGGGAGCCCAGGGCTAGCAGTGGCTCTTTAATTAGTCTTTTCCACCCCTGAAAAACCACAGACTGTCCTAGAACAAAGCTTCTTTTCCTGCTTTTAAGCCAGGGTGGGACTAAAGCAGCCTTTTCATTGCCTGCTCCCTGTGGAAGAGATAGTGCAACACTGCTGAGCTCCATCCTGAGGGGCACAAGCAGCCTCACAGCCCAGCACAAGGTGACATCATCTGGCCTTTGGTGCCTCTCTGACAAAAGCACCATTGTGTGTCTGTCACTTCCAGGAGCTCCCTGCTGTCCCCAGGTTTAATAGGGAGCTTTCCCACACATGGCCCTTCAGTCCTTGTCTTGCCAGGACAGGCCAAGCCCAGCTCATGGGGAAGCTGGGTTTTATTTTCCTCCCTACCTCTATTCACTTTGCAGGAGAAAACAAATTACCTTTTCCATCTGCAGTGCCTTGGACGATTAATTAGCTTCATTAGTAATGAAGCAGTGTCTTGGGACCCCACCCCAACAGGAGCACGAAAATGTCCCTACCTGAAAAAGCTGCTGGGTTACTGCAGATAAAAATTGCTAATTTCATTAGAAGCAGGTCAGATTCACCTGAAATAACCCTAAGAAGTGAAACTGCAATTATACACTGCAATATCTTCAAGTAATTCCATATTTCCCTACAAACATCTGTGTCACAAGGGCCTGCAGAGAAGGGTCTGGTTTAGTGCATGTTTCATATCCTAGCTGCCCTCCAGTCTGGTATGTAGGACAAGAGGCAAGCTAGGAGATTGGATTGCTTTAAACCTTGTCCATCAGTGTTCACACAACAAAGCTCTGAAGAGCAGGAGCCAGGACTCTGCAGCAAGCTCAGAGCTCCATGAAAAAGCCCTAGACCCCCTGCATGGCTGTGGGAAGGTAACAGAGTATTTTCTACGTCTCTTTCTCACTCACAAAGCAAGGATATTCATTTTCTACTTCATTCATTCAGTTGTTCTGGTTACAGCCAGCCCCTGCCAAGTGACAGCTACCCAGCACCTCGCTGGCAGGCCAGGCCACCAGATACGCCTTGTACAGACAGGAGCAGGAGGCAACTGAGGATTTCTGCTGCCTGCTCCAAAATTCCTGGTGTATTTTCAGTCCCTACCCCTCTTCATGAGCCTGACAGGCCACGGCAGGGGAGATGCTCCTGGCTCACTTCCTGGGATTTTGGCTAGGCTGTGCAGAGAGGGAAAAGAGGAGCTGGTGTCCTCAGAAGCAGGAGGGGGAGGTGGGGCAGGGGTGATTAACAGGACTGGTTTGCTCTGTCTCTTTGAGTTGGTGTTTATTGCTTGTTTGGAGAGAGAATAAAAAGCCAATTTTGTTCTTCTGTGGCTTTTCAGAGGTGTGTTTGTGATGCTGCTCTTCAGGAGAGCAGAGCATTGTTCAGCCATGAGCAGTTTGTGGCCACGGGAGCCAGGCAGGGTCCACCACTGCAGAGTGTGGGGCAGGGGCTTAATGAGGGTCCTGGCAGGGACTCACTGGCACAGCACAGACATGGGGAGAAAACCTAATCCCACTGCCATGCAGAGGCTCTGACAAAGGCAGGTACTGGGATTTTAGGCCTCTAAATAATGCAAGACTTTGTGTTTATGTAAGGATGCTATTTTAGTGCAGGTAGTCCAAAGGAAATCCAGAGGCAAAGGCAGCCAGAGCAGGCTGGGAGCCATGCTCTGAGTGCAGGGATGGAGAGGGAATGTCAGTGCTCCTGAGGCCTGGGACAGGCAGGGGAGGTTCAGAGGAAGAGGCAGAGAAGTGCCCAAGTGATAATAAAGTCAACCCAACCCCGGCTCCCAACGGGGCCAGGTGTGACCTGCTGGGCTTCTCCATTTCCAGCACTGTGCTGCTCTGCAGCCTCCTCCTGAAAGCCTTGGTGACTTCAGGGTGCTCAGCATGTCCTCCCAGGGTGGATACCTATCCAAAGGAGAAGGAGCAATCTAATTTGCTGTTGACAATCTGGAGAAGCTGCATCTGCATGACTAACACCTGCTCTGTGTAATTGCTGCAGGGAGGGAACATGTCCTGGCTTCCAGACTTGCCATCATACCCCATATGCACCTTGGGTGCTGTCCTCCAGCTCTGTGTCTTGCTGTTTCTCCTATCCACCTACTAGGGAAATTAGCATTTCCTTTGCATATCCACAGCAGAGTCAGGAAGCTGCACTTGGCACCTTTATCTTTGAGCAAGCAGAATCCAAGCTAGGACGAAGACTTGATCTCCATTTGCATTCAGAACCAGCACTTGATTACAAACTAGACCAGAATGACAATGGGGGGGATGCTGAGTGTGCTGCTGTGTGCAGACCAGGCTTCAGGACTCCTTTGCTAGGTGCAATCCATCTCTGTTCTCCTGCAGGGCAAAGAGCTCTTTGTTAGCTCAAGCCCTGGGTGCAGCTGAACCTTCCTAAACCTCAGTGCCAGCAGCTCCCATGAACAGCCTTGCTATGTACTGGTTTGAGACACTCAGGGACAGAAATAATCTGCTTTATTGCCAGGCAAGGAGACTTTTTCTATGTAGCTGTTAATACTATTGATCTCCAGGAGTTCCACTTGAGAAAACATTTCTTACCGAAAACCCAGTGACTTACAGTCGACCCCCAGGCGCTGCACTGAAAGGATGTGTTTGCATCTGTGAGCAGCAACAGTGCAGCAATTCCAGCCAGGAACAGGCCAGTGAGCTTGGAGGGGGCCAGCACCACAGGGAATTTCCTTAGGAAAATCAGCAGTCGGGCCCAATGCTCAGATGCAACTAACTGTTAGGAGAGATTTTCTAAAGCACACAATTCCTAATTCCCACTGACATCAGAATCTCGGCGGCACAAATGTCTTGCAATCTGCCCACGAGCTCCTGTAACACGTGCATTCCTGGAATACAGCAGAAGTGAAGACAGAAGGGAGCTCACCTCTCTCCTGCCAGGCTGCCCTGAGTATTGCCCAGATGTGCAGCCTGAGCAGAGCCAGGCACAGCACAGCTCCCACGCTGCTTCTCTCCAAGTGGGCCTTGGTTAGAAATTATTGAGTGCTAATAAAACTGCATTTCCTAAATTTAAAAGGAAGTCTCTGGCTTCTTCTCAAATTGTCCATGAAACTTCACTCAAATTTGGAAACAAGACTGCTACTGTAAGAGAAAGAAAATTCAAGTCTAATTGTGTCATTTCCAAAACTCCAGAATATTAAGCAGTTCAAGGACTCTGTTAGCCTCAGGGGAGCTACTGAGATTAGTGAATCATGATGAGAGAAAAGCCTGGGTTTAGATATGGAAATTATGGAAAAAGAGGGTTATATGCTCTCAGTATTTATTGTCACTGAGGTCTTGTCACCAAAACTGTACCAGAACATCACAGGCTCCTCTTTCTCCCCAGTGCTGTTCCCCATGTCCCTGGGCTTGCAGTGGTGTCAGCAGGAGGTGTTAAGCTGTGGACATCAATGCATCCTGCACTGCCCACACACAGGTCAGTGATTAACCCCAAAGAGAGCCCCCTGCCCCAGCTCACAGCTCCTGCCACCAGCTGGGATTCAAGGAAGCGAGACGAGCAGGAGACCAGCACTGCCCTGGGGGGCAACAACATGAAAACAGGAACATGTGCCTGGGATGGAAGTTTATGCCCTGTAATCATTAACAGCAGGAGCACAGGCTGCAGCAGGACTGAGCAGGTGTATCACTGGGATCACCAAACCTTTAGTGCTCCATGAGCCATGTGTGGCTCAGCAGCAGGTAAAGGACACTCAACAGGTGGCATTTGAGCCTGAAGAGTACCTGTGTACTCCTGAAGCAGCTGTGACTGCCTCATCCTCCACCACACTGCATCTGCCCTGGACATGTCCCTCTGCTCTTCTTCATCTGACAAAAACAGTTTGTTTTTTAGGAAGAAAAGCCTGGAGCTCAGAGGGTTTGGTGGGATTCCAGGGAGTACATTGGACCTGGCTGTGCAGGGACCAGGGTGATTTGGGGCCCTGGCCTGGGATGCTCCCTCAATGCACAGGGCCACCTCCTGCCCTCCAGCAGATCTACCCAGGCAGGATCTCTGCAGCAGCAGTGACAGAAGGATGGAGGAAGTGGGAAGTGACTCAGGTGTCCTGAAAGCTGTCAGGCGGCTGCCAATTAGTCCAAATAACCCATCTGGTCCAGGGAAAGGACATTTAAATAATGTCTAATCACTGCTGCAGGAAAGAAAGAAAACAATTCCATAATGCCTTTAAAAAATCCCTGCCCCCTCATCAAAGCATCCTTCCTTCCAGGGACTCATTCAAGACTTTTATGGATATATCACACTGTTATTTGGTCAAAACATGAAGTAGCTTGTCAAAGTACTGTGTAAAGTAGCATGGATTCTGTCTGCCTTGAGGCCTCATTTAGTACAGAGCAAAAGTAGATTGAAGAAAGCAAGTGTGGAACCAAGCTCTTGTTAGCAAATCTTATTTTACTGGGCTGAATTTGGCTTTGTGGTCACAGTCCCTCAGGGTCCCTCTCCTCACAACACTGATCAATGGAGTACAAAGGGCCCTTACATGTGACAAAACCAGGACATCTCCAGGGGCACCCACTGCTGTGCACTGGCTCTAGTCTTCCTCCTGTGTCCAGCACAGACTCAACCTGGGAACCAGAAAGGCTCAGTCAGAGCATGAGGATCACACTGTAGCCATAGGCCGACTTTTTTCCAGATTTTTCTCTGCACAGAGAGAGACTCATGGGATAGATTTAGGTGCTTGTATCTTCATGGGCTATTCTGTTTTGTTCCTGAAACACATCACGCTGCTCTGGTGGAAATCCAGCCCTGCACTTGTACTGGCTGCAAAAGGAGGGTCTCTGCTCCACCCCACGGGCAGCCCCAGCTCTGTGCCCCTGCAGTTGCCACTCAGATTTAGGCAGCTCCTTGTTACCAGGCCAATCCAATCTGCTCTCTACACTCTGGTTACCTTCTCAATTACATTTTTTCAGGCACCAACAAAGAAGCAGCTTTGAGTCGTGGCTGAGTGTTCTTCACCAGAATGTAATTTGAAAGCCATTATATTTCATCTCTGTAATAGTCTACAACCAGTAGCATAATTGGTGAAAAAGTCTCTTTATTTCAAACTAGATAAAAGCTTTGCAGAGATCTCATAGTGATATTTTAGCTAGTGAAATTAAACGGTTCAGTAATATAATGATAATGCTGTTAAAGCCACTTTATTTTACAATTAAAAGGTACCTGCTTCATTGCCAAGATTCAGCATCAGACAAAAGGCTCTGTCTTGTTCTGTTTACCACTAACATTTAAATTTAGCTTTTATCCATTTAAATGCTGCTTTTATTAGCCTTCAACTAAACTCCAATCCACCATGACTCTTATGCAAAACAGAATTAATGTGCCTGACTGGTTCCACCCCCTCGCTGGAGAAGCCATGGAGTTCTGAGGGCTCTGAGGAAGGCACTGAAGGTCGCCGTTGCCTGGAGATGACACATTTCACTGACTGAGCCCTCCACCCATCTGTTACACACCCTGCACCGTGCACTCTGAACAGGGTGGAAGAACTGAAGCATCTCTAGTCACCGGCCACTCCTCAAAAAGTGGGTCATAGCACATGGCTACCGAGAAAGCCCTCAGCTGTCTTCTGGCACAGTGGCCTGTATTCACAGCTTGACCAGTCCCCACTTGTTTCAGCTCAGAGGTTAAGTGACAGAAGGTAACTAATTATTCTGTGGCAGGAAGTCCAGAGGTGAGTTAGGGTTGGGGATGAGGAGGGTGGAAGTTTGCAGGAGTTTCTAAGTCAGTGGAGCAGCTCTATTGCAGCTCTGTTGCTCTATTGAGACCCCCCCAAAGAAGTGAGCAGAAGGTTGGATTCTTGTGTAATCTCAGAGGTGTTTTTTCCTCTCCTCCCACTCAAGGCACACAAGCAGAGCATAGTCAGCTCTCCACCACAGTCACACAATGCTGCCTAGAAACTCTGTGCATGATGCCACTGCAGAAACAGCTCGTTAAGAGCTTCTTCCCTTTGTTTTAATATAATACGAACAGCAGAAAATGGGTAAAACAAGCTTGGGTTTGTCAGAGACAAGGCAGATTCAATTCTTCTAGAAAGCCAGCTTCCACATTTCAAATTAATGTTTTGTAAGGCTAGGAAAGCAGCATGTGCATGGAGCACACCACAGCCTGTCAAGGTGACCGTGGACCAGAGAACAAATGGAGAGAGGCCCAAGGAGCTGCACCTGCATGACCCACCCCTCCCAACCCAGCCTCTCCCCTCCTGGGGCCTTCATGGCAAGGGATCCCAGGGAGATCTTGTCCCCTGGGAGATCCCAGGGAGATCTGGTGTTCTGGCTAATTGGTGCTGCAGGGCAGACTGGCAGGGGGGAGAGGCTTCAGAACTCAGTGGTAGGGAAGGAAGCTCTGCCTGGAGGTGGGATAGGAGCAGGGTGAGGAGCAGTGCCTGGGAGGTTGCAGCTGCTGCAGCCTCAAGCTGAAGCCACTTGTTTTGCCTGGAGAAATGGATTCTTGCCAGACATTCTGCCAGAGGGCTCACCTCCTTCAGCATCCTGTGCTGCATGCAGGTAAGACCCATTATGTGTTTGCCATCCCTTAAGGTGAAGTGGCATCCCTGTCACCCTTTATCTTCCTAAAGACCAGGAAACAGACTGTGGGAACCAAACCTGGGGGCCACGTGCAGTATGGAGCAGTAAAATGCTTTTCAGCAGAGCTGTGCATTGAATGTGGTGGTTTCATTGAATGTGGTGCTCCCTGCCCTGGGTAGGAGCAGGTAAGAGTTTTCTGGCAAAGCTCAGAGACCCTCAGAGGACAAGGTGGGACTCCTGCCTCCTGGGAAGCCCAGCCTGATCCCCATCCCTGTGCAAGAGACTGTGCTACAGATGCAACAAACAGAGGAAAACAAACTAATGAGGCATTAGGGCTAAACTTAGCTGCAATTAACATTTAATTACTATCCTGAAAACACTTGCTGTATTTTGCCAGGGCCTGGAAAGGTAAACCAAATTACCTTAATCTTGTGTGGTAGGAACCTTAAACTGGTTCTGCCTGGTGTCATGGACAGGACCCTGAGGGTAACTGGTGTTTCTGGGACCTGGAGCTGAGCAGCCCTGTGGGCTGATCATGTCCTGCCCGTGTGAAGCTGCAGGAGCCTTTCTTAGACCTCTGCTTTGGAGGAGAGTCAGAACTGACACCAGACATTGTGCAGAAGGTGCCAGAGCAAGTTTGTACATGCCTGTGTATATTGGTTTAGCTGCCTATAACCACAGCTGTCTCCTGGAGGCCATAGGCTGTGTCTAACACTCAGCAGGGTAAATAACCCTTGCATGGTTCTCCAGAGATGCAGGGAAGGCATCCTAGAAAATGATGCTCTCTTGGAGCATACTCTGGGGTGAATACAATGTCTTCTTAGTGTGGGGGAGAAGGAGGAAGAGATGCCTGTGTTTCACACCCTAACCTTGTCAGAACTGTCATCTGTTTCTCCTGCACCTTCCTGTAAATGAAAGGAAAGTGCATGGTGTTCTGAGAACTAAAGAAAGGTCCACCCCAGCAGTCTGAGGCTGCTGAAATATTTTAAGATACTAGGATTGTTGTCTGTCACAGCCCAGGGCTATCATTAGCTGAGCATTTGGATGCACTTCCAAAGAGGCTGAAAGGGAAAACCCTCCAGGAACAAACTCCCATCCACCAACAGCTCCTGGCGTGCAGCTACAGAGGTCTGTACCCCAGGGCAAGTGCTCCAGCAGTTTGCACTTCCATGTTTGAGTCTGTGCCTCAGCTACAGCTGACCAAGTAACTTCATGGTAGAGGGAGGGGCTGCAGAGACTAACCAAGAAACCCATCAGCTGGGAGTTCAGCTTCTCTCTTTTTTTTAGTTCTGATCACAACTCCAGCTCAGATGAACATGAAGCTGGCAGGAAAACATAGCTCTGAGCAGAATAACCCAGGAAGGGCTTATAGGCAGAGTATGTCAGAGGAATCCGTGCAGCAGTTTTCTAGGTGAACTTCTGTAGTGAGAAAGCTGCCTGCCTGGGAAAACTGAGGGAACTGTGTTCTAGAACAATCTCATGGACAAGCCCATGAAACATCTCTACCTCTGAAACCTGTCACACAGTAATAAATTAAACTGAGAGGGCTGAAGGCAGTCTCCCTGCCCTCTGCCAACTGTCCACCTGGTTCCTCTCCTTCTGTAGGAAGAGCAGATAAATCACACCCATATTTGCTCCTGAACCGTTGGAATTTGCAGCCTGGCAGGGCTTTAAGTGCAAGGTGCTGTGTGAGCCAGCCCAGCTCTGGGACTGGGAGCTCTGGAGTGCAGAGGCAGGCTCTCTGCAGCTGTCCCTGCTGCCTCTGCTTCACAAGTTTGCACAGCAGGACTGTAACTTACTCATCCTGATTTAAACTGCTGTCATGTCACACTTCAACACTACCAGTTGATACTTGGCAGTCAGTCTGACTTACGGTGTGGTTGGATTGCACTTCCTCACTCAAATACTGTGTGGAGAAACTGCAAAGCGCTGAGGCTCTGCTCAAAGATGGATGCAGCCAGAACGATCAGGATAAGAGGGAGGCTGAAGTGAGAACCTAGTCCTCATTCCAAGGAGAGCTCAGGCACTTCTCATGTATCCTGCATCAAGATTTATGAATGTTTCTGTTTCTCTGGCACACTGGCCTCTGGGGAAAAAGGCTTCTCAATTAAATTAAGCCCAAAGAAATGTGGAGGTAACAGAAGACATATTAGTCTGGATGCCTGCCTCCTGTTTGCTCATCCTGGTGTTTGGATGGGCACAACACCAATTGGCTGTTCCCTTACAGAATGATTAAATAATCCAACATCTGGCTCCTTTTTGAGCGCCAATACCTGCTTAGGTCCAAGCTAAACCTTCCAAACAGAACTGAAATTTGTAGGCTTCAGAGATTCTTAAGTGCAAATTCCACGGAAACTGGTTCTGTGCCTTAAAGGTAGATAAACCTTTAAGTGTGTCTTGGGGAATTGCTGGCAGCAGGCTGTCTGTGGGGATGACAGGCTTTGTCACTTACTCCTACTGTGTCCTTGTACAACCCACCACCCAAAATAGCAGCATGTCACAGGCCTGCTCAGCTGGCTGTGAGGTGCTGCACTGAGGTAGAGGTGCTCTGGGAAGAGAACAGCTGACTTTCTCCTCTGGTCAGTGCTGGCTCTGGGGAATGCAAGCGGGACATGTGGTGATGTTAAACCTGCACTTGAAGCCATCCATTCCATGGTCTCCCAGGCTAAGATTTTCCAAGCAACCTCAGCAGCTTCAAGAAAGTGTTTAGTGTTTTACAAAACCCATCTTCGCATTAGCTACTGCTTGAATTGTGAGAAGGAATTTGATTTGTACATAAACTCCCTGGAGTGCTGAGAAGGCTCCAATACCTGCAGAGGAAACCACTCCAGCAGAAAGCCAGCTCCACCACAACGCTGACAGAGCACGGGAGCTGCCAGACACCCAGACCTGGATGGCCTCAGGCAGCTGCAGGCAGCAGATGCTGCTCCCTGGGAGGTAGGGGAACACCTGCCTGGGGTGCTTGGAGCTGTGTGATGAATTGGACTTTCCTAAGCAGGCCCTCGCTGTGCCTGTCAGGGTACAGAGTATTTATCCAAGCCGCAAACTCATTTCATCACCTCCCCTGCCAGGGCAAGAGGTAGAGGGATTAGCTTGAACTCTGATCATGTAATAACAACATGGCAGCTGTAGGCAGCTAATAATCCACTGGAAGGATTAGCAAACTTAAAGTTGTCTAGCTCTGCATAATGGAAAGCTAAGAACAGCAGCTTCCCTGTTCTACCTACTGCATTTGCATTCTCTCCAGTGGAAGCATAGAACATGATGAGACAAGGCTTTCCAGTCTGTTATGAAATGGGATCGAATGTGTGACTAATGGAGTATTGCTAACAATTCTACAAGCATCCATTCAGCCCAGAATATGGATTTTAGCTTTACTAAGAGACTGCACCTCAAATACGTACTGCTGAAGAGCGGGTCACAAATTCAGCAGGCTAATGCTAAAACTTGTTATTTGAGGCTCTCTGGGAGTAATGTCCTGAAGTCTGCAGGCAGACTGCTCTGCTTATGCATGGAGAATCCCACTGCTCCAGAATCTCTGGTATAATTCATGTGTAACTGGTGAAAGAGCCCAGTACAAAACACAGAACATGCCAAGGAGCAGACTCATCACCTGGTGTTGCTGCCTTCCTTAGGACCCTGTCAGGACATCTGGAGTGCTCAGCAGCTGAAGGCTTTTCCCCCAAGGCAGTTTTGGCACTTGTATCGATTTACTGATGAGTAACCAGAGTAACCAGCTCTGACACGGCCTGGAAAAGAGAGCTGTGACTCCTCATCCTCCTCCCTGCTCGCTCTGGCTGAGTAAGAGCCCTCCTGAGCCGTGGGCCAGCTCCATCAGTGTGGGATGGCTCCCACCTCCTCCCATGGTGCAGGGCACAGGAAATGCTGCGCTGGGGCTTGTACTGCACGACTTTTCTCTTCTGCTCCAGTGGAGAATTCCAGTGGAACACTGGAGTGCACAAAGGATGAAAGCTTCACCACGACATGGCTCTGCCAACACTTGGCAGGGCTGCGGGACCTTACTCACTCTTGCACTGCAAACAGGCACTACCACTCACAATAACATAGGAGCAAAATACTCATTTCTCCCAAGAGCTTCTTCCACTGTTTCCTCCCAGTTGTAACTGGTGCTGCTGAGAGCCCATGGGAAAAAACTCCAGTACAAACAAGGCCTCTGCATGCAAATGAACGCTACATAAATAACCCCCATCTTCCCTCAGTTCCTAGGTTGGGTACTCTGTGCACTAGAATTCTCTTCAAAGACCTCCCAGTTCATTCTTTATGCTCTAATTAAGGATCAGTGCCAATTAACTATCTTCAATAGAGGAGCATCTTCCGCTCAGCAGCCAGGAAGTGTCTGAATAAGATCCTGCTGTACAATGTGCACATGAAAAGGGAAGCCCTCCCTTTTTGGAATGGGCTTCCAAGATTAAAAACTCAGTATAGATTACTGGATGCCTACTTTAAAAATCCTGTGTGATAAGATTAAGTGATGGCACCCAGGAATGCAGAATGGGTTTTTACATGTTTCTTGTGGTACTCAAGCATGCTATTGCACTGCCAAGG
Source organism: Nicator chloris (assembly GCA_013400495.1). Lineage (NCBI taxonomy): Eukaryota > Metazoa > Chordata > Aves > Passeriformes > Pycnonotidae > Nicator > Nicator chloris. The sequence goes on from WAAE01003309.1 coordinate 38,067, forward strand.
CTCTGAGCTAGGTACCACTGTGGCAATAGCAGGTGTGAAAATAGAATGTGACACTTTAAGTGGTATTAAAACACTGTTTGCTTTTTCTGACAAGGTTGTCATAGATCAGCAGAAGTGCAGTATCAAATCTGATGATGAGTATTGATTCAGATGAAAAATCGCCAATAATTATGCCAGCACCTAAACTGCCCTAGTAGTCCTCACCTTCTGCTTTTACTTCCTACAGATATTCACCTGTTCCATAAATAACCAGGCAATTTAGACTGCTGCTGCACTGTGTTCTGAGCAAGAGCTGTGCTAATAGTCTGAGCAGGCAAAGGGAGGGGAATGTCATTTCTTAGCTTGGCTGGAGATGAATACATCAGCTCCCCAGCCAGTTACAGGCTAAGTTTAAAAAGCACTATTCTAAAGGAAAATTAGATGGTTAAACACTGTGGGGGAAGGGGGAAAATAGGATAATCCCTTCAAAGCTTTAAATGGAAGATTCTCAAACTTGCTTCAGCTGATGGGAGACATATGAACAGCCTCAGAATTAAGACCCCTGCAAAACTTCAGCCAGACACAACAGCTGCACTGCCTTTTGGGGGAGATGCACTTTAACTGGTTATACACGAAGCAGATGTAAGCCACCCAACCCTGCTAATCACAGCTAAATCTGGGGACCGTTCACAGGCTGCTCTCCAGAATAAAGGGGCAGAGCAGGAAGAGAGCAGGCTTGGTGATGAGAAACAGGAACTGTAAAACTGTATTGGAGCATGGGGAAAGCAGCAAATTATTCTAGGAGCAGCAGAATCCACAAAGTCTAGTCAGATGGGATTTACATCAATCACACCTGTCAGGCCACTGATATTTCAATATATAACACAATATATTTGGAACTGTCAATGAACTGAAGTGCTTTTGGAGCACATTGTGTTCAGCTTATTTTTATGCACACCAAATTCCAAACAGGCTAAATAAATCTCTTAGGTTCAAGGAGAAGCCCCGTGGCTGCTCAGCACAGGAGAAGGGGTTACATTTGAGTTTCAATAGCTGATCCCTTTGCAAAGAGCACAGGATGGGCCTATGCTAAGATGCCTTGGGAATTTCTGGAAAAGCTTGTTGCAAACCTGATTGGGCTGAGATCTGAGCTCCAGATAGGAAGGGCTGGAGGGAATTTGGAACAATAGATTGCAACCCAGCCACTCCGGGGAGTGTAACCTTTAACTCTGTGTGGGCTCAGCTGTTCTGAACTCACCCGGATCCTCCTCATGGCTGCCACAATCTCCACGCGGCTGTTGGGCCTGGGGACATCCAAGCTCCCGATGTACTGAAAGACACAACAGTGAGATATCTCTGCAGTAATGCACAAGTTCATGCTGTGGGCTTCTTCAAAACAGCATTTCTCATTTATTTAGTCCCTCCTTGCTTGGACTCCTTTGACCCAGGACAGAATAGGAACATCTCCTGTAGATAACGTTATCAAGTTGGGGATTTCTGAGGTCGGGTGTGAGGCTCTGCCCTCATTCAGGTTCTGGATATGCCTTCACCAGTGCTTTGCAGGGCAATGTCTGCTGCTAATTGAGTCATGATCCTGGGTGTCTGAAAATGGGACTGTCTATCCTTTGTTCCTCCTTACTACACCTGCACAAAACTAAAAGCACATAAGAGCTGTAAAGCTGCCAGGATGTGCAACACCTTTCCTGGAAAAGCCTTGTGATTCTAGCTTAAGTTTTCAGTCTGGACCACCCTACCTCTGGATACAGGTGTCCGTGCTTGGTTGGACCAGCTCAGCTGACTGCAGAATCCCGGTAAACCCACCCAAATCTCTGTCCTACAACCCTGCTTAGGGGAGCTGCAGTCCTAACCAGAGTGCTTGGGGTTGAGTGTCTGCATTCCAGTGTCAGTGCCAGTCCTAGCAGGGTCTCTTACTGGGGTCTGAGACGTGGCAGATGGCAAGTTCCCATCACCTCCACCTCTGCCCCTGCACCACAGCTACAGCCTCCTGGAGCTGGTTGTCTGTTCTCCTGAACGGGATGGCACACACTGCCCACGTTCCACAGGTTATCCTGGAACACCCCTGGAGAGCTTCCTGAGCTGGCATTTCTCCCTCCTGTGCTGTCTGTACCCTCCCCTCGTGTGCCAAAGCAGAACCTGCTCGTGCACCTGTTGGCAGGAGGCAGCAGCTGCTGCCCGGTGGCACCGGTGACGGCACACGTGGCACGGCTGCACAGGAGTGCCCGCGCTGCCCAGGGAGGAGGCACACAGCTGCCAGCTCAGCCTCAGGAATGAGCAAAACATGTGGTGTCCTGGGCAGTCACGCTGCGTGGGCAGCAAAGGCTGCTGATGCTGTGGTGTGGCTCAGCTCTGAGGGAAGACCCGCACGCCCAGGGCATGTTGGTGAGGACAGGGAGAATGTCACTGAGTGACAGGGTGATGACAGCATGTGCTGGGAGTGGCCCTGGCAGCTGAGGGCAGGGGTTGGCTTTGGTGCTGGGGGGCCCAGTGGGGTCCATCAGCTCCCTCAGGGTAACATAGCCCATCTCTGCTGTCAGAGGTGGGCACTGAGGGCAGTTCACAGAATTTACTGACCCTCCCAGGAGCATTTGGTTCATGAACTGTCTCTGGTTTTTAGTGTGTGGTTACAAATTGGTTTTTTGGAAGTTGTTCCCTTGTGGAGAGGAAAAGGAGCAGCAGGAGGCCCCTGCAAACATTCAGGGTGATATTATATATATGAACAGAGACAAAATAATTCCCCAGAACAGTCCCATAGGTATTGCTGTTACTGACACAGTTCTGGATTTATTTCTCCGCTGTACTACTTGCAGATTGCAATGGGTTTTATCTTGTAAAATGTCTGCTTAAAAAGGCTTTCAGAGATGAGCTCTCCTGGCCCAGTATTTACTGCTCTTTCTCCTGCCTTGAAATAAACACCACAAGCAATCTGAAAGGTCATCTGGCTTTGCTGCTGCTTCTGTAAATGCCTTTGCAAAATGGCATTTTTAGGAGCAGTTAAGTTCATCTATAGCCTTTGGTAAACCACAGGAGAAACAAGCTCAGAGCACGAGAGCTTGAGGGCAGCAGGGAGGGGTGCAGCAGAGCCAGGGCTTCCCTCTGGGCTGGTGAGGAGGGCAGAGCTGTATTGCTGTGATCTGTGGCCTCTTTGGTGTACAGATCTCCTTCCCTGCTCCACTGGCCACCAGGACAGTCACAGGTAATCCAGATGAGCTCCCTGCAGCTGGCTGGCCTTTTGTCTGCCAGCAGCAGGGCTGCGGTGGGGAACAGGCCATGCTCCTAATGACAAATTCATTGGGGCAAGAGGACAGCTGGGACTGCTGAGCTAGAGGAGATTCTTTCAAACTCCTTGCTCTGGTCTGGCTGCAGAGTTTGGGTACCTGTGCTCCCACACAGAGCCATGAAACTCATGAAACAGCACATGAAGCTCTGCCCAAACAAGCAGCTCCCAGTACTGACCTCCTGAAGATTACAGGGGAAGGAGGGCAGTTTGGAATGTGGAGATTAGAGAGCGAGTGTGGTCAGTAAGATTGCCTGGTGTGAGACACCTGCAGCCAGCTGCAGCCTTGTCATTGTCAGCCTGGCAGCTGACTGATGTGCCCACAATGAGCAGCATAATTGGAAGAGACAGATTGTAAAGCAGAACTGAGCAAGCATGTTACTAAGGTAATGCAAACCCCATCCCAGACCCACACATCCTAACAGGGTGTTATCCACTCACTAGCTCTGGATGCCTGGAGCTGTCAATCTGAAAAGCCAGTTTCACTCAGTTAAAGGTGCAGTTGCTTCCCATCTTTTAAAAATCAAATTAAGGATTTTTCTTCTCCTCAGCACAGTCTGCAGCGCAGCAAATGTTAATTTAAATAGAGAAATCACAGATTAAATGTTTTCTTCCCTAAGGAAGATAGATTTTTAAAATACATGATTAGCTGTCTATTCAGATTCATCCTATATCCTGCTTAAATCTTACAGCTCTTTCAGCAGGAAAACTAAGAGGCACAAAATCCATATTTCAAAGCTTTATTGGAATGTATATGCCCCTTCTTTCCAGCTCAGGAGACAGCAGGCGTGAATTCCATTTCTAATCTGTGTTAGGCCACCTGCAAAGAGGGGAAGGGAGCCTGTGAGTTGCTCCAGCAAAATGCAATTCTTCTTGTCAGCTGAATTATAAACCCATTCCCCATGCTGTCTACAGAATGCCAATTCCAGTGGAGTCACTTTCTGAGAGTGCTGCTGTGCTGCCAGGCTGTTCTTCACGATCAATATGGAATTTCTGACAATATCAGTATTTCTTTCTGATACCAGAAGGCTGCAGATCTTGTCTGTCCAGCTTTTCATGCAGGGAAGGGGTCAGCTGGAGTAAGGCACTATTATTTGAGCAGCACATAGCAGTCTGCTGGTTTCCAGGGAAATAGGGAGCTGTCACCCCGCCGTGTCAGGACAGGGCAGCCTGGTGGGGGACAGGGCAGGCACTGGATCAGGCAGGGATGAGCACCCGGGACAGCATCCACGGTGCTGGCAAGAGGGGTCATTCCAGAGCAGTTCCCAAGTTAAGCGCACAAGGCAGCGTCTAAGGATTACACAGCTACAAAAATACCAGGAAAAGAGCAAGAACCTGTTTGATTGTGCTAATTAAATGTAAGGCTTTCATAACTGATTGCTGTTTTCTTTAGACTCCCTCAGCATGGCCCAGGGGCACTTCCAGAGCTGAAGAATAACCGTGGCAGGGCCGGGGGGGCACAGCGAGCCCGGCCTCGAGCCTCGGGGCCATCGCCCGCGGCCAGCGGGTGCCACACGGGCGGCTGCTGGACAGCACCGGAGCCCGCAGAGACCCCCAGCCCACTCTCTGCAACAGCCAAAGAGGGGGAACCTCCCGGGGGTTCGCTGCCAGGGCCCCCTGTGGCAGGCGGGGGCAGCCGCTGCGCCCCCCGGCCCAGGGGCTGCGGAGGGGAGCGCGCCCGGGGCTCACCTTGGCCTGGAAGTGGATGCCGTGCTGAAAGGCCTCCTCGTTGTGCAGCGGGACGCGGGAGTCGCAGCCATCGTCCACCAGGTTGTACCGGTTCTTCACCGGCATGGCGGCGGGCGGGCGGCCGCCTCAGCCCGCGGCCCCGCCGGGCATCGCGGCCGGCAGCGCCCGCCCCGCCGA
>WAAE01003309.1:51311-175998 GCA_013400495.1 Nicator chloris
CTCGGCCGGGCGGGCGGCGCGGGGCAGGGCCCGGCGGGCCCCGGGCCGCCGCAGCGGGGCCGAGAGAGCCCGGCGGCCCGGGGTCACGGTGGACAGCTCCAAGGCCAAGACCTCTCTGGAGGCCCTGAAAATCAGCCTGCGGCAGCTCCGCTGGAAGGAGGTGAGCGCTCGCCAGCGGGACCCTGCGGGTCCGCATCCCCATCTCTGCCCCTGCTCCGGCCTAGCGCCGGTCCTGCCCAGACTCCCGTCCCTTGCCTCGGGTCTGCCCCCAGCAAAGCCTTCCTCCATTCTCCTCCTCCTCCTCCTCCCGTGCCTCTCTGAGGGCCGCTGCAGCCGGGGTCTCCCGGCTGTGCCCCCCCGACCCTGGGGCTATTTCTAACCAGATGCCGGGTTCGGAGCTGATTTGATTCATGACCATGACTGCCACGGTCAGTTATGCAAACCAGAACAGGGGTAATCGGCTATTGCGCTTCCGAGGTTAAACTGATCACAAGGGAAAGGGCAAGAAAGAAACCTGCTCCCATGGGGAAACGTTTGACGTGTTGTGTAGATTTGCATTTCTTCCCTCAGGGCTTGGGTACGTGGGCCTGGCTCGGGACAGCGGACGGGAGGTCTGGCCCTGCAGAGCCGCTGCCTCCGAGGCGTGTCAGAGAGCACGGCGTAGGAGTGCTGTAGTATTAAGGCAGCTGATAACCCACACATAACGGGCTTTAGCCTGCTAATTTACTTTATGTAGAGCAGCTAGAGCTATTTTTTTTCTCCTGCTGCTCGAGTCATGTGTTTTCTCATTGCTTTGTGAGGGTTTCAGTGAGTGCCAGTGTGTGCTGGACTGGAATCAGGACAATAGGGGAGCTGGCACAGAACTGGTGTTTTGCAACTCCTTATTGAAATCCTGGAGAGATTTCTTAGATATATCTTACTATAGATGGTAAATTGTTCTGCAATTGTAAAAATTTTCTTTTTCCTAACAGCTTTATAAATGGCTTTTTAGAAGTTGAGATGGCTTCTAGGAGCTTTGTGAGGAACTTGTGTAAGAAAACGGGCACTTGTAATCCATTTGTAAGAGGGAAGTTGGAGGGAAAAGGAGGAATAAAACCTGAGGATAAGCTATTTCTCACGTGCAGAACTAGGACGGAGTTCTGAGATCTCTGACCTGCAGCTACTGCACTTTACAAAGCTGCCTTTGGAATTCCCACTTACAAGATGATATTTTTGTGCACCTGATGCTTTTTAAACAAAATCTGTATAGACTTGGGGTAGACAGTATATTCTGTGCTGTCCTAACCTCAGAGTTAAATACTGCAAATTTATTTTCTGGAGGACTGGGTGGCAATAAATGTGTTGCCCGTGTTTATTCATAATGTCCTGAATACCTAATCCCACAAGGATATGTATGCTCTGTGTCAGGAAGAGTAGTGCTTTCTCCTTGTCTGACTTAATAAAATTTTATTTCAAGATTTTTGTTATTTAAATCCAGTGGCAGGATTTCAAAACCTCTTTGCACCAGCGCTCCAGTTCTCAAGTCCTGCTTGTACAGCAAAATAGTAACAACATACCAGAGCCTTGAAATTCAAACCTGCTACATTTACCTCTGTTAGCCCTCAGTGCACCTGTGGGGTGTCTGTCAGCAGCCTTGCCCATGTTTTATGCAGTGACATGCAGAGCAGGGGCACTTCACACTTAATTTCTTTGTTTTTAGGTTAAGTTTTATGTTCTGAGGATGGGGAGCCATTCCAGAGAGGGTTTCTGGATCACTGATATCAGTTAGCCTCGCAGATTGTGCTGGGAATGAGCCACACTTAGTGGTTAATTTTGTCATTATCGTTTCCTGAGACTTCACTGTTTTGCATTTGTCTTGCACTTGATAGTCTTTCCTACTAATTGACTTGTTTCACAAGCTCTTGTTCCTCTCATGAATCTCTGTGCTGCATTAATCAGCTTTTTCCTTCCTGCTTTGCATCTCCCAGCAGCAATTGCTGCTGCCTTTACTTCATCTCTCTTTGTTCCCTGTCTCCCTCAATATCCTCTCTCCTCCATCTCTTTCTTGGGTCAATGTTTTTCATTTAGTTTGTTGCTTCCTTCTCTGGCCACTTTGTCTCTTAATAAAGAAGAGACCTAATATGGAATTTGTGATGCTTGGCTGCACCATCTGGGTGGCTGATAACTCATTCCCTGTAAACAAGTCACTGTCATGTATTGCTGTATATCTTCAGCTTATAAATAGGTTAATAAGATCTGGTCAACATTTGAAGAGAAAAATTAACAAAAGTGAGAAGATAAATCCAAGGAAACCTGTTTATTCAAGCTACATGTAATTCTGAAAGCTCTCCCTTTCAGACATTTAGAGAAATAGCAGTAAAATATTTGTTCAGACCACTGTCATGGATGGCCAGGGCCTCGGAGCTGGTTGCACTGTTACAGCAGGACCAGCAGAGGGAACACGGGTGTTGCTTCCAGGATCCATGAAAATAATACAAAAAAAGGGAGAAAATCCTGGAAGTAGTAATGGAATGCATGTATTTTAAATACTGATGTGTCAGCGACTGCTATTCTACTGTTATCCCTTGTATAATACTTTTGATCCTTTTCCCTCTCTACTTCTTTAACATTTTCCTATTCTTGCTTTTGTTTCATTTCTGCTGTTTGCTGCTGGATGTGTTGGCTGGAATATTTTGTTGGGAGGAGACAGTGTGATGTGCTTTTTCAAGTAGGCACCTTTTGATCCATAACTTTTTCTGTCTAATGTATAGCACTCTTATAGTGTCCCATATCCATTTTTTATTATTTTATTATTCATTAGTGAACTGACGTATGGTAAATGTCATTATAAGACACAAAAAAGGGAGGAATACTCTAAACATTGGCAATATTGGTGAAATATTCTGTGGCACTGATATGTGGTGAAGAGGTGAAGACAGCAAACAAGACAGCAAACTGACCATTGAGATTCTGTTCTCAGAAGCAAAAGACAGAAAGAAAAAACCCCAACTTTTTTTTTTTTTTTCCAGCTGTGGGAATTTTGAGTAAATTAAACAATCAGGTTTGCTAGGCCTGTGTGGGTGGACCTTTTAAGAAGCACTGCAGAGTTTCCATGCGTGTGCCAGTTCCGGCGCTGGGCTGGACCATCTGATCCAGCGTGTCAGATTCTTTAAATGAACATGATATGCCAAATGAAATAATGCGCACAAATTGAGCTTGCATCCCGGGTTTATTCATCGCTTAATAAATTATTTCTTCAGCAAGCTTTCAATTACCAGGAAAATGGAAGAAGCAGATGTCCCAGGCATCAAATATCCCAGCGTCGAGCGTTTCATTTGTCTCGCTGTTCCGGAGCTGCACGGAGGCGTAGGGAGAGTTTCAGGTTTTATGCTGGGAAAAGCTGAGTGGAAGACGAGTCATTTAACTTGTCATTAAACATGATGGAACAGACTGATGTGACCTGTGAGACAATTTAAATTATTGGCTTCTAATCCAAAGGTAGAAATGACCTGTCAGACAGATTTGACTGTGATGGATTATTAATTGTGTCAAAGCTGTGGAAACAACTCTATTCTCTTTATGGCTCCTTGTTTATTTTTTTCTGACAAATGTTGCCCAAATCTGATGAAAAAAGATTTAAAAGATTTTAAAAATGATGGCTCCAGCTACCTTTCTTTTTTAGCCACTGCCCCACACCAGGAGCTGGGAATGTGGTGCAAAGGCCTCTCCCACCACAGCAGGATTAATTTATATCTGCCTGGCACTGCCAGAGGCACCAGATAATCAAAGTTGTTGGCTCCTCTCCAAACACTACTCTTATGTAAAGTGTAGTGCAGAGGTTACAGAGTCCTGCCCAGCTCATTCAGGAGGTGAGTTTGATCCCATTGTTGGATAAGTCCAGGTTATCTTGATTTCTCAGGAGCAGGGTCCTTGCTGTGCTGTCCCAAATTTCCATCCAGGGGGTGCAGTGCTTCCATCTGCCTGTCCAGAGCTCGTCACTCTTCATCTGTTGTGAAATGATTTCTGTGCAGTGTTTGTGGAGAGCTTTGATATCCTCTGTAGATGAAAGGTGTTATATAAATGCAAATTTTGTTCCTTTCATTTCAATTTCATTTAATAAATAAATAAATTGTTCAAGTTTTAGTGGGAAGGGCACTGAGACCGAATGCTGCATCTGAATTCTGGATATACCTGTGGAGAGAGGTTAAGGCCACTGATTGTCTTTCAGAGCCCAACAGAATTAATTTTCACTTGTACAAAAACAGATTTTGCAGGCTGAATAATAATGAAATAAGTGCAGAATCCACTGGCTCTTGTTAAATTGGGTTTCTCATCCCTATGAGTAAGGAAACAGAAAGGATGCATTGCTCAATTAGCATTTTAAATTAATTTTTCAAGACTATTTACTGAGGAAACTGAAATTTTAATTAAAGTAGCAAATAAAGTAATGCACTCAAAAGATTTATGCAATTTTTTTCTGTCATGCTCAAAGAAAAATGATCCACTGCATAAAGAAACGTTTTAAAATAAGAAAAATTACATTTCAAGTAAGGAACAAGAAGTTTCTGCAAAATACTGTGTTTCTTTGAATAAGTAAATGGCACTGGGTGATGAGGGTGGTAGATATTTAATGCAAATGTGTCCTAAAATGCTAAATATAGCAGATTTATTTGAAAAAGATGTAGCCTAGTAATAGAAGCTATTCCTGTGACTGTACTCCATATGGTAGTTAAATGGCATCTTCATGGAGCTGCAGATAAAACGGGGTTTTTTGGACTGATAAATGGGGCCGTGTCCAAGAGAATAAGAGTGAAAAAGAAGAGCACCTTTTTTACACAAAGCTAATTGGGTTTGTTATAAACCACTTTACTACTATTAGAAACTTGCTCTCAGTAATTGGCAGTGCTGCTTCTGAGCTCTTCAGACTGCTTAAAAAAGTGATCTTTTGGATAATAGAAAACAAACTACCATTTTCCAATTTACGGGGAAGTCTTGTGTGAATGGGAAGAGAACCTGGAATACTTAATATTGTTGAAATAATTGTCTTAGTTCTTGATAGTGGGAATATATATGCTCAACAAATGATTAATTGAATTGCAGACTTTTATTTTAATTACAGGCTATTAGAACCAGAAAGGAATTAATACTGTACAAGTTAATACTTACAACTGGATATATATAAATGAATAATACAGTTATTGCATTTAAATACCTTGCTTTGAGCGTCCATTTTACATTTATAACTTGACTGTGGCTGATCAGAAGCTGGGGAGTTCTCAGTACAGCCCATGCCTCAGTCATTTGGGTTTGGATTCTAGAAACCTCTCTTGGTTTGTTCACTTTAAACTCTTTAAGCTGATCCAAATATTCTCAGTTTTGCAACCAATATACAAAGCTTGTTTTCTGTTGAGTCAGAAGACTGTTCTTGTGTGGTTTATGCTTAAGATGAGTGTTTAAAAAAGACAGGAATGAGTGGGTATTCCCATCCTGCTCAAAACCTGTCTGCTCTCTTTTGCAGTTTCCCTTTGGCCGCCGCTTGCCGTGTGACATCTATTGGCACGGGGTGTCCTTTCACGATAGCAACATCTTCTCAGGGCAAGTCAACAAGTTTCCAGGTGCTTCACTTCTCTTTGGAGTTTAAACAAATGGTTTAAAAACAGGGTTATTTGATCTAGTTCTGTGTTTTACTGGTTTTTAATGCGAATTATCTGCCTAATCAGCTGATAGTATTTTTGGCATATTACTGGGTTGGGTGAGGGGGTGAGGATGTCAGAGTGGGTGTCTTGAACAATTTCTGAACTGAAATTTGTTTTGCAGAGAAAGTGGTTTTGTTGAGAAGAATACTTCATACATGTGAAGTTAGGAAAAAGAAGAGTGTTGGGCTGTAATTTAAGTGAAGTATGCAATTACTGTTTGTTATCTGGCACTGATAACAGTGCTGTATCTCTGGATTTGGTTTTGATTCAAAGTGGAAAGAATCTGTTTTGTTTCATACTCCAGCTTATCTCAGGGAGCAGCTCGAAGCAGAATTCCTTAAATGGATTTTTTAATATTGAAGAGTTCATGTCAGTCCTCATCTTATGATGACTCTTCTACTTTCTTAAGCTCCTTTTTTTTCTCATTTAATCCCTGTTGAGATCTCTCTAAATAAGAGCTAAAAGCTTAGGTATTGACTTATCTAAGCCCTTTACTTCAGATTTATGGCTGCTGTTAGTGTGCTGTGAGCATAAGAACCTCAGATATCGAACTCCAGGCTTTCTTTACCCTGACTTTCTCCTGCCTCAGGGAAGTTCCCACTCAAGTGTAGGACAGTGTTGTTTTCTGATGGTTTAAATCGGTGTTAGATGAATGTTACCTGCCTGTATTTTGGCTTCTACCTGGTGAGCAAGTGGCTGCACAGGAATCAAACCAGAGCCATTCCCGAATTCCAGGAATGTTGTGCTAATTTGATGCAGGGTTTTACCAGAAACTTTTCCATAAAAATAGCTTTTTAGTCGTGTTCTCAATGGACATAAGACTTCAGCAAATGTTTGTTTGGCTGTTCACAAAATAACCTGTTCTTTGTGATGGAGATAGTTAAATAACTGTGAAGTAAACATGAAGTGGTTGATTACATTTAAGTTACATTGATACCTATTCCTGGAATGACAGATTAGAAAAATAATTTTGGATTATAGCAGAGGCAGTAGTTAATATTTGACTAAAGCTGTCTTTTATTCTGAGCTGTATTTTTTGAGAATTAATTTTTCCTAATATTATACAGAAACGCATACAATAGTAAATATGACAGGGGAATGCCACAATTATTGTGACAGATTTTAAATCTCAAAAGATGTTCAGCTTTATTGACAGCAATGACCAGAGTGCCTTCCCAGCAGGATGAGTAATGATACTCTGAAATGATACATTTACTGTTAGGATGAGACTTCAGTGTGGGGTTTTTGTCCCTTTGTTCTCCTCCCAGGCATGATGGAGACGGTTCGGAAAATTACCCTGAGTCGGGCCATGAGAACAATGCAAGACCTGTTTCCTCTGGAATACAACTTCTACCCTCGATCCTGGATTCTGCCAGAAGAACTGCCCCTCTTTGTGGCTGAGGTACAGAACTTTTACTCTCAGAATAATGAAACTTGTTGGATATTGTATCCATGTAATTGTCTAGTCTTTTATACCTACCAGATGATTTAAAATCACACCTGGGGACTGTGCATGACATCTTTTCCAGTTTGCCTGGGATCAGTCATGGTCTGGATGTTAGCTTTCTTTGTTATGTTCTGGAATGAACTTCAAAACAAATCTATTTCTCTGTTGTGCCAGGAGAGGTGTCTGAAAATTGAAACTGGTGGAAAGCCCTCTCCCTGCATGTTCTGCTGGTCTGAGGAGGTTCCAGTACAGTGTGGGGAGTGTTGTGCTTCGCCAGGTTCATTGTCACTGAAATTCTTTTAGTCCACTTGGCCTGTTGTACCTAACCCTTTCTGAAGGGTTTTGTTCCATGCATTGTTAAATACACCCATATCATCCCATGTCAAACTGCTGTTTTGTTTAAATATTCAGAATGTAATAAAATGCCATTCTTTTTCAGCTTTTTTTTTAAAGAGTGCTGCTGTGTGTTGGTGTTTGGTTCTGTTATTACAAATATTTTAAAATATTATATGTGTTTGTTTAACCCTCTCTGACTCGCCCAGGGTGTTCTTGCATCCTAGAGTATGCTCTGCTTGGAAATATGAGAGAAGAAAGGTCTGGGCTTTAGTAGACTCTTGAACTGGGTGCAACTTTTTAGCTAATTACCATATCCATAATCCAGTTGAATTCATTAACATATTTTAATAGCTACTCTTGAAGTGGGCTGGGTCACTGCCATGGCACTGCTGTAAGACCAGTCTGTAACAGGAGTGGAAATAACGCAGGCAGTTTAGCAAGCACAGGGAGGTGAGTGCACATGACTGGGAGGCAGAGGGTGGGCAGGGTGCAGCTGAGCCCTTCGGGAGCCCAGGCTGAGCTGCAGGTGACACGCTCAGCGCTGTGAGCTGCAGGTGACACGCTCAGCGCTGTGAGCTGGCACCAGGTGGCACTGCGAGTTAGCGCTGCTCGGCTCGACTCCCTGCGCTGCAAACGCTGCCGCTCGTGTTCCAAGAGGAACAGATGTCCACTAACACACTCCTAGGAGTTTCCTTTGCATATGTTCTTCCATCTGTGTTGGAGAAAAGCATAGTTCTTGTTATCAAACATTATATTTGATGTTGTAAGAGTTTATGTTCTCCTTAACGCAAGTTCGGAGTGTAACCCCTCCAGAACAAGGAAAAATACAACCCAAAACATTCCAACCCCCCTGTGAACCAGAAAAGGTTCAGAGCACTTTTCACTTGCAGTTTGGTGAGTTCTCAGCAGGAGTTCTCCAGTCTTTTCTGTTGTTTATTTGTTCATATGTGGTTTTGTTTGCTTTGCAACCCTAATACTGCCAAATCTGTCAGCTCTCTGAGTCTGCATTTCAGCCTGTTCACAACAGACAAGTGGGGAGAGCTTTGGTGGTGCCTGCATGTCAGACACATCCCTGGAGGAACTGGAACACTCTGGAATATGTTAATTATCAACAGTCAAATTGTGCAGGTGTAGGTTAGACACGAGAAGATGGTTTGGTGCTGTTTGTAGTGTAGGATCTTCTTACAAAGGGCTGGATGAGAAATAAACACCTGTGAGATTTTGCCTGTAATAGGAATGATTATTGAAAGAAGAATCTCCTTGAGAATTTAAATCTTGCTGCCTTGTCCTGATGCATTACAACATTTCAAAACAATTTCTCTCTCAAATATCCTTATAGTGCCTCACTTCTGTAGTCATGATAGTGAACTTTTTCATACATATCTCTCAATAATAAAATCAAATGCTGTCAGCTTTCCCCTATACCTAGATTCAGTTAGAAAACACTACAGGTAATCTAATGTTAATCTTCTGTGCTTTGAAAGCAAGTAATTGAGAAAACTGCACTGGAGTTGTGGATGAGCTTCATACTGGAAATACCAACAAAAAGGTAGCTTCCTCAGTGTTATTTATATTGAAATGAGATGGTGATAGGTGTTTTCATCAAGGGCTTAAAAGTTCATTTTACTAAGTAAATATATATTTAGCTATTTTCAATATTCACCAATTTCTTATTTTCTAAAACATTTTGTACCTAGCATGTCATTGTAACAAAAGATGAATTACAGATAAGCAAATCTCTCAGGTGCTGCAGTCATTGCTCTGTCACTGGCAGGGAAGAATCTGCTGGAATTTGTGTGTTAAGGACTTAATTCTAACATGAAATTCCAATTTCTGAAGAGTAACTAGCTTGGGATTCAAACCAGGACCGTGATTGTTCTCATACTTCCTTCTTTGTGTTGTCTGTGAGGATGATGAATAGCCCAGTAGGATTAATTTTTAATAAGAATCTAATTTGGATGGTCTAATTTCCAGCACAGCATATTTTTGGTGGTTTAATCAGGTTTTCAGCTTTTGGATACCTCTTAGGCATAGGCATGAATATTCCAGTCTTTGTGCTGTCAGATCTTATAGCCCATTATATGCATTTTTTTCCCAGAATACTATATTCATTCAGCCTGTGTTTCCTCATGAAAGCTAAACCTGCAGATTTTCACCAGACTCCTGTCTTGCTGCTAACTGTAAATGGTTAACATGTTTTTTAAAGATAATTTCCTTCTGTCAAGCAAAGGACACAGAAATATCTCATTTTCCTACATGACTGAATTTTCTAAGTCTGGACAAGCCCCCTCATAATGAGAATTTGAAAGAATATAGTTGAGGGGATTGTGGAGAATTTGAAGACGACTGTTGGGAATTTCCTTGAAGATCAAGAAACCATCTGTTTTCTTTAAGACAGTAAATCTGCTGAAAAACAGACTGAGACTGACTCTGGATTACTATTCCCCCTTTCCCCACCAGCCTATCTTCATCTGCCATGTGTAGGTTTTGATGGACTAGAAAGCCTGAATAATATCTAGGCCTTTTAGTCCATTAAAAAAATGGAATAGAAAATGATGGAGAAAATTATTTGCTTTCTATTTTAAGAGAAGAGACATCTCAGAGACTAGTGATTGTTAGAGTGCAGTATTTTGAAAGGCAGGTTCTTTTGCATCTTCAGCAATAGTCCCTGGAAAGCATCATCTCTTTTGGAAAGCATCATCTCTTTTGGAAAGCATCATTTCTTTTGGAAAGGTGCTGCTGGAGCAGAGCAGACGTAGCCTGAGGGGTGAACAGCAGATGTGGGACTGGGGGACAGATTCTTCCACGTGGTGCCACAGAGGTTCTTCACTATTTTCTGCCCTGGGAGGGCACAATTGGCACTTTGTGTGCTCAACAGGAGTCACAGCAGGGTGTGTTTGGTCTTGGAGGGTTCAGATTAGCCAGGTGTCTCTCTGAGGTGCTGACTTCACAAGAGTGAACCAGAGAGCTCCTCTGCTCTGCAGGGTAATGTCACATCAGGGGAAGATTATTCTATAGTGGTAAAAAGACTAGGACATAAATCCTGCTTTCCTTCTTTGCTCATCTAGGCCTGCTGATCTACTTGGATCTATTTATCCACATGCCATTTATGTAAGCCTGACCTCCACTGAGGCGTTTTATCCCTCAGAGTGACCTATTTTGAAGAAGGATCTGTCACTGAGTCAGTGTGACACCTGTCTGTGAGAAAAATCCTAGTCTGGATAATGGAGCTTGAATTTCTGCTGCAGCTAGTAGGAAGGCTTTTAGCAGTGTGACTCTCAGTGAAATAAATAACTGGGTAGGGTGGAGCCAGAAGTCCTTGAGGCCTTGGGAAGGTCACTGCTGACAGAGCTGGGCCTCTCCTGGGGGTCAGCAGCCTGATGTTACAGCAGGGGTTGCTGCTGTCACAGTGATCTGACCATGCTCAGCCTTTTCCTGTGGGCTGGTTTTTTCCTCTTTCATTCTCCAGGGCTGATTGTGGCAACTGGTTAGTTCTTTCTTTGTTAGCTTGTGTCCTCAGGCTTCTAAAAGTCAATCTCCAGTTGTTGCTGGTGAGCCACAGGGTAAAACCAGATCTCTGCTTGGGCTCAGCATGTGCCTGGCTGCAGGGAGAGGGAGAGCAGCTGCAGGGCTGGGGCCCTAAAATGTGGGAGTGCAAGAAAGGAGTGGTCAGTCCTGGGACATCCCTCTGTTTTGGAAGGAAGAGGTTTTGAGTGCTTTATTGTCCTGAATCCCATGGGTAGCTGATAAACCTGCTAGCCTGCATCCTGCATTTCTTCAGCTGCTTTCTGAGATCGGAAGAGCACACGTCTGAATCCCATGGGTAGCTGATAAACCTGCTAGCCTGCATCCTGCATTTCTTCAGCTGCTTTCTGAGATCGGAAGAGCACACGTCTGAATCCCATGGGTAGCTGATAAACCTGCTAGCCTGCATCCTGCATTTCTTCAGCTGCTTTCTGAGATCGGAAGAGCACACGTCTGAATCCCATGGGTAGCTGATAAACCTGCTAGCCTGCATCCTGCATTTCTTCAGCTGCTTTCTGTGTTAGGGCTCCCCTTCCTTTCTCAATTTCATTTCTGATTGAGGCATCCCCATGTCTGCAGTTCTGACTTCTGCTGTACAAGTAATAAATAAACTAGAATTTATTTAGGTGGTGGGAAATATGCATGTAACACGAAAGCTCTGATATTCAGCAGATGTGTCAGTGACATAGTTATACCTGTACATGGTTCAGCATTCCCCAGTTTTATTAACACTGGATATCTGATGGGGACATATTTTCAGTGGTGGAAAAAGGTATTGTTAGTGACAAATTTTTACATCAGTTTTCTTTCTTCTGGTAGTATTTGCATTCATACCTCAATAAATAAGGCACCTTTCCTTAAGTTAATGATTGTCTCTATCAGTAGTTGTTCAAAATGCAGCACGAAAGTTTAGCTTTGCAATTTCATATACATTAGTGACTACTAAAATGGATCTCATGAGATATACCCCATTTCCTTCTGTAAATTGGATCAGAACGTTAAAAAAGTACCTGAAATGATTCATACAATGGCTTGTTAAATAAGATGACCTTTTTTCTGTACTAGTAATTCCCTACTTGTGCTTTTTTGTTTCTCCTTGTGCTTGTCAGGACTGTTATTCTTCTGCTTTTTTTTTTGCATGGTGTTTACTACTCTGGTGATGTGACCATGTTATTTTTATTTATTTTTGTTTACTGGCTTTCACAGTAATACTTTGTGTTAGTCCCTCTCACTGTGATGCTTTTCCTTCTAGGTTCGTATGATGAAAGACAGCAATCCATCCTGGAAGCCCACATTTATTGTAAAGCCTGATGGAGGCTGCCAGGGGGATGGAATCTACCTCATCAAAGACCCAAGTGACATCAGGCTGACGGGGAGCATCCAGAGCCGGCCAGCTGTGGTCCAGGAATACATCTGCAAACCACTGCTCGTGGACAAACTGAAATTTGATATTCGTCTCTATGTCCTGCTGAAATCCTTAGAACCCTTAGAGATTTATATAGCCAAAGATGGACTTTCTAGATTTTGTACAGAGCCCTATCAAGAACCCACTCTCAAAAATTTGCACCAGGTTTTTATGCACTTAACCAACTATTCACTAAATATCCATAGTGGGAACTTCATCCATTCTAACAGTGTAAACACTGGCAGCAAGAGGACTTTTTCAAGCATTCTGTGCAGACTGTCTTCCAGAGGAGCTGATGTCAAAAAGCTCTGGTCAGATATAATTTCATTGGTGATTAAAACAATTATTGCACTGACACCAGAACTGAAAGTTTACTATCAGTCTGACATACCAGCAGGAAAGCCTGGGCCAACTTGCTTCCAGGTAAGTTGGAATTTCTGCCAGGAATGCAGTTACTTCTATGCATAGATTAATCTTCTGGGTGTTTAATTCCTTTTCTATAAGGTTTCTCTAGTTATGGTGCTGCTCACTGGTGGGAGCTCAGAGCTCCTCACCCAAGTCAAACCTCAGTCTCCTGACCTGTGTTACTGCCAGCCCTAAGCAGGTACAGAGAATTTTCAATGGGAGTAGTTTGTTAGTGACAGTATTCACTGAGATTCCATCTTCTACATGTTAGAAGTGAAACTTTGCAGGTTCCTAACACAGTTTTGATCCTGGCAATTTTAAGACCGCCTTGGCACGGGTGCCAAGATTCCATGTTGGCAGATGCAGGGCTTAGGGATGGGGTGGTGTGAAAGGAGCCATGAGTATGGGAGACGTGGAGTTATTCTGGAGTTATTCAGCACTGTGTAGAGTTTCTGTTACTTCTTTTCTGCCCCTCAAATGTTGCTTCCTCCTCAGTGTTGCCATATGGACAAACACTGCATTCTGTAGAACACTCTGAGTAGAACTGAAGTAACATATTGCTTGTTATGCACAGATTTTAGGGTTTGACATTCTCCTGATGAAAAACTTGAAGCCCATATTACTGGAAGTAAATGCAAACCCCAGCATGAGAATAGAACACGAGCAAGAGGTAAGAGTTCTCAATGTGATATTGGAATCAAATTGCTTAGGTTGGGTTTTCTGGGCTTTTTTCCTTGTTTGAAAGATGAAAGCTGTCTGCTAATATGAAACCTCCAAGGTTCTCTGTAATTTTCTGCTTTGAAATCATTGCTAATCTTATACATAGGAAATATGACTTATTGGAATTGTGAAAGCTCTCCATCATCTCTGTCATAAATGCATTTATTCATCATCTCCTGCAGTCGTTAATTGTGTTTAGGGGATTGTTAATAATCTTTCTCATGTTTGTATACATAATATAAATGATAACATCGACAACAATCTTTTTTTTAATATTTCAGTTTGCTAGAGAAATTTGTTGTAACATCCTACTGAAAATGTGAAGGTATTTGTGCATCCTGGAAGAAGTGTTCTGTAATCCATCATCGTGTATTTAAAATATAGATGAGGTGCATGAAGTTTGAACAAATGTGGAATAAATCTCCCTTAGTTCTGTAGTGAATAATTGTATCCCTCTGTGATGTAAAGCTTTCTCCTGGAGTGTTTGAAAATGTCCCAAGCCCTGTTGATGAAGAAGTGAAAGTTGCTGTCATCAGAGACACTCTGCGGCTGGTGGACCCTCAGAAAAAGACAAGGAAAGATACTCAGTAAGTGTGTTGATTTTCCTTGGTTCTGCATCAGTGCCTTGCAGTAAATAGAAAAATGAGATATTCTTTTCCTGAGAAGGTCCACAAGCTGATAGTAAACCAGGATATACCAGTTTCCCTGGAATATCTTACTCTTAACTGGTGCAAACAGTTTAGTAACTCAGATTTATTTATTTGCTTCTACTTGAGGCCTCTTTTTTTATTCAAAACAGTAATGAGACATAAATGTGTGTATTAATTTGCTTGAAAGTCACAAATTACTCTGAATGAATTGCCCTATTGGAGCTGAAAAGTATGTATGTTGTATTTAAAAATTGCTTCCTTAATCTGTGATAATAAACAGAGTTAAATCTATGATCTAGAAATGAGAACTGCCTGCAGCAGCTAGCACAGGAATGCCTGTGGTGGGATTAGGCTGAGAGAAATAATATCTTCTTTTTTCATGAAACACTTCATTTTAAGCATTTCCTTGAAGACATGAAAGGGTGATTTTTTTTCTTTTTTAATTTTTCCCTAGAAATTCTTGCTCATAGATCTCCCTCCATGCTGAAGTATCCATTTTCCTCTTCTCTTGGCACTTAGTGGTAACCTGAAATGTTATTCACATTCTATGATGATTTCAAGTGCAAATTTGCTGTCCTTTTGTAGACAGAGGCCCATGAACAAGACATGACTGATAACACTAACAAGTTCTGTATTATTGCAATATTATTATGAGATCAAACTCTTCCTTCAAAGGCAGTGCCACACGGAGAGGTTGCTGTGGTCAGTGTACAGAACGTTTTGCAAAGCAATTTATATTCTGTGTTGCCTGTACTTAACCTCTACCCTTAAAGATTACTTCAGTGCATGGAGCTGAAAAAGATCATTTTTTAACCTGTAATTATGTAACTAGTCATGGCGGTTTTTTCTGCTGAAGTTATGTCAGGCATTCATTAACTTCATATTAGATATGGAAAAAAGGCAAATGATAATTACAAATAAATTGCTAGAGGACACCAGTGTGTGGAGAAGGCTCATTCAGCTGAGGATTCTTCTCTGATACGATTTTGAGTGCTCAATAATTTCTAACAGGATTAGTTGGTGATGAGATAAACCACTGGCTCTTCACAGCAAGAATTCATCAGTGGTGCAGCTTTTCTTCCAGGGCAATCTGGTTAACAGAGCATCTTGGAGATGAACAGTTCTGTGTCTGCACCATCAGTCAGCCTGCACAGGGCAGTGCCCTGGGACCTGCTGGTGAGGAGGTGCAGGAACTCGTGTGACAACTGCCCATCCTTCCCCTGGCATCTACCCCTTCTGCTTCCAAGAGCTTTTTACTGAGCTGGGGACACTGTGTGGAACTTCTTGAGCAAAACTTGGCCTATTGATAGGAAAAAAAATATCTGAAAGAATTGCTGTTCTGACAGCTAACCAGCAGCAAGCCTCATAGGCTCGAATTTTGATGCTGATTAAGTAATGGGCATTAATCTCAGTAAGGTTTTAGCAATATATATAACATAGAGTTTGAACACACAGGGGAAATACTGAGAAGTTTGAGCTGCATCTCAGGTAAATATTCTGCTGTGGAGAATTTGATTTCCTTCTAATTATCTCCCAGATTAAAATAAATGAGGCATCTAAATGAAAGTGAGTTTTAGAAGTCATCCTGAAGTACTTCATTATCAGGAAGGATTAATAGCTCAGAATTTTTTTTAGTTTAATTTTCCTTCATCTTCACGGTGTTTTGATATTTTTTCCTCCTTCCTATCATGTGATGTATAATATTGAAAAAAAAATTTAAGATGCATAAGATCAGTTTATCATTCCATACATATCTCTTAATTTTTCCAACACAAGTCCAGACTTTATATGCAGGGATTGCTAGTAATTATCTTGGCACTGCCAACAATTAGTGATAGAAAATCTGCAGTGATACATGTGCAAATCCATGTATTTAAATATACATGGTGGCTTTTCTTCCACAGCAGGACTGATCTGTTCCTAGTCACTTAATGTGGAACTCAAGTTTTGCTCGTCCTTAAGAAATCAAAAATATTTAATCAAATATCATGGAAGGTAATCTTTGCAAATGGATCCTTGCTCTGTCTGTGTGGCAGTGCTGTTCTCATGGATTCTGAGGCTTGAGTAGATGATGGCAAACATCCAGGCCATTGACATGCTGGAGCTAACCCAGTGATTTGTGTGACTGAAACTTGTCTGAAGCTTGTGTAGTAATTACTAAACCTGCTCTGGATTCACTCCTTACAACAGAGGTGCTGTTCACAGCCTGCTGAAGGTGGGAGAAGGCTTCAGCTAAAGGAAATTTGCACAATTAAATGAATGGTCTAATGACACCGAACAACATGTAAAGTAAATCAACGTTACTTACGTAAACAGCAGTTTAATTAAGATAATCACTGATGCAAATCATTGTGTATGTTATGCCTCCAACAGAAAATCCATTTCAAAAGGCTTTGCAAATTTCTATTTTTCTGTGCCTAATTTGGAATCTTGATAGTAGTAAAAAGGTTTTAGTTTCACTGTTTGTTTAATTATTAGCAATTTATTCTTCCTCAAATTGCATTAGATTGGAGGAGCAAAAAGGAGTCTCAGTCTCATGTAAATGCTGTGTGTTCTCCACTGGATGTCAGATGTTTGGAGGTATAAAGGCAAGCTGGGGGGATCATTTGGAGCAGGACTGCTCAGCATGTTATAGGAAGAACATTTATATCATCTCAAAAATGCTCATGACCTGCTTTCCTGTCCTGTCAAAAATGTTTATGCCCTAGTTTATTAATGCTAATTAATCCAGCAATAAGGACTCCTTTGTATTTTGGTTGCTGTTGTTTACTCTGTGTCCTAGTGTGATCTCTTGCATTTCCATGCCTAGTTTCTTACATATTTCAAGACAGAAAAGAACCATTTTATTCTTTTGATAGAGAAATCATAGCATTATGGCATGCATGTCATTAGAAATATGAGTTGCTCATGGAATAAAATCTGCTTTTTCCTTGCTAGAGATGATGAAGGTGCAGCCTCCTAAGTAATATAATGACTTTTATTCAGCTCTGAAATAGCCATTGACAGAAGAAAGAATTGAAACACTTTGGAAATGAAATGTAATTTAATCTATGGCTGTTACAAAAACAATCAATTCCTTGTGCCCTCCAAGCTGAATGCTTTTGGTTTATTACCTCTCACGCCCTTGCTGTTTATCTTTTCTTGGGTGCTATTCTCTGTACATGCCACTGCAGTGCTTTTTTTCCATTTGAAACCAGCCTTGAAATTTATTAGTGATGTTCTGATTATTTTTTTCCCTTCTTTTTAAAATATGTCAGGTACAATTCTCTTCTCTGGGTCCTGTGGCTCTAGCAAATGTCAAATATGATTAACTAATTTCCTGAGCAGGAAGAACCCCAATGTGGTTGCTCTCAAATTTTTGCAAGATCAGCATGCAAACATTGGCTAATGTCACTCTGTTCTGAGAGCACACTGTAAATATTAATGTCTGTCAGACTGACTTTTTTATTTTATTCTTTTGGTGTTAGGAAGAAATTCAGTCAAAACAAGGTTTTGTAGAACTTGCTACACAAAAGATCTCCCTCTTTTCTTGCACAAAACAAGATGGTTCATTTTTTCCACTGTGTTGATTACACAACTTTTGCTCTTGAAATGATTCCCTTTCATGATAGAGGAAAAAGTGAATAGTTTCTAGGAGGAGAATGGGATCTGTGTTTAATGAAAACATGAATTCATTTCTGGTCATTCTTTTGTATGTTCCAAAGACATTTTCCAAATCCTAATGCTGTTTTTAATTTCTTCATGTTGAGGAGCAATTTTGTACTTTGTTAAGGAAAGTCAGGAAATCACCTGTTCAGCTGTATTCCATTTATTTTCCAGATATTTTCTTGAGTTTCATAACCTCCCCTGATGTCAGAGTCATGTTTAATGGAAAAATGAAAATACACTGTGCAGAGAGGTCTCGAGAGTATGATTAGACTAGATTTTGTTGATGATAAAGTCATTCTTGCCATTTATTACTGTGTTTATCTCACTATCCGCATTGTAAGGTTATGATTGTGTGACAGGGGTGGTTGAAGAGGGTCAGAAACTCAGTGCACAGACATGTGGAGAAGCTGGATGGGGGAATGCTGGTGCTGCAGCTATCACTGATCAGAAAATACTGTCTGTTCTTCAGGCTGCCTGGAATGTGTCGTAGTTTCCACTGCTGTGAGCAATGTATGATGATCCTCAGGGATTCATTACTCAGGGTTGTCAGTGCCTTTTGCATTATATGGAGTGAGTTTAGTGCCTACCAAAATAAGCATGTAATAAAGCCAGCTATGGAAGTATCAGTGTTTGCTAATTGGCTTTATGGGCTGACTGCTGGAGCTTTTGGTTGATTCCTGCATCCCTTTACCTGCAAGTCTGCTCAGGTTTGCAGCAATTCAAATGCCTCTCAAGCACCATTTCTTCACTCTAAGACTGATTTCTGCCTGAGACTGTATAAACTCCACACCACTATATGTGTGGCTTTCTTAAGATTGATCTTTCTCCTCTGGTTCATTTTGGAGGCTGACACAATTCTTTTCTCCATCAGTCAAAATGGCCCAGCTCTCATATTCAGGCTCATTCTGCCAAAGCCCTTTGGAAGCACATTGAATTAACCCCTTTCTCTTTCCTAGAGGGCTTTCTGGTTTAGTCCTTCATCAGGCAATCTGCCAGCTCCACTATCAATTCGTGTCTGTTACATTAGCCCTGGCAGCTTTTGATGAGTTAGACATGTGAGGGAGACTTTGAAATGTGATGTTTGTCAATGTTCCTTCAGTTCAGATTACTGAAATGTTAACTTGGTTTTTCTGTAGTTGAGAGTATTTATTTCTACTGCTATTTCTCATCCTGCTCAAGAAGAACTTGCCTCAATGACTCTCTTCAGTTTTGTGAAGCAGATGTTGTGGCATCTTGATCCTTGTTTTTGCTTTTCCAATTATTTATCTGCTACATCCTTAAGAGCATTTAACCTTTCTCCTATTGATTAGGACAGGCCCTATGGAAATTCTATGAACTACAGTGTGAGATGTCCCTCCATAAAGGGAAGGATCTGGTAGTGCTTGACTGACAGAATAGTTCTACATTGGTAGAAGAGCCACTTATGTTGTAGTACAACAGCAGAAAATACAATACTCAGGGCAGAACATTGGCAAACAATCTGAATGTGCTGTGGCAGAAGTCCCAACACAGAAAAGATAATTAAATCTGATGATAAATCTTTTAATTTTTAAGTGGCCATAATCTGAAATGTTTTTATTGACTAAAAATGGATAATATTTATTTAAAAATAGCTAAAACCACATCCCTTGCATAGATACAGATTAATTTATGATTATTCCTATTTTAGCCTTCACCACTGCAGGAAATGCTGTTATTCACAGTCCAGTTTTGCAAGCAGGTCTGTGTGTGCTCACACATTGTATTCCAAGCACTCACATCTTGACTGGACAGGCTGTACTTTAACTTGCACATAAAGAGTGAAGTCAGTCTTATCCTGAATCTTTTGCAATGACCCCATATTGAGGGACAGCTGGAAGTGCTTACAATGTTCCAAGCAAGGGAGCTGATGACAGGCCCAGCTCATTTGGAAATTTTAATGGACAAGAACTGATCTGGGTTGCAGGATTTGAAAAGGTTTCATTTTCAGCACTGTGGAATTAATTGGCCCAAACCCATGGTGTGCTTTAGCAGTAATTGGTGTGTGCAGTGCCCCCGGCTCTGGGGTGAGCCCAGCTCTGGGTCTCTGCTATCAAATTGGGAATGGAGACTACTTTGGCCAATTAGACTTGAATCACAGTGCTTTGAGATGCAGCTAATCTAATTAGTTTTTTATTGACATCTCTTTTCTTTCTTTTTTCTCTCTCGTGAGCAGTAGAGGAAGGAATGGAGATAAGCTGAGGAACATGACCTGTCTCCATAAAACCTGAACTTTCCAAACATTTAAACTCATCAAAACATGCTGTAGCAATTACATCTCTTAGATATTCACACCATATTGTATTTTAAGTTGATCATTAAGAAGGGCTTTTTTTTTTTGCTTTTTCCCATCTTACAATGATTTTTACATAAAAAGAAAGCCTTTGTGATAAAATACAGAGAAAAGGAAAAAGATGTCACTTTCCTCTAGTTTTTGTAGTGCAGCCACAAGAGTTGCTGTAATCTCCAAGGTTTGCCCAAAAGAAGGGAGGTCAGGAATAAAGGGGTGGCTGCTTCATCTCTTTCCACATGGCATCAAAATGAAATGGAGGCAGCAGGTCTGAATACAGCTATGGATTCAGTTATTTGATTAGAGATTATCAGTGAGTTTTGGTGGTAGGAGAACCTGGTTTCTGCCAGGTTTGGATGCAGTTTGTGTCCCTCAGCACCGTCCCAGCACCTCTGACTGGGGCAAGAGGAGCAGCAGCCGCCAATGGCTCAGCTCTGCTGTCTGAGCTTCCTTCCCAAACTGCCTCGTGGATCTTGGAGCTCCTCTTCTGTCTGCTCCTGCTTTGACTGAATTCTAACAAAGTAAGCTGCTTTGTGTTGCTTTGCTTTGTTTTTTAAACCATAAAGTCAGCAGGACTTCAAAGCATCCCTGGGAGCTGTGTTGCATGCAGATGTTTGCTGTATCCGGGCGTTGCTGACAAGAAGCTTCAGCTGAAACCAGTGAAAATTCAGGTTAAATATGGTCAGAAATGTGCTCAAGTTATATTGGATAGGATATAAAACAATAGCAATTCTGACCTTATTCATCAAGTACTGAAGTGTTTACTTAAGTGCTTGGTGGAGTCAGCCTTCTGCTGGAAGGGACCTTAAAGATCATCTCGTTCCACCCCTATAATTTCCTCTTTAGTTTTCCAGAAAGCTGTTGTAGTTTGAAGTTAAAACCACTGTTCTTCCTGTCTTAAAGGCAACATCTGTGTGTGCCTTCCCTGTCCAGGGGGGGTGCACTGAATTTCTGTGTTCATACAGGGGAGGGCATTAATAGTTAGGTTTGAGTGCAAAGTGTTTTTTCCTGACACTTCAATATGTTAATCATTTGAGCTGAGTTTCTGCTATCAGCAAAACCATCTTCACCTCTAGGTAGCCTGTACCTTCCTAACATAATCTACTTTTCTTACTGCAGGAGCAGTGATTCAGCTGCACTCTTGACTGTAGAGTTTTTTCCTGGCTTTTGTTTATGCACAATTTCCATTACTAATCTGCAGTTAAATGCTTCTTGAATGAAATTTGATTTTCAGAATATTAGCTTAATTGCCTTGTCTAAAATGAAGGATGTATGTGTATTTAATGTGACATTTTTCCCTTTCACCTTCTTGAGTGTTTGTGCTGCACAGAAGCAGTTCTGCCTTTAAATCAATTTTCCCAGTTGCTCTGTAATGTAAACTCCAATAACTTCTAATTTTCTGTAATCTCTCTTACACTGAATTGCTTCCACCAGATAGTTTTCATAGCATAAGTGTACAGGTATATACTACAAACAGAAATTGTAGTTACATAGTGTGTATTTATGTCTGGATGTACAGCAGGGCTGTGTGTATATAGTATAAAAATGTCTTATTTCTTACCTGTCTCCTTGACATCTTTACAATTTCTGTGTTATGTCTAACTAAAACTACAACTGTGATAGTGTTGCATAAAATACCTGGGGGGAGCCTTGAATGCTTTGTCTTGGTCTCCAGTTCCATGTTCCAGTTCCTCATGTGACTCCTGAGTCGTGGCGTGTACTTTGTGTTCTCTCAGGATGGCACAACCCATGAACAAATTGATTTCAAAAAATCAGATTTCATGCAGCCTAGGAGATGTTAGAACCAATTGATCAGCCAAGGGCAGGCTGAGGTGCATCACCTCACTCAGGAAAGAAACAAATCACTCCTTGGAGTGGGGCTCCTGGGCCACATCACAGACTTGGAACAGGTAACAGTGAAATGGAATAAATGAATGTGCACACACGGATTATACCCCTGAACACCAGTGCAAAGTTCTTATGTGCAGGTGCCTTGTAAGAATTAGAATTTAAAATAACATGGATATAAATGACAGCAGGTAAAAATACCTATATTTTTTTCATCAACAGTACTGTGATTTCTTGGGACAAAGTTGAAAATTTTCTCTTTTCTTGGCAAGATGTTTACATTTCAAGACTTTTTTTTCCTGTTATAATTATGTGATAAATGCAAACATTTGTTTTTGCTAATATTTGGCTTTAAATAGACATGGAATGAGAAGTGAAGGAAAAATGGAGACTGTTTCACAGATTTTTTTTTTTGCAGGAGGTTTATTATTCTCATTTGCTTCAGGCCATCAGAAAGTTATGTGTCTCAGGCACTGCATATAATGAGTGAATATTGGATCATAAACATATTTGAGAACTCTTTGCTTATTGCCCTGTTCATGCTCAAATAATGGTGAGGGAGTGCAAAGCAGGTTTTTAAGGGACAGCAATATTAAGTGCTTGGATTTTGGTTTGACTTAAGCAGACGCATTTCTTGAGCAGAAAAATAACATTTTCCCTCTTACAGATATCCTTCAGGTGTCAGTTCTGCAGGATCCTGGTTTTATTACATCAATCACAAGCAGCTTAAGGCTTCCAAAAACATAGTCACAGACAGATGTTGAGCCTGTCTGGGGATTAGAAATATCCTCTTCCATTAAGTATAAATTAACTTAATCACCAGGTATGAAAGATAAGCAGCATAAACATCATTCCCTGAAGCTTTCATTAAAATTAAAATTCTATTTAAAACTAGGCTCGTACTTTCTATGACTTGATCCCCCTTCAAAGAGATTATATCTGCTGTAAATTTTTACAGTGACAGAGTGACAGAAATTAATGTATTGGGGGCAGTGCTGTTCTCTATAATTTAACTTCTGCTGCAAGTCATCTTTCAGCAAGAGAGTTGATTGGCTTATTTTTAAGTAATAATTGGTCTCTAGTCCCTGAAACACTGAGAAAGCAATAAAACTGCCTAGCACCCAGTTGCCACCAAATGAAAGCATGAAGTCACATGACTTAATAGCAGTGTAATCATCAGGAGTGTTATTTTGTGTATGAGAATTCACCTGCTTTAATAGGAGGATTAAGGCTGATAAAATGCAATTGCACTGCTGCTTTCTGCTGCCTTGGATGACAGGGTAAAGCTCCTTTTCTGTCCCAGCATAAGCACAATTGCTTTCTAAGAATAATTTCCACATGGGAAGAAATATCTTGGGGTTTGTTTTTTTTTCTGTTCTACTCTAAAACACTTGGTGGTCTAATTTCAGTGTATTCCCAGGCTTTACAGTTGGTTTGCCTTTGCACTATCCTGCATTATTATTTTTCAAGCACACTTTTCTAAAGAAACAACAGAAACTCTGGAGAAATAATGAGGCACATAAGTACCTTGAAAGCAAATAGTGAGCACAAATAAATCTACTAGGAATAATAACAGCTACCTCCACAGAAAATAAAGTATTTGGGACTATATTTAATGATCTTTGTTCTGTAGTAATTTTTGCTACAGTGGAACAAAGTCTTTGGATGCAGGATTTGCATTGCTTATCCATTATTTCATTACAGTAATGCCATATTTTCTGCTGCTCTCATAGCTGACAGGTAATAACATAAGCATTCACTGCTCATAATACATTAAGAGTAATAAATCTGTAGTGAATACAGAATGATACCACCATTATTCTTGAGAGGAGAAAGTTGGAAGTAAAGAATCTCAATTAATACTTAGGAAATAGCTGGGTTTTTTCAGCACCTGAGACTCCTCAGATGCATTTCTCCTTTAATTATTTAAACTATGAATTAGGGTGGGCTATAGAAATCAAACCACAGCTCTAGACTTGTCTGCATATGAAATGAAAATGTCAGTAATGTCCCTGGTGTGGAGCAGAGCAGGATCCATGCCAAGTTTCTACATCTTGGAAACACTCATTAACACTGTGTGAAGGCAGCAAAACTTTCCAGTCTTCTGTTTTCTGCCAAAAGCTATTTAATCTTTAATGAGGAGTGTTTATTTTTATAATAAATCCATCAATCTGAAGAGGCAGTGAACCATCCTTCTCAGAGAGGGGACTGATGGCTGTGGCAAACAAAAAGCACTCCAGGGACAGGAACAGAGAGCCCGGAACGGGCGGGTGCTGCGGGTGAGAGCTGCTGTGATGGCTGCTGACAGGCTGCAGAGGCTTGGGCTTCATTTTCCAACAGTCTTCATAAATTATTTTGGTTTTCTTAAGCAAATGGCAAAGCTATGGAGTACATTTCACCCATGGATTCACCTAAAACGTGTTCACCAGCTCTCTGAAACAAGCAGTGCGCTCCAAATCTTTCACCCTTCCACAGGGACACCGTGTCAGGCCTGGAAGCTGCAGGTGAAGTTTAAAGTCTAAGTGAGGTGATTTACCCAATTTATTTCTTTAACTGAGATACAGGAGGTTTTTTTTCTTTCAGAGAGAGATGGAAGTTCTGCTTTCAGCATTTTCTGCTTCCCAGAGACAGGACAGCTGCTGTGTTTTCAAAATGTACTTGGTGTGATCAGAAGTTCATTGTCTGCCAACATTGTGGTGATTATCAATCTTTATATAATCTTTATTTAATCTGATTGATTCTGCTCTTTGAAATATGGACTCTTTACTGGGGTTGCTTTGCCTGCCTCAAAGCATTCTCCAAAGTGTTGAATAAACTCTATGTAAGAGCCATAATTTTTCTAACATAATGTCAAAAATCTCTTATTCTGTGGGTTTAACTTTCTTTTAATACTTTTATCTTTGTGCAACTATATTATTATTTTGAAAGGTGGAAATTCTTGTGCTATTGATGTTTTTTTACTTTGCCAGAGGGTGAAGAGGGGATGAATATTCATTTTCTTCAAATGACAGTCACGAATGGCCAAAACAAAACAAAAGCTGATTACTCACATAACATGCAGGCAAACCATGAAACTGTTTGCTATGACATCCTGGGAGTGCTGGAAGTCTCTGTGATAACAAAAGTAATGGGATTAGTTCATAAAAGCAAATTCATGAATGGTCGATAATGCAGAGACACTGCTCTGGCTTGGCCTTAGTTTCCTGAATGATTTATTTCTGTGAATGAGCACACAAATATATTTCCTTCCTACATGCTCCAGGTACAAACAAACACTTACCTGTTCTTTGGGAGATCCATATTCTGTGGTGATAAATGGGTGGATACATAGATTTGTCATGCAAAATATTCTCTGCTTTTAACTATGTTAACATAGTCCTTGCTGGGAGAATAGAGGCTCAGCTGAGGGAATAATTATAGCTTCAGAATCCAGAACATAATATTTTCTTTTATTAGGTAAGCAGTTGTAAGCTGATACTGAAATTGCTTAATTTATACTTCTAGCAATGCCCTAAATGTAAAATACACCAAGTAAGCATTCTTAGAAATATTAATATTGTGATTCTTACCCCATTTTACTCTGAATTTGACAGCTAAATTTTATATACAAGTGTACAAAATGCTGCAAATTTTGAAGCCTTTAATTAGTAGTTGCAAATTTGTTTGTCCCTTAGCAACTTGTATTTGCATAAAGATTAAGGCTGGTCAGAAAGAAAGGAATAAAACATAGATGGAGGAAACATTAATAAATTAGTAATCATGTATAAAAGATAAGTAGTCTTGGATGTCGTTTCCATAAGCTTTATTAAAATTTAAATTTTTTTTAAAGCTGCACCACAGTTGATCATTTCTAAAGAGTGATCTTTCATAAGCTGCAGAATTAGAGAAACTAATGTATTGAGGTCAGACATTAGTATGTAAATGAAGCTTTGCTTTTTTTCTGTGTGGCAACAGAAGCATTACCTTATATTTGACCTTTCATTCATTTGCCTGACTCAGCTGTGTCAGTCAAAACAATTAATTCTAACGAGCAGCTTTAAAGAGTGGGGCTCAGCTTTCTTCTCCTCCCCTCTGTTGGAAATCCCGTGGGAGGGGAGCTAATGGAGGGAACCTGGGCAGGATTCTCTGTAGATGTGGAGTTCCTGCTCCCTTCCCCACAGCCCCACTGCAGCAGCTCACTGAGTCCATGAGGTTTTCAGGGCCAAACCCTGGCACAGGGTGCCCAGCGCAGCTGTGGCTGCCCCTGGATCCCTGGCAGTGCCCAAGGCCAGGTTGGACAGGGCTGGGAGCAGCCTGGGATAGTGGAAGGTGTCCCTGCCCATGGATGGACCTGGATGGGCTTTAAGGTTCCTTCCAACCCAAACCATTCCATGATTCTATGACAGGTGAGATTACAAAAATGAGTGCTTTTGTATTTCCCACTTGACTGCTGAGCTTAAAGGTAGACACGGAGATGGAATCCCCCTCACATTTTCACTGCTGCTGGGCTTGGAGATGTGTTTCTGCTGCTCTCTGTAGCTCCTTCCTCCTGCACTCTTGACATCATCTCTCCTTCTCTCTGTTGTTTTTTTCCTCCTTTTTCTTTCCCTCTGCTGTGCTCTGAGGAAGCTGCTCATCCTGCTCTTTGCCTGGTGACCCTTGGGGAGTTCATCCCCTCGCGATGTGGCACTGGCAGATGGCAGCCAAACGCCAGAGAACACGAAATGGGGCATTGCAAGGAGTGCAATTTGTCTGAGTGCTGAGGCAAAAAATGGGCTGTGCACCCTTTCCTTGGAAAATATGCAATCACAGTAAAATTCTGTATTTATAGGCACTGCAGTTGGCTGTATGGACCTACCCAGGCAGTTTGTCTTAATTAGCCATGTTGAGACCACACCGAGGTGGGGGCACACAGGTGTGTGAATAATACAGAAAATAAACTTTTATTGAGGTAGTGTCTGTGGTAGCAGTGGAGAATTGTACTCTGAATATAGTCAGTGTAAATCAGGGAAGGTGAATGTGCTGTCTAGGCAGGTCTGTGGATCAATTCATAGTGCAGACACAGACAAGCCCTTGTGCATGTTTGCTTTGGAAAGTCTGAGTTTTACTAAAAGTGCAAAAGATATCTTTCACTGTAATTCAAATTGTATGATCATATTAATTGGGCTCCAGTGTTTTAAAAAAGGAAAATAAGGAAGTCTTGTGGTGGGGAGCTAAAGAAAGAAAACAAATCATTAAACTTTATTAAAGTCCTAACCTGCAAAAGCAAACTAAGAAATATATGGCTTTTTTTTTTCTTTTTTACCAAATGGAAGTACAGCATTTGGCAATAAAGACTAAATTAAGTTTTCTTGTTCTGATTTAAATATTTTACAGACTTTCCCAATGTATAAGTGGAAAGGAATGAGACATGCAGTAGCATACAAAAACCCACTGGTTTTAATTGTAAAATACTAATAAGAAGTATGGATTTAAGAGCACTCTCAGTAAAAGTTTGAAATGGGGTGCTGGTTCTGAGTTTTATCCATGACCTCAAAGACAGCTGTAGGCTTTTCTCCATAGAAAGGAGGGGAAGCAGGAAATTCTAGGTGGTTTAGAGCCTCTGCTTTATTGCATCTAAGAATATTTTTTCTTTGACCAAAATACATTGTTTTTTTAATGACTCTAAACCAAACCAGAGATACTTTAATAATTTGTGTCCATTCCCCCTCAGCCAGGGAGACAGATCTTCTGTGGCTCCCAGCAGTGATGATGCATCCAGAGGTTCTGGTTTGAGTGTTCTCTCTATGACATTTCTCATTGCTGTGGAGGATGGAGATTGGAAAATGAAGGGCTGAAAAAACCCTCTTTTAAAGTACTTTGTCAGAAAATCCAGGGACTGCTGTTGAGCAGGGAAGAGGGGTGGTTTGTGAAGGAGCTGCAGGTCTGCAGAGATGTTGTTCCCGAGCTGTTTCAGGGCTTGGGTGGATGGACAAGGCTCCAGCCTCGCTCCGAGAGCGCTGGGCCAGAATTCAGGGCTCTGAAGCTGATCCCTTTAATCGTCTCTTTAGTGTTTGCTATAAAAAATGAAATATCCTCAACTCTCCTTGCGCCTTTTAAAGTAAAGCTTTATTTTTTTTAACTAAAAACATTAATGATGAATGAATAATGTACAATCCAAAACACTGTTGAATTTAGAATGAGAAAGGGTTTGGGGCTTCCAGGCATCATTAAAATGAGAGTTGTGTTACAAACAGCACAACCTCCTCTCTACTGAGTACAAGGTTTCACATTTGGTCAAGGTCTGGTTCAACTGGCTGAAGATTTGCATTTTTAAATTCATGAACAGACCTTTTAAGATTAAAAATAGAAGCCTGTGTGCTTGTTGTTTCTTGGCTGTACATACTCTTGCTCTTTTGGCAGGTGTTCAACGGCAGTGACACCACCATCCCATCTTACATGAGAAAGAACAAAACTAATAACTATGCTTTACTTAACTAATGACAAAAATAACATTATTTTTCTACTTTGCTATCCTGCAGCAAAGAGGAACATTATCAAAGCACTACCTAAGGTTGTTATTTATTTTTAAAGAGTTTTTAGGCTTTTATAAAAACGGTGATCACATTTATAGGCATTCAGCCTCAGTGAATATAAACGTGGATACAAAAGAATATAATTATTTTAACATTTTACAGCAATAGTCTTAGAAGGGCAGGTCCTTTGTAACCTGCAGCGTGACAGTGTCCCCTGAACTGCAGTGGCTCGGTGTCCACGAGCATCCACCTCCTGTGGGAGGTGTCCCCATGGCAGGGGCTGGGGGGATGAGCTCGGAGGTCCTTCCCACGCTGATCCCCTCTGCCATTCTGTGCTGCAGGTGCCAGAGTCTGGAGCAGGCGCCGGAAGCGAGCCAGGAGCAGCCGGGCGCTGCCCCGAGCACAGAGGCCGCTCTGCCCTCGCTGTGCCTCAAGCAGGTGTTCCCCAAGTACGCCAAGCAGTTCAGCTACCTGCGCCTGGTGGACAGGGTGGCCGCCCTGTTCATCCGCTTCCTCGGCGTCAAAGGGACCACCAAGCTGGGCCCAACGGGCTTCCGCACCTTCATAAGGTCAGTTGGGAAAAAGCTGGCCCTGTTAGGGGCACACCCTCAGCTGGCAGGCTTTGTGATGCCTTCCAACATGGAGCCGGTGCCTGTTCTGTTACACAACAGATACGTTTTCATCATTCCAAGCTCCTGAAATATCTGACCTATGAGTCTGTGTCTGGGAGGAAGCTGGGTCGTTATTTGACAGCAGATCAGTGATACTTTGGCAGATACAATTTGCCGTCTCCCTCAGCATGTCACGTTCCCAGTAAATGGCAGCAATATCATTGTGAGGAAGTGACAACTGAAATTGGGTCACTTGATGTGATTCTGTCGGCTGTGGGGGCACTGCCGGCCGCCCCAGGCTGCAGGGAGGATTCCCAAACGCCAGTTCCCGATGCACCGTGCAGGGAGGATTTGCATTGGGAAATTGTACCTTGCAATGTCAAGGAACTCAATTTATTTTTTCACATACTTTTTATTTAGGAGGGTTTTTTATTGTTTTTTATGGCTATATCTGTTCTAGTCATGGTACAAATACCTCATTTTCTGTCTTTCATTGACTATGACAAAAGAAATGAGCAGCAGCAGCAGATGTACTCTTAAAACACAGATCCTGTTTCTATGCAGATGCATTTAGCTTTCAGGAATGAATATAAAACAACTTGGTTTATACAAATTACGATATACAGAAAATGTCTGAAGGCATCTGCTCTATCCACAGACCAGCACAGGGTTGCATCCAGTTCTGTATTTTTTGTAGTTTAATCCAGCCTTCTTTTGGTACTTGTCAGAGGAATGCAGAATAAATGCCAACATTTTCTTTTAAGAATATTCAGATAAATTGCCATATCTCAATGAAATAGCATTTGCAGTTTCTTAATGCATGTTAAATTAAACTTTTTAATACTGGCAGATATTTTTGTTTATTTTGTCCCAGAGCATCTATACCAGCTATAAGGCCCTTTTTTGAAGAGTTGTCATTGCTGTTCATTTCAGAAGGAAGGTCAGGTTTCTGTGTGTTGTATCACTTTTCAGGAATAAAATCGTACACAAGTAGGATTCATGTGTGGGCAAGCGCTTGCAAAGACTGTCCACCCAAATTCTGGCTCATCAAAATCTGTTCTCCTTTAATACTTTCTTCATTCTAAAAACGTAGCAAAAAGGGAAACACTGACTGTGTCTCTAGTCCTTGCTTGGATGCTGCCTGGGAATTTTTGGGCTAGCTAGGTGAAGCCTTACTCTATTTTAAGGGAGCTCTGTTGAGGTTACTTAAAAGAGAGATTTGCTTCAATTATCTGAGTTTGGGGTGGTTTTTTTGGGGTGGTTTTTTCTGTTTCATTTCTGGCGAGAAATTTTGGCCAGCTCTTTGGCACCTGCAGTGGTGGCAGCCAGGCTGCCAGACATCTGGAAATCCTGGACACAGGGCCTGTTCCCATCCATGATCAACCCTGCGCTGCGACTTGGACCACACAAAGTCCCAGCTCCACATTCCCACAGCCCGAGCTGCATCCAGAGCTGCTTTCCATGCAGGGTTCAGTACCATGAGGGCAAATCCTGTCTGTGTTCAGGCACGGAGAAGCAAGGCTGTGCCTGAAAGCTTCCTCCAGCCCTTTCCAAACAAAATCAGCCAGACAAATAAAAGGGTATTTCTCTGTGCAAACTCTGCCTCGTGCAGATAGTCTGTGCAGATTTGTGGTGGGTCTTGCAGTGTACCAATTAATTCCATTCTCTTACAGCCTCAGAGTACTGGCAATACCCTGGGAGAAAGCTTTGTGTAACAGTCAGGTCATATTTTAATTGAAATATTCTGGGTTTGGGCCTGTTCCATTCAGATAGGAGCACTTAATGAATGCTGCTTTGTTTGCTCTCTGCTGTGTGTGTTTTATTAGACTGAGCACGTTACAGTGGGTCTGTACACACGACATGGGTAAACTTTTCTCCTGCAAGTTGCCCTTGCAGCATTTTTCCTAACTTGAGAGTTTGGATGTAATGAGAATCACTTCTTTATTTTGTTTCTTTTTAACAGAAACTGCAGACTGAGTAACAGCAACTTTTCAATGGCTGCTGTGGATATCCTATATATTGATATCACAAGGAGGTGGAACACCATGGGCATTGAGCACAAGGAATCAGGTAACCCAGGTTTGTATTCCAAAACTATGAAATCTGACTTTTGCGGTTAATTTTTTCAATTTTAGTTGCTCAGGTACACCTCAAACATTTGATAGAAATGGGAAGAAGCCATGTACACCTGAGGCATGCATATACACAACCCATTCTCCTGGTTAGTGCTGTGGCAGTCACCCTTCAGGGTAGTATTACTTTAGGTATGTGAGGGTCACCTCAGTCTCACAGCTATATAAAATTTGAGTATTTGCATTTAACATTGCAGGGTGGGTATAAATCACTTACGTTGGTTGGCTGGTAGAATTTCATCACGAAAAATTACAGACATGCAACTGAATCTTCAGGCTTTCAAAAACTAAGAGATTTGTGTATGGTGTCAATGAAACAGATGCTTTTTAGGTGTTAAAACACAAACTATCCACCTGTTTCTGTTGGCTTTATGTTTGGCCCACTCCCAGCTGTAACCAAGACAAGCAAGATTCTGTTGTTCTAAAACAGCTTCTAAATTTTTTCATAATACGCTTCACATGAGTGTCACTTCTGGGGAGAAAGTGTGTGTGTGCTACCAGAGGTGCTTTCCCTGCCTGCAGCTCACTGTGACTGATAAAATAATTTACTGAGCTGGCAGCTGCTGCTTTCAGATAACTCAACAATTCCTTTGCAAGCTGTTTTACAGCCAAGATCGTAAACTACCCCAGCTGCAGCCTTGGTTGAGAGAAATTATACTTCAGAATGTAATTGTCATATTTTGAAAAGGTGCCTTTCCTGCAGCATCAATAAGCCAAGACAGTTAAAACCCCCAAACCTTTCATATCTCATCCTAAAATAATCTTCTTAAGTGTATGTTCAAACTGGGAGAGCTTGAGACATTCTGCACCACCAAATGGGGGTCTGGGTTCTTAATTAAGAATTTGAGTAGGTATTATTTCAAGGTTTTACATACAATAATTAGTGTTAATACTCAGCTCCTCTTCCCTTTGGCTCTGGTAATGTGCTGTTAGTGAGATGTGATCAAACAGCTGGAGAGTCTCCCCTGCTTCATGGGGCTTCTGCAGGGGACTTTTGTGTGGGAAGGGGCAGAGCAGTTGTATTATAGCAGAGACATTTTTTGGCACTGCACTGTTCAGCTGTTTGTTTTCCAATCAGTTGAAACAACTATTGTGGAGTTGCTGGGTATGACTGAAAAAATGGCCTCTTCACCTTCAAAAGGGTGAAGGTACAGGCTGTGTAGGAGGGAAGTAGTGCTGCAAATAAACTCACATCTTGCTAAGGTGATACTTGGTAATGGGGTTACTTTCATAGTGCTGCAGACTGAAATAACACACTGGTGTGAACTTTTGGGTCAGATCCATCTCTAAAAATACAGGGTTGAAAAGACTCCATTCAGCTGCTGACATAAACTTGTTTTTCTCTCCAGCTGGATTGTTTTCCTTGATGCTCAGTATGTTACTGTGCGTCTCATTTGGTTTCAACTTAATAATTTTGGCAGCAGAAATCAAGGCTAATACGACATCAATTTAATGGTGTGATATCCTAAAATGGGTTCTTGCTGTACCGCTTTGCCTCTGGATTCCAGGCTGAGGTCTGCAAAGCCAGAAGCTGCCTCAGTGCTGGAGAATGTCACCCACCTGTAACTCAGCCTGGGCTTACCCTGCCCTGAAACACCCAATGACTGTGACACAAATACAACCTTGGCTTTTGGTCTTTGAAGGACAGACCATTTCTTTGCTTTCTGAGCATTCCAGATGGCTGCCATTTAAATAAAAAGACGTGAACTAGCACGAGTGTTTGTGTTCACGCCCGTCACACACACATTTGGCCTTGCTGCCACAAGAAACAAGAGAGAATACTATCCCTAAGGAACGCGGGCTGCTAGAAATGCCACACTCCCAGTCTCTCACCTTTTCCTTGCAGGAATGTGTCTGCAAGCCTTTGTGGAAGCTTTCTTCTGCCTGGCCCAGAAGAAATACAAGTCGCTGCCGCTGCACGAGCAGGTGGCGTCGCTGATCGAGCTGTGCGAGTGTCGCCTGGCCGCGCTGCGCGGGAAGCGCCTGCTCTGGGGCTGCAGCCTGGCCCGGCGCCGCGCGGCCCTGCCGGCCACGGCGCCCATGGCCCCGCAGCCCCACGGCCACCAAGTGTTCAGAATCCAGAAATCATCGCAGCTAAGGGCGCTGATGTGCAGGGACAGAACTGGGAGTTAACCCCCAGCCAGGTACAGGTACTGCTGGAGGAGAGACGGGTGCTGGAATCCCTTCATTTCAGAGTGACAACTATTTATTTCAGCTGTATTTTTTATTTATGCTTTTCAAAAAGTCTTGCTGCAACCTCCCGTTTTGAAATAATGACCCCGGCAATGGCTATTTCTTCACCTCTCTGTGGGATTTACGGGGCACATCCCGTGACAAACTGCGCATTCATCCTGAGTGCGTGGAAGAGAAGGACCAAACCACAGGGGATGATAACCAGCATCATGGGGTTGGCTGCACTGACTGAGGCACACTTGTGTCAAAGGAATTACATTGCTTTGTGTGCACAGGACATGTCACAGAAACAAAGGAAGGAACTGCAGTCACAAATACCAGACTGGAAAACTGAAATCTGGAATTATACTTGTGGTCAGACTTCAGGCCTTGACTCTCTTCTTTCCATGGCTTGGACTGTACATGTTGGAATCAATGCAGATTTGGTCAATACCTATGTAATTATTTTTTAAAGTCAGACTTAAACCACTGAAATAATATTTTGGCTTCTACTTCTTTGTACATGTCTTGGCCATGACAAGTACTGTTAGTTTTTTAAAGAAGAACTAAAACTGTTTATCCTTTTGCTTCCACAGAACCAATAAGCTCACACTTATTCACAGAAAAAGATTTACTTTCTTAAGTCAAATTTGGTGAATCAAGTGGTGGTTTTGTCTTCAGGGATTCAGCACTGCTTCTGCAGAAAGCTGTACAGTGTAAAGGCCTAAGAGGTCATTTAAATTCCGGTGGAACCAACCCTGTCACTGACTTGAGCCTAAATTAACTGTATTCTAGGTTTGCTTATTTTTTTGTCTTTTGCATGTTTGTTACCCTTTTGGGACCTGCAGTAACATCTAGAGCAGATATTTTTTGTGTCTTTGCACATGTTCCTGTTTTTCCCTTAAATAACAACGTAACTCTGTACGAATTAGATCTAAGGATATTGTGTCAAAACTGCTGGGCTGTACTGCTGGAGTTGTACAGAGGGGTCTTATTTTTCAGGAAATGAACCATGATTTCCATGATCACACACTTCTTGTGGGGACTAAGCAGAACATGAGACTGGCTGGAAGGACAGGAATAACTTGGAACTTCAGGGCCGTTGAGTGAAATTCTTCATGGTCTCCAGTGTATTACAATAATGAATGGCTACATCTGAGCTTGATTTTCCTCCTTTGTTCTACTCTTTAATGTTAATGACTTGGCTTCTGTTTTAGTGTCCTCCATGCTATCAGAAATGGCAGAGCTGTAAGAGGGGCACTGAGCTTTGGGTTGGAGAACATGCCCATAGTTCCATGTCAAAATGTTCCAGTGGCTGGTGCCCCTG
Organism: Nicator chloris; assembly: GCA_013400495.1. Taxonomy (NCBI): domain Eukaryota; kingdom Metazoa; phylum Chordata; class Aves; order Passeriformes; family Pycnonotidae; genus Nicator; species Nicator chloris. The sequence goes on from WAAE01003309.1 coordinate 86,015, forward strand.
AAACGTGCTGTGTCACTGAGGGGAGTCCACCTGTTTCATGTCAGGGACTAAATGCACACATGGTATTGAGTTTTCACTTCAGGGAATGTTTGTAGAGTTTTTTTCCTGATTTCAGTTTTAAGTAGCATGTGTTTTTCCCAAGTGGCAATAGCAGCATGGCAATGCAATAGAGGAGTCAGGCTGAGCCCACACAAAACTAGTCCCCAGCATGTGTTAATCTCGGATGTGGGCATTCCTTCTCCTTGTCTTTTTCTGTAACACAAATAAAATAGTAGTAGATGATCTTTTTTAGTTCAACAGCCAGACTCTTTGAAATTTTATGTATTGTACATAAGAGGACAATTGTAGACTAACTAATGCCACTGCCCTCAGCCTTGTTCAAATGTTGTAAAGATTATTGCAGTATGAAGATAAAATGCCGAACTCCAAGGTCTGGCACCTGTCAGAACAAATGAAGCTGAAAGGGTCATTTTTTTCACACTATCATTGTAATATATTTGAAGACATTCACAGGTTGAAAAATGGTTACTTCTCCTTTTGTGACATCTGACATTTGTCTTGCGATTGGCAGTGTGTTACTGGAAAATAGCTTACAGTTCCTCTCATCTCATGATTGATGTCCTGTAAAGACAGAGTTACAGAGGAGTCGGATTTGAAATGCTATGACTGCGAATGCCTTTCCTTGCACCTTTGAAGTAGTACAATGTGTGGCCCAAAATATCCCAGTTTTGCAATTGTATAACTTACCCTGATATCAGTGGAATAAATTAACTATTGTATATTGAACACTGATAAGATCTCTCTCTCTCTGGGAGACCTTTATACTCTCTGGATCTAATAGAGGTTTTTATAGCTGGTGCATCCACAGGCTGATGCTGCATGCCCTATTCATCTCCCACTTCAAATATGAAGGGTCCCTTGTAGAATAGTCAAAATATTCAATTATCTGCTTCTAGTAATCCAGTGTTCATGTATTTATATAATTGGAAAATTGAATGCCATATTATTCTCGGGGGTGGGAGGGAATAAACCAGGAATGTACTTTAGAGATTTAATGGCAGTCACATTTCTCTTCCCTCCTGTCTAATTCAATTTCCTCTGAATATTATTTAGCATCCAATTTCATAGAGCCTTTAAGATACCAGTCTGTGCCCATGCAAATGACCAGAGACACTTTATCCAGGATATGAATGCTAATGCATTGATAATCTGTTAATCCTGAGGTACCTCTCTAGCTAAAGAAACAATACAGGAAAGGCGTTGGATTTTGAACAGCACTTTTGTATATATTCTCTTCAGAGAATTCCACAGCACTGCACTCATAATTCTATTTATGACATATATGATATGAATATTGTATACCAGTGAAATCTTTCTTGTTATCAAGACACACCGGGTCTGGTATTCCTCTCTGGGTAGAAATCAGAATAAAACAACAGCTAACGAAAATTTGAGGCAAATGAGTCCAGAATTTCAACCCTCTTCCCTGCAGGCTTGTGTGCAGCCTGAATGTGCCCAGACTCAACCAGTGATTCCTTGTTGCGTTTGTATTCTTTCTCCGCATCAGGCTGTTGCAGGTAAGTCACCTAAAAACTGCCCTGGGCTCCGGCCACTCCTTGTCCTCTGTCCCACCCGCCCCGTCCCTGCCGAACGTTCCGGAACATTGGACAGAGCCCACACCGATCCCCGCCGCGCACCTGCGGCTACTTCCTTAAAAGGAAGGGCGGGAGAGGTGCTCGCTAATTAGCCAGTTCATGACCAGCTGGGGGACCCCAGGCCACTGTACCCACTTGGTGGCCCCGGGGCTCTCCTGGGTACGGGCTGTGCCCTCAGGGACCTCAGGAGGGCCCGGCGGCCGCCCCGGGCCGGTGCCGGAGTTTGGAGCCCTGGCCATGGGGAGGGACCGCGTCCCGCTGCAGCCCGAGCCCGGCGGGGTAGGTGAACTCTTCCTTGTGCTGGGTGCTCGGTCAGGCGGGGATTTTGGGGCTGACCGGGGCGGGCTTCTGCACTACTTTATGTGGGAGTCTCCAAGGGCTGTGCTGGGCCGGCCAGCCCCGCCCTGCTCAGGGGTCCGGTGGCTGAGATGCCCTTCAGTTTCATGGAGCAGAACCGTGGGGTGACTCCTCGGTCAGATCCTTCCGAGGGAGCAGATGGAGCCCCATGGGCTCCCGGGAGAGCCCCGCGCAAGAAAATATCCCCAGGAGTATCCCGGGCGCGGGCAGAGCCCGACGTTTCCAGAACCTTCCTGGCGGCGGTGCCATGAGGGCGGGAAGGGGCCGTGAGGGAAGGGGGGGCCGGGGCGAGAGGCCCCGGCGGACTGTCAGTGCACACCCGGGGTGAAGTGGGGCGTTTCCACAGCTGAGCCCTGTCAGTGACCCGTGGAGATGAGTGAAGGAGCTGGTACGTGCTGCACTTTGTGCTTTGTTCCAACTCCTGTCTCTGTCATTGTGGAGGTTGATTGGCACAGCACTGGCATTGCCGAGCACTGCATGGCATAGCTCCGAGTGAGGGAGTCTCATCACTCTCACCACATGAATGTGGGCAGGGACACATTCATCTATCCCAGGTTGCTCCAAGCCCTGTCCAGCCTGGCCTTGGACGCTTCCAGGGATCCACGGGCAGCCACAGCTTCTCTGGGCATCCTGTGCCAGGGCCTCCCCACCTTCCCAGGGAAGGATTTCCTCTGCTTTCTCAGAGGTCCCGCTCCCTCTGCGGACACCTGGCTGCGCCTCGCAGGGGTCCTGCAGCTCCTTGCTGCCCACCTGAGCAAGAACCAACTGCTCCAAGCACAAGCTGAGCACTTGATTTCTTAGGTACTGACTCTGCTAATGGAGCCGCCCCTCCTTTGGCCACACTGACGGGCACTGCTGCCACACCTCAGCCTGAGAGAGCACACTGGATCTGTCCCTTTGCCCACTGCAGATGTCCTGGATGGATGAGAAGTGGTGTTTCGGCTCCAAATTCCTGCTGAAATGTCAGCAGTGAGGTGTCTACATATGCCCAGCTACGCTTGACTTGTCTCGCTCTGCCCTCTGGTTGTTCCTCCATAAGGGGAAATAGATAAAGTATTTATTTTTCTCTGGCTGTTTCCATCTGTACTGCCTTGAGAGCATCCTCAGGCTCGCTTGGTTTGTTCCAGCAGGATGAGGTCCCGAGCCTCCCGCTACCCCTTCTCCAACTGCACGCAGCCCAGCTCGTGCTTTTCTCTCAGATTATTTCTGCCTTACTTACCTTCACTTCACCTTAAGCACACACACAAAAAAATCATCAGCGCTACCCAGATAAATCCATCTGGTCTCTGTCTCAGCCTCATTTAACCTCCCATTGAAGAGATTGTATCACATGGTATTCAGCTGGAACCTATTACCTTGCATGCCCAAGCATATCACATTGAATTACCCTGGCCCACAGGCCTGCGGTGTTTGCTAATAGCTAATGGCTGCTTTTAACTTAGAGGTGATTTATTCGAGCGCGTTTCCATTCGCAGTGCAGCGGGGGGGGTGTGGCAGTGTGTTAAGCAGAGCTCAGCGAGGTAGCGCCGGTGGGATGGCTGAAGGCAGCCTGGCTTCACACCTCCGCCAGCTGCTGACGTTTCCCGGTATTCCCGTCCCTCACTGCTGTCCCAGGTGCAGCAAGTGTCAGGGACCGGGAGTGAGTGCTCCTGGCTGCGCGCAGCAAGAGATGCGGGAGGGCACAGTGCTCTGCCTGCCTGTTGTCGCCAGCCCGAGTGCCAGGGAGCACGTGGCACATCCGTGCGCTCAGGAATGGCCCGGGAGGGGGGGGGCAGTGTCCCCACACCCTGTCCCCTGCCTCAGCTGCCTCTGTGGGAGACGAATGTTTTTTACAGTTCTGATGGCAGAATTAAGTTCACTTGTGTCATTGCTGAATTTACTGCAGGTGTAGTGTAAAAGTGGTATGAAATTGCACCAAAAGACAAAATTGAAAGCCTGTTATGGTGATGTGATGCAATTTTCCGTTTTCCTTTGTCTCATCAGAGGAAATACAAAAGCTCTTCTGCAGGTCAGGTTCAGATACACTGGTGAACAAGCAGGAGAAAGGGAGAATGCGCGTTTTGGAGGCAAACCCAGCTCCCTGATTCGTGGTTTGCTGAGTCTTGAGCCTCATGTTTGTCTTCCCATCAGCCCAGGCCCCGCAGCACACGGCTCTCCTTGCTCAGAGGGTGAGGAGGGACCATGGTTTCCAGGAGGAAGAGTAGTTAGTGACTGTAATAAGTCAAAGTCAATCAACTTGGGAGCTCTGTTATTCAGGCTTCACTCCTTGATGATGGAGCACAGAAATCAAATGGTAAAGGTTATTCAATTATGGCTCATACCACCAATGGGGAAATCTGATCATGTACGGGGGCCTGCACCAATATTATATATGTGTTGAGGGCTGTGCTGGCTGTCAGGTGGGAAATGGCAGAAATCCTACACATGTCTAAGTCCTTCTCTCTTTTCCTCTCACCTTACTTAATAACCAAGTAACATGTTCCACTTAAGATCATTAAGATCAATAATTATTAAGATAAATAATAGCACAGGGCACATTTTAACAACCTGAAAAATATTTTTCTTGAGTGTCTCAGGGCACTGCAGGTGCTGAGGTGATGGTAGGGAAGGAGGTGCTGCCTGGCACGGGACACAGACCACCTCCATCCTGGCCTGGCTGTGGGCGGCACCACCAGCCTCGGCTGCAGGATGTAGAAGAGTGTGGGCAGTCAATAGACATGGACAAAATAAAGTTGTGAACAGCAGCAGGAGCTAAAATAGCAACATCAATAGCAGTTTCCAGATAATGATCTAATTAGCACAAACAACAAGTTTCCACTAATGACTCTTGTTCTTCCAGCTCCTTCCTTTCTGCTCCCCTGTTATTATTGACTCTGGCAGGGAGCGGCTGCACTCCTGTCTCTGGGGCCAAGGCTTTGGAGGTTTGTTTACTGCCTGGCTTTGAATTACTTCTCCAGAGGATGTTTGCTCAGGAGCCTGGGCTGCCGTGCGTGGGATGGCTGCACGCAGAAGGTGGGGGGGGAGGAGGAAAATCAGCGGTTTGGCTTTTGTAGCTTTTGGGAGGCCTTGGGAAAGTTGTGCTCCTACTGCACATCCCTGTTGTAAAAATAAGGACGCTGACGTTCACCCACTGCAGTGGAGTGGGAGCTGACTGCTTGTGAAGGGCTTGGGAAGCTGTAAGGGAAAAATGCTTCCTCCAATAATAGTCTCTAATCTGCTCCTGAAAAATGTCAGGAGGAGATTAGAGACTGTTAGTGGAGGAAGCAACACAAGCTGTTCCTGTCCCTTCCTTCCCTAGGTATGAGCCTCATCTCTGCACCTCCCTGCCTCCTTCCCACTGTAACAAACACGCTTTTCTGTGGTCTTAAGGCCCAGCTTGGCAAGTATTGGCTTAATGCTGTCACTTCCTCAGTTGTCAGTGGCCACTGTTCTGGCTGCTGCTTTGTCCTCACTTGTTGTAGGCAGGATTCTTGCATTTGCCTGTTTTGAAGATGCCCAGTTCTGACATCTCCCAGCTGCCAGTTGCTGCTGTGGGACTTGGCTTGGCCAGGACAATGGGGTGGGACCATGGCTGCACCACCTCAGCCTTGCCTGAGGTGGTTCCTGGGCTGTGCTGGAGAAGGCACTGCCAGGCACCAGGAGCAGCTCACGGGGCGGTAACTCTCCCTGAACTCAGAACAAACCCTGTATTTGTAAGGTTGCAATTACTGGAACATCATTATTGCTGATGAGTCTTGTGCTAAAATGACTCTCCAGATTAAAAACCTCAAGCAAACACATCTGTGCTCCCCAGCCTCCCAGCCCTGTATTCCCGTGGCTGTTCTGGCTGCTGATCTGCAATTCCGAGTCTCACTTCTCCCAGCCCTGCCCGTCTGCCAGGGCCCACTGGGAGCGGCTGCAGCCGGGCTGTGGAGCCGCAGATGCTGAGAGCTGTCAAGTGCACAGAGACGTTCTGGGTGTTTTCAGCTGAGATTTCAGCTGTGCTCTAATGAAGCCCAACAACTGCTAAGGAGATTTTATTGAAGTCAAGGTGGTTTTGACTAATCCCTCCTTGCAGTGTTTTCTGAGGTGCTCTGTGTTTCCAGGGCTGCATTTTTCTTTCTCCTAACCTTCAAAATCAATAATGTTGAAGGGGATGGCAGAGGCCTGAGAGAGGATTTTGGCCTGGGTGGGTTTTGCCTTTGCTCCCTGGGCAGGTGCCGGTTGCTGACAGGAACAGGAGGAGGGTTGTCCCGGCTGGGTGGACCCCAGTGCCCAGGCCGGCTCCAGCGCTGCTGAGCACAGGAATAGCCACAGGTGCTCTCCACATCCCGACTCATTTCCATGCAGCCAGCCTGTCTTCCACCTCTCCCGGAGGAGCTAATTATGATGATGTTAATGAGGCAGAGGTGCTGATGCTGCCCAGGGTTTTAATGACTTCCCTCCAAGTTTTCTGCTACTTTTACTGGAGGCAGAAGGGTGGTTTGTAAGGACTGGTGGGGGCAGGAGCAGGCCTGGCTGTCAGACCCCCCGAGCATGTGAAGGGAAAGTGGTGGAGCCAGGTCAGGGCTAAAATACTACTGGGAGCAAATTTCGGTGATCTCTTTGGGGAGGCAGATAAGACAGGTTTGTGTGTGCATGTGGCATGTGCCAGGATGCTCTAAAAGCTGGAAATGACTGAGTAGAGGTGCTGGAGCACTTATGTAAAATATCTAAATAAATCTTTAATATTTCTAATTGCAAATGTACATAAATTGCACAGCCACATCATTTCTTTGAACACCAACAACTTTCTCTGTACATTATTACATAGTTTGAAAGGAGCTGAAGGAGATTCAGCAAACACTTCCACTTTGCTTTTTTGTTTTTTAAACATACTTACAAAAAAAAGATTTGTTTTTCTTTATAAGAGGATATAAAACATAGCGACTGCTTATCAGGAACAAGTATCAGCCTAAGCAGATATACAGAGAGAGGTATATCTTAAGACACAGTGATGTATGATAAAGGAATATGTGAACATGGAGGCTGCACTCTGGGGTACTGGTAGCTGATGCAGAGCCACATGGCATTTACAGCAATGTCACAGCTCAGGTGATCTGTGAAAGTCAATGCTTGAACGTGACACCCTTTTCCGAAGCGTGGTTGTTTCTGGATGTTGTGCAACGCCCTCAGGATTGGATTTGGTTTGGGAAGCCCATGAGCTGCATGTTCTCATGCTGCTGTTGCCCTCCTGCTCTCCCATGTGTGATTTTCCCCAAGGGAAAGGAAAAAGGCAGCAGTTATCTGTGCGGGGTCAGAGCGGGGCGGGTGCCACTGTCTGAGCCTCTTGGCTGAGCAGTCTCTGAAACTGAGGTTCATAGACCAGCTGGGGATGGGCAGGGAGTGTCCCTTCTGTGGCCACTGAAGGGAGCTCCTGGTGGCCCTGAGGCTGTGGCTCTGCCCCACACCAGGTCCCAGCCCTGGCCAGCCTGGAGGCCTGAATTGGTTTGGGAGGAGGTGACCCCAGCAGTCACTGCAGGTGGGAACGATGGAGCGTGCACCCAGGACAGTGTCACAGGTGTTCCCTTTGGACTTTTGCTTTGTGTTCTCCAGGCAAAGCTGTGTGAAGGACAGGGCAGGGACCGTGGTGGAGCTGCTGGACCCACTGGTCACAGGCTGCTGTCAGAAAGGCCTCGCCCCAGGGCTGCTCCTACCACTCTGGGATCACAGGGGGAAATGAGCCCCTTTCAAATCAGACCCCTGGGCCACAGCCTGTGGCTTTCCTGGCTGAACACCTCAATGTCTCTGCCATCTGTGACTGAAAATCCTTGTCCAACACAGACTTCAGCATATTTTCTATTGCATCTGGGTGTGGACATTAGGAACAGGAAAAAGCCTATGAGCTATCTGAACTTTGGGAGTCAACTGATTCCTTGCTGACTGCTTTCTGAGGAGAGCCTGTGACACTTCACTGAGGTCCAGCAAGACCCTTTGCCCTTTAGGAGTATTCATAATGGCAGAATCTGTGTCCTGCAACCTTGCAGCAACCTCTGGGACTGGCTCCCAGACCAGAGGGTTCCACGTGTTCTCACAGTGCAATCAGTGCTTTACAGCTGCAAAAGCAGAAAACAAAACCAACCAGACTCAAATGACAATGCAAAGTGACACCAGACTCTTTGGATGGCGGCAGGATTTGCTTAAACTGGCGCAAAGGGGGCTGGTGACTACACTGTAGTACTAGATGGCATGGGGAAGGACTGGGGTCCCTCCCATCTTTTGGCACTGAAGCCATAATCCCTGTCCAAAATGATGATACTTACAGTCCTCAGAGACCTTGGGATACTGGTTGGTCTATTTCATCCCCCTTCACACAAAACCACTCATTTTTTCAGGAGCGTTCACTACAGTTTAACAAAACCCCAAATCAAAACTCTTAAAACAGAATCTTTGAGGTGGGCCCACCACAAATCTGGATCCATGGGTTTGCTCCCTTCCCTCAGATGCCCAAGGGAGGAGGCTGGAATCAGAACATGGGTCTGGATCCAGATTTGGCAGCCCGAGCCCACCTCTCCAACACAGCAGTGAGCTACAGCCAAATCCCGACCGAATAAGCAGCACCAGAAGTAAGTTACTATATACAACTGTTAGTGAGATAGATACGGTACAGTAAACACTGAGAACATTTACAAAAAAAATATTAAGACTTGTATTAAGTTAAAAATTGGAGTGTTTTTGCTTTGTTTACACTTTGACAAGTTTGCACTAGAACAGCCTCTTACTGTAGAAAGCGCAAGAACCAGAAAGGAAATGGAGCCGATGACAGAACCTTGGGGTCAGTGGTGGTTTGCTCTGGTGCTGCAGCACCTCTTGGGATCCAGGTATTGCTATGCCAAGTACCAGCTCCGAGGCCACGCCAGGGACTCACGCACACACGCACACACACAGAGAAATGTACAGCTTATAAATAATAGAAACACAAACTGAAGGAACAGAACTGAGCCTGGACCTGAACACCTACCCCCAAACCTTTTTAGGGGAGGGTCACAGTTAGGTCCAGTTGTTGACAGTTGCAGGGAAAGGAAACAGGGAAAAACGGGGGAATCTCTACTGTAATGAGACTTTGTCCTGATTTAAATTTCTTTTTGTACTGGCTCGGGAAACTAAGCAACAACTCCAGAAGGTGTTGGCACTGGAACTTTTAAGATTTTAATAACTGGCTGTGGAAGGATTTAAGCATTCCTGCTATTTCAGCAGAACAATGTGTTCAGTAATTTGCAAGTTTGAGGGTAACCAGGAGTTTGTGACAGATCGGGGTGGTGGGGTGGGGAGCAGTGCCTTGGCTTGTGGCTGAGGAGAAGATTAAGATGTACTGTGCTTAGCTTCAGCACTAAACAATTGGTTTGTGGGTGTTTCTTTTTCCAGCTCTTACGGAGAGCACTGACTGCATCCCAAAATTACTTCCATGTATGAATGGAAACGTCGCTGGTGGGGCGCCTGCCCCGTGCGCTGTTAGTGTTTCCATTCCTCTATGTCACTTCTGTCTTGAAAAACTCCAGTCTCGCGCAACACAAATACTTAGAATTCAAAACAATCAGCTCTAAACAGGCATCTTAGGGCAAAAGCGTTTAAAATAGTCTTTTTTGCAGGGTTCTTATCATGTATTTGAGACAGTGGCAGGTGTAAATCTACGTACCCAACGGTTCACAGTACCCTGTATACTCCTAACCTGTCTGGGTCTTTCTCCAGTTGTAACCTTGTCAGATTTGTGAGGTTCTTCAAAGCCATCTGTGCTAGTCTCCAAAATTCAAAGGTGACTGTACTTGCCGTAAGTACTGAGTTACGACATTGCTCTGAGGAGCTCCGTTTGGGGTCTGCTGTGTGCTGCACCCCTCAGCAGGTGTTGGCAGGGTGTGGAGACCTCAGTGCAACACGTTCGCTCCTCCTGGGCTTGGCCCAGGGCTTCCAGGGACCAGAAAAACGTGTAGGAAAAAGAGCATCTTTAATTTTGCAAACGACTGCATGAGGAAGAATGCTGTTAAGGAGCCTTACGGCTGTGGGGCAGCAGGCAATGCAGAGCTTACTGGCAAAGTGTCCTGCTCAAGCAGCCTGGGAAGTGTGAGGCTGGAGACGGTACCTAAGCAGAGCAGAGCTCAGGGAACATCCTAGTCCCTTGGGCTGTACATTTACACATGGCAGGAGGAGCTAGAACAGGCGTTGAGCAGTGTGTTAACCTTTAGAGGGAGCATAGGCAGATGTCCTGTACACTGTACACTGTCATCCGTATCTCAGAGAAACCTCTGGCTCTCGGTACGAGGGACCTGCTCTGAGAGTGGGACTTGTGAAGGACTAACTGCAAGAACCACAAACCCACAAACACACCGTGGCGGCAGGTCAGCGGCACGACCCCCGTGAAGGGGCGCCCCCTCGGCTGAGCACAGCGTGTCTGTGCCGAAGCTGCGCGTTTCGGCGCTGGGAAAGTCTAATCCTGGCTTATGCCTGCACAGTGCTCCTGACAAGGGGCCTTTCGGTGGTGGCTGCTGTTCGTGGTGGTTACTCCCTTATGACCATGTTTTACATTCTTCAAGCCGGTTAATTTCCATGCAGTGCTCATTCCCAATTTAAAGAGGACAGTATTCCAGAAAATGGGATCTTTTTTTTTCTAATGCATACTGTGAAAGAAAAGAAATACAATTACCGATCTTCATGGTTCTTCAGGGCTTTTTCTTGTTTCTTTGTCTGTTTTTCTCCCCAGAAATAGTAAAACTCTCAGCACAGAGCATTCCATCCCCACAATGAACCCCTGATCAAGCAGGAAGCTGCCACTCCACGTAGCCCCTCACTCCCCCTCTACCACAACAGGCACCAGCCCCTGTCCCTCAATCACAGCTCAGGGACCAAGCTCAGGCAACATTCACTTTATTCTGTGGTGGCAAGTGAGCATGGGACAGTGGCTGGGGCTATTGCTTGCAAAACTCTTCCCCTTTATTTGTAAGAGAGCAGAAGCTGTCGAGAGGAACCGAGTTGCCATTCACCAGGTGCCATCTCCTCCCTCCACTCCTATGCCAGAGCCTTGGCCTTGCTGTGTGCCCCTGGGCTGCCCAGGGACCCCCAGCAGCACCAGTCCTGCCCCCTGCCACTGGGGTTCCCCACACAGTACCCCTTTGGCTACCACACTGCCCTGACCTTCCATCTGCACTGTACTCCCTGGATGGGCGGAGTTAATTAAACACTAATTAGCTGCATAAATGCCCTGTGGATGCTGTATAAGTCAGTGGCCTCACAAAAGCCACCAGGAAGGATGCTGGGCTTGGCTGGGGTTCACTTTGGGAGGGCTGTGCTCCTGGGGGAGTCACAGGAGAAGCGGGCCAGGCTTTGCTGCCGTCCCTCGGACACTACATCCAGCAGCACACTTGAACTGAATTTCCTGGGCCCCTGCCTGCTGCAGGCTCTGCCCAGCTCCCTTTATTTCGTTTACTGCAATGACAAGGATGTTACTCCTTGCTGGGAGGGGTGAGGCATATCCTTTGGGCAGTTTAGAAGGAAAAGGTTACTTTTGTTTAAACATTAAACACTGATTCAAATCCAACAGTGACAGCGATTCTCAAATACGTTATTTCCTTATGCCACTCATCTCACACTCGACATTCCCGTCCCTCAATGTGCTGGCAGGACATCTCCCAGCAGGGTCAGTCGGCGCCGTCCGCAGTAAGGAGCTGGTGCTCGGGGAGCAGCCGTTCTCTGAAGCCGCGGCTCACGCCTGCTGTGCACGGTCCCTCCGGCCAGGCCTCTCCTGCGGCAGCGCCCTCCGCGCGTTAACAATTACTGCTGTTTCTGAATTCTCCATTCTCTGTAATCTGCAATTTAGTTGGGTTTGTGGGGGAGATCCCATTACGTGTCTGCATGCTGTACCTCTCTTTCAGCTGAGTAAGGGCACTCATTAGCCGTGCGTTGGCAGCATCCAGGGAAGCAATGCGTTTCTCCTGCAAACAAACGGGCAGAGGGCAGTCAGTGGAAAGGCACGAGCCCTGCCCCTCTGGGATGTCAGCCCACAACAGTGACCCAGACGCCTTTTGGACCAGGACTTTTCTCTTTGGCATTCTTAGGTGGAGGTTTTTAAGTGCTACACAGCACTTTTTGAAATCCGCAGGGCCACAAATATCCCCTGCCTGTGCAAGGTGTGCTACATTTATTTTAGGATCCTGATGAAAATGGAGGTAACACAGTTGCTTTAATTGAGTTATACACTGTACTGTTTGTTTTAACTCAGCTGTTACAAAGATGGTAGGATTCCATTTCTAAACCCAAACTCTCCCAAGATAGTTATTCCTGTCAGTGTTTAATTAGTGTAAATTAATAGTTTAAATGACTTTTAGCCTCCCAGGATGTCTTTGATGGCAGCTCTCACTGATTCCAGCATTGTAAGGATGGGAGCAAGAGCTTCCATGTTGCAGCCTGATTCTGCCACTCCTGTTCTTTGACACTGAACAAGTGTCATCCTCCTGTGACTGCCATGAGCAGAGGAACAGAACCAGCTCAGAGGCACAGCAGTTGCTTGTATGTAACTCTGAAAGTCTGTGTGTGAACACGTCCAACACACGTACAGCCTGAGGTGACCAAAAGAGAACAGCAGAGAGCGTGCAGGGGCACGGTCAGAACCTCACGTGTACCCCATGAGCTGCAGGGAACAGGAGAAGGTCCCAGAGCTGCTGGGAGGCTGCAGGTACCACCACAGATAGCTTAGGGACACCCTGTGTCTGCTCAGCTCTGCTGGAGCGCGGAACAGAACGGGATGGATAATTTAGCAGCTTTGAACAAACGGCTCCCCAGAAAAGCCAGGTATTTTTTTACAAAGTTACTACTGTCTCCTTTTTAATTAGCTGTACAGTGAATTAATCCTGAGTAGTGACTCACAAGTAGTCAATAGGGTTGTTAAGTGTAAGGCCAGAATATACTATCACGTCTAAGCCACAAAGCTGTAGGGAGGCCTGGTTGCTACGGACATGGTGGTCTCTCTCAGATAAACTAAAAGATTATGGGCTGTATTTTCATACTCTCTTTTCCAAGCACAGTGTTTTGGATCCATCATGTGATGCTCCTCTTCCACTGTAATTTACTGCAGTAACTGAGCTTCTCAATCCTGCAAATTACAACTCAAAGGCTGAAAAAACATGGTGGCTTGTTCCTTGTGTCCAGGTCCTGTTCTGATGATCCAGGCATTACTGGAACAAGAAGCACCAAGCAATGCTCCAGGGGATGTGATCCTTTCACTGACTGTATTGTGGGCACAATTCCTCCCCAGACTGCCACCCCATCCCCTCTGTGCCATGCTCCAAGGCTGCAAACAGCTGTGCCAGTCACTGTGTCCTGCTGCAGCTGCCCTGTCCCTGCCTGCAGCTTGGTGCTGGCTCACCCACACGGTCTCACTGTGGGCTGGCACTGCTGCAGGGAGGGGCTGTGTGTCGGCACACCCACCCTGCAAACTGCAACAGCCTTTGGCACGGGGCACTCACCTGTGCATCAATAATCTTCTGCTTGGAATCCACAGCAGCCTGCATTTCAGCGTGGTCCTTCTTTAACTCCTCCTCAACCGACATCAGTCTGAGAGCCACGCACACAAGAAAAAATTACATTGGCTCTGCTAAGCCCAAGTATTACCCTCACACTCTGCCTCCTCTTACCCATAAACTAAGCCTTTTTCTTTGCTCTTACTCTTCCCTGGAGCTCTCTCTAGCAGAGTGCCCCAAAGCTGAAGTGACACAGCACAGTGAAGGCTGACCCAGTGGTGAGGGCTGACTGAAAGCACTAAGTGGGCTTGACTCAGGTAAAGGTGAAACCAGCTGCACTGAAACAGTCCTGGACAAATGTAAACACCACTTCCCTCTGGGTGGGAGAAAGGGATTTAGAGTTACAAGTAGGGATGGTGATGAGATCCATAGCTATATGAACAGAACAAGCCTGCCAGAGCATCCAAGCTCTCCCCTCCCAAAGTTTTGCCCTTGTGCCTCAGGACAACATTGGGGTTTTCCTTGTCCCGGGTAACACTGAGGGGAAAACCCATGTGTGAAACCTGCCTGCACCTCCAAAGAATCCTGATTCTCCTGAGAAGGGGTGAGCTCCAGTGCCAGCCAGGCTGCCCTGCCTTACTGCTATCCCCAGCACTCCCATCTCCCTGTACCTGCTGATGATGCCCTTCATCTGGATCTCCTTATCCTCCTGCTGCCTCCGGAGCCGCTCCTCGCTCTCCTCCAGCCTGGCCTGGTACTCCAGCACCAGCTTCTGCGTGGTCTCCTCCTGGCATTTGAAGCGAGTCTCATATTCCTCCAGCTTCTTATTGGAGATGCGGAGCTTGTCCTGCAGCACCACCAGGTCCTGTTGGTACTGAGCGTGCAGGGACACACACAGGAGGAGAAAACACATGTGGCACGTTACCTCGTAGGGTTTGCCCTTGCCAGGGTTTCCCCCAAACCCGCTCACGCCCCTCTCCTTGTATCAGACTATGGCTGCAAACCCGTATCAGACAACCCCGCTCGCCGACACCTCCTCTTCCGTCTTCTCCGCGGCGCCAGGAGCGATGCCGGGTCCGCGGGGCGGGCAGGTCGCTGGCAGGTGCAGAGAGTGGGCTGTTAGCAGAGTCTGGCATTTCACAGGGGAAATGCAGGTTAGAGTGGGCCAGCGGCAAAGGCGGCGGGCAGCTTCTCACTCTGACAGCGCGGGGCTCGCACAGGCAGGAGAGGCTGCAGCTGTGGGATTTGGGGTTCACACAGGAGCTCTTCAGTCTGCAGCAGTAAACGGGGGGGGGCTTTGGGCAGGCTGGGTGCCAAGCACGAGCTGCAGTGACAAATGCAGGACACTGCTGTCTCATCACCCTTCGTCGAACTAGGGGCACCGTGCTGGCTGAGCAGGGCACAGAGCACTCCTGCCTTTTGGGGCCCAGCATTTAACTCAGATCTCAAACCAGGGTTCAGTCCAAGAAGAGCTGGTGCATGAAGCCAAGAACCCACAGTTGTACTGTTCATTTGGGTGAAGCTGTAAATCAGCAGCAGAATCACATAAAGCAATTAAAAAAATTAAGAGCATTTGAACTCGGTAGAACTGAGTTCAGCTATTGTTGGCAGCACAGCATTCAGTAAGCTTGCTTTGCTAAAGGAAAATCCACTGAGTGTGTGCAAGAAAACTGATTTAATTTCAAAAAATTATATTTGGACATAGTCTTTTTAAAAAGCATCTCAACCAGAATAACTTTAGAATAATTAACATGCAGCTGATAATGTGGCAAGCTGCTTTTAAAGAGTCAGATATGGGAAAAAGGCTTCCAACTGAGTCATGAAGGCTGTTAAAGCTACAAGTGGTATTCATGAACTGAGAGAAGAGCACTCTCTTGTGTCTTGACCTTTCCCCTTTGGCCATCATACCTGGGTAGGCACTGCAGTGATGGGTTAGGTCATGTCCCAGGTCTGAGAGTCCTCCTGGACCGTGTGACCCCAGACCAGCTCTAGGGAGAGGGGAGGGCAGCCAGGCTGCTGCTGGGAACTGGCCAGCACTCCACTTACAGCGAAAGTAACTGCAGCTCTCAAGGACTGAAAACTTAGGAAGCTGATGGTCTTCCTGAACTGCCAAAGGACTGGAGCGAGGCGGTTTTCCTTTAGCAAAGCTCTTACTACGGCACAGGAACAACACGGTTTGCACATGGAACCTGAAGCAATGAGGGAACAAAGCACCCGTACAGCTGCACAGAAGCACTAAAGTCAGAGAGCAGGGAGTTGCTTGAACAGGAAAGATTAAATACCTACCCTAGCCTTAAAATAGGAGCAGCATAAGTGAGCTCAGAGGAGAGCAGGAGAGGCCTGAGAGCCTGAAGGAGTCGCTCCTGTCTCTAGAACACTTGTCTCATTCTCAGTTACCATTCAGGTCTTAGAGTAATGGGGAGAGAGGTTATGCTAATGGTGATCTAGAATGTCAGTGACTGATGGGACAGCAGAGTAAGGAAAGATGCTGCATGGCAATGAGACAGCCTGGGCCAGGGCTCTCGCTGGGCTTGGAGCAGGCACTGGGATGTTGCAGTGCCCTTGGAGTTTGTAACCCCACCATTGCCTGCCCTGCACCCAGTCAGGATGGGCTGAACTCACAAAACTGCCCTGATCTTCGTGGGGCAGCTGGGAGCTGCTGCCTTGTACCTCCCAGCTCCTACGACACCTGCCCTCAGCATTTTCCTTGGATTTAAGAGGTGACAGTCCCCAAATGACACAGCACAGCAGAATGAGCACAGGAAGACTGTTGGAACAAAACCAGGAACATGTCTGTGCTGGGAAACAGGACAGGGGCTTAGGGAAGGGTGATGCCTGCAAGTGCTGGTGTGACAGAAGAGAAGCACATTGAGGAAACATCCCAAATGCTGTTGGTGCTCAAGTGCCACAATTATGGCAGAGACAGGCTGCTGCGAAAGAACGTTGCAGAAGCAGCAATCAGCAAAGATGGGATTTTCCCAGCTTCTGACTGCTGGATCCTCATTTTTACCCTTATTTTTAACCCTAGCCAGGCCTACTTTGTCTCTTCCCAGCCTCTCCCACCCTAGACTCACCCAGGAAGGAGGGGAAGGGAGCAGCACCCCTCTGCTTCAGAGGCACAGGGGCTCTGTGGGCACAGGGGTTGAGACTGAATACTCTGCACTTGGCTTCTGGGCCTGACTAGTCAGGCCCCAATCTGTGTGACACTGCCATAAGCTCGTGGAAGTGCCACAAAGTTACCCCAGGCACCAGTGCTGTCCCTGAGACCAAAATTTGGGCTTAATTTTTAGGTCTGTGAACAGCTTGACATGGAAGCTGCTTCCTGCCCCATGTCCCTGTTGTGAGACATGAGGCTGCCTGGGCCTTACTCCACCTCTTTTACAGGTGTGCTTACTCCACTTTTTAAGCTTTCTTCCTAGCAGCTGGGTGAGTTGGAATGGGGAGAGCAAGAGGCACTGGCTCGCTGCAGAGTTTGTTTCAGGGGAGCATCAACACTTAATTCCTGGCTCCTGTCTCTTACTTGCTTCTATCAGAAGGTGATTCCAGTCACTGAGTGTGTGACAACCTCCCAAACTTCCCCACAAGTTGCCTGTGATGCTGAGTAGGACAGGGAGCAACCTGGCCCCTCTCTCCCGGGCAGGGACCTGCACACAGCCCACCTTCTCCCCAGGGTGCTCAGGGAATGACATTCAAGGAAATCCTCTCTCTACTCAGAAACTTGTTTCAATCCAATCAGGTTTTACCTTTTCTGCTTGGCTGAGCTCGTCCTTATTCCTGAGCTTATCCCTGTGCTTGGAATCTGGGTCAATGCTTTCATCTTCTAAAAACTGCATGTTCATATTCAAAAGCCAAGCAGCAGTGCGGTCCAGGGCATTGGGGTTCACAGGAGAAGGGGCCTACAATGAAACAATGATACAACCATGACAAAAGAAAAACCTGTAACACAAATGGTCATGAAGCTGGAGAGGGAGAGTTTCCTTCCAAGCAGATCCTCTCCCATGCTGCTCAGACAGCAACGAGTCAGGCTGAGCTACCAGAGCAGCTGGGGCTGGAGCAGGAACAGCTCCTGTTCTGCAGTTGGACATTACTTTGGGTCAAGCAGTGGGAGCCTGCTCGAAGTCATGACCCCGGTCTCTGAGCAGATCCTGTCACCTCACAAGGACATGACCTGCGAATGCGCTGAGCTACAGGTGAGCAGAGCAGTTGGATGTGGTTTATTCATTCCATGAGCAGAGTTCTTGCAAATCTTCATCTTGTTAAGAGCCATCTTTGCTTCTGTGGATTCCATAAAACAAGATCTGAAAACTGAAATGCTCCTTATGACCATGCAGGTGCCTTCTTGCAGAAGAAAGGTTTCTTTTCAGCTGTGGCTTACACTAAGGATGCTGAAGAGGTCTAAATGCTCAGTATCACTTACTAGCAGTGATGTTACATGGCCAGTGAGCTACTGTCACATCTGCTGCCTTTCAGTCCTGGCCTGAGCAGGGACTGCCAGTGACACTGCCTACATATTTTCCAACCAC
Organism: Nicator chloris; assembly: GCA_013400495.1. Classification (NCBI taxonomy): domain Eukaryota; kingdom Metazoa; phylum Chordata; class Aves; order Passeriformes; family Pycnonotidae; genus Nicator; species Nicator chloris. Next base: position 104,015 of record WAAE01003309.1, read on the forward strand.
ATTACAAGGAAGTCACTCTTCAGCTATTTCACCTCCATCCTGCCTTGTTATAAGCTGCAGTAAACAGTCAGATGAACACATGGGATGTGGATGACTTGGTCATTCAAGTTAATGACTTGAGAATTCAAGTTAATCAGAAATGTCAGAGACTTTCTCCTTCATTCCAACCTCTAGGTAGAGAAACTCAGTCACTGTCAAGCAGCAGAACAGGAGGTTCTGAGTCAGAAGGAGTGGGGACTAGTTTAATTTCCTCACTGCAGTCAGGGACTTTCCCACGCCATCTTCTAGTCTGGTCTTCTACCTCCAGAAATATGAATCCACAGCATCAGACTTGGCTCATGAACATCACTTGCTACAAATCCTCATGCTGCCAATGTGCAAATAAAATGTGCAGAGTGAGGGTAGGAGAGGCATTCTGAGACTTCAGGCCTGAAGAGAAACTTTGAGAGGACCACAGGGGTGGGTGGAGGAATCTTCTGTGAAGAGAACCTGGCCAGGGCTTTCTGATGGCCACCTGGAGAATCCTTGTCTTTCTCAAAGAAACCCTGCTACAGCCAGGCCTCTGCTCCTTGCATAGCTCTGTCCCCTCTGTCCCTAATGAGTACTGACTGTGTTAAACAAAGGCTGCTGCACGGTGCTGCTAATGCCAGCGCTTATGGATCGATACTGGAATCACGGAGCAGCCTCGGATGGGGGCATGAACACCAGCACTGACCAGGGTCCACAGCTGCCCTGTGTGGGAGAGGCAGACACAGCAACACTGAATGCTGGGGAAGGGCCTGAGCTAACTCAGGGTCTGGCTGCAGTGGGCTCTTGCTGGTTGTCCAGTCTCTGTGTTTGCTTTTCTGTTACCAGTCTTCCTTTAGGCACAGAGATCATACTGTGATAATGTTCTGTAGGGCTGGTTTTGAAATGTGGAGTGAATAAATGAGCACTATAAAAGGGCCCTAGGCCTGTGACCTACTGCCTTCCATTTTACCTCCGTGGACAGTGGAATGAAATTCCGTGCAGCCCAGCACGTGGTCTGGGACTGGGATCACTGCAGAGCTGTGCACAGCAGGAACGTCGCTCTCGGCTCCTACGGGAAGGTCTCACAGAGCAAACAGGAATGTCCACAAGCACCATGGCTGCGCTGGGACGGGAGCAGCAGCAGGGAGGCTCTTAGTTACAGGAGATCAGGGTCTGTTCCAAGCCTGGTTGATGGCGCGGGGTTGACTATGGCATGGGATGACAGCCTGGGCATGGAGAGGCAAAGCAGTGACAAGATGGTAGCGCAGGACAGTGGCATGGCTGCCATTGCCCTCGTGCGTCTGCCACCTACCGCCGTCACACTCCAGTGTGCCATGTGACGGAGGGACACCGAGAGTGGACGGTGCTCTGTGTTCCTGTCCCTGGAGGGCCTCTGTCTCAGGCCAGAGGTGCCAGAGCTGAGGTACATCCCCACATGTGATGCCACTGTGGGGTTGGCACTGATGTGGCAGCTCAGAGGTACATCCCCTCCCATGGCAGCAATCTCCATGGGCTAACCCCACCTAGCCCCTTCAGTGCCAGAGTCTGGACAGCCCGAACTCACCTGTTTGTGCATCGTGCGCTGCTTCATCTCGGGGCTGTCACCCTTGGAGGAGGAGGACTGCTGCCGGAGCCGCGCCCCGCTGCCAGGCCAGTCGGGCGATGAGGACATCATGCTGCCGCTGGAGGGTCGCTGGTACTGCACCGTGTTCAGCAGGGAGGGCGGCGTGCGGCCGCGGGTGACGGGCGGGGGCGGCGGGGGCGGCTGGTCAATGCGCCGCTGCGGCCCCGCGCTGTTCTGCCGCGGCATCGTGGGCTGGCCGCCCTTCTCGGTGAGCGACAGCTGCCGCCGGGCCAGCTCCCCCGGCCGGCGCGAGAAGTCCTCGCCGGCGGCAGGGCCGGCGAAGCCGTGCTTGTTGGCCGTCAGCTCCTCGCTGTTGCTGTGGGAGCTGAGCGAGCTGTGGCACTCGGAGCCAGAGTCGCCCAGGCCGCGCGGGGACAGCGGCAGCCCGGCGGCCATCTGGTACACGGGGTTCTGGAAGGACAGCGGCGCCAGCAGCTGGGGCCGGCCGGGCGCGCTCTCGCCGCTCGGCGTGGTGGGGGTCTGGCCCACCCGGCGCACGGTGGCCATACCCGTCACGCTGTTCTGCTGAGTCCGTGTGGTCCATACGCCCTGCAACTGCCCCAGGGACGACTGACTGTCATTGAGGGAGTCGGCCGTGCCGGCCGCGTTGGCCCCACTGTCCAAGAGCCGATTGTCCTGCAAGTCCACCATAGACAAACTCTTGCTGCCATTAGACATCTGCACGTCGGGCTCATTGGCCTCTGAGTAACTGGAGCTTCGGGCAGGCGAGGGCTGGGCCCCAGCAGACCTTGTGACAAAAAACAAGTCCTTGTTTTCAGGGGTTGGAGATGGTAACCGTGTGAAATCTATCAGACTGCGGGGAAGTCAGTGCGTAAGGAAGAGGAGAGGAAAACAAAACAAAAAAGAAGAGTTGTGAATGCTGCACCGGAGCAGGAAAACGAAATCACTCAGAAATCAGGGTGGCGCAGCTGTGTGGGACAGGGATGGGGACAGGGACAGGACCCAGCCCCAGCAGGAGCAGCGACAGGGCTGGCCCAGCCAGGGACAGTGTGAGGAGTGAGGAGGGTGCTGTGGAGCCCCCGGCTGGCCTGGGAACGGGCAGGTGAGTGAGGGCAGCGTGTGCACACAGGGCACTGCACTGTCACGAGGCTCAGGGACACACTCCTGGCAGCTGCTCTGCTCTGGGTCAGAGCGTGTCACCCTTCCTGCTCCCAAAGGCTGTATCCATGCCAGTCCCATATCCCCTGCCCCTGTGCCTGGGCAGCAAGCTCCTGTGGGCACACTGGCCGGGATTTGGACAGCACATGACACCGTGGGGGCCAGGTCCACACCAGGCCTCCCAGGTCAGGGAGCGCTCACACAGCAGAGCTAAAGCCTGGCAGCTGAAGGTTATCCCCCCACTCCTGCTGCAATGCACACTCATGCAATATTGATTTCTTGGGGATAGGAAGAGAGAGCTTTGCAGTAGCTTAATGCGAATATTCTGCTGATCAAAGATGGTGCATTGTAAGCAAGTATTGGGGGGGAAGCATATTGTCAGAGATCCTCCATAGCATTGGATTTAAATAATTGCACCTCATGCTGGGAGGCACTAGAGATGAAAGCTCTGATTAGAGCAAGTCCAGTGCCATTGCTACCTTTCATTCCTAATTAAACTGTTAAATATTATGCAGTTTCCACTTACAAACTATTCTACTAGCACAGTCTTTCCATTTGTGTGGGCTCCATTTCGTTTTCCACCAACAGAAACATTAGAGGTCTGCAAAAGCTTCATCCTCCCCATAAATGAAGCTCCTTACTTAATCAGGCCAAAAGGGACGTAGGTGACTGTGTCTGTGAATCATTGCTCAGCAGTGAAAACTCCCAGTTTTATAAAAACTGGACAGAGTAGAGTGAAATTCCTTGTGAGGCCTCTACAGCTTGGATAGTTCCAGAACTATCCAGGTTTAGATCTCAGGGAATTCAGCACACACCCTACTTTGCACAAAGATGGGCAAAGCCAATCCTGTACATCTCTCATAGCTCTTAACAGCACCACCCGTCACCTCGAGGTCAGCACCAACAGACCCTCCAGTCCTCAAAGGATGAACACTTTGCTTCTGCAGCCACATCTCAACAGCTGAGACCAGAACCACCAGGTTCCTGGTTTCCCAGACCACATCTCCAGTTTTGGCTCTCAAGGGGCCCAGAATGGAGCCATGGACTGGCACTACCACCCACTGCTCTCTCCAGAGTCAGAGCTGAACTACATCCAGCACCAGTTCTGCAATGGGATGTCTGTCAGTGGATCAGGCAACTCCACACTGCACCCTGTCCTGCCTGTCCCTGCCTGAATGTCCCGTATGTCCGTGGTGTGTGGCCAGGCCCCGTTGGTCTCTTACCCAGATAAGTCATTCTCTATGACCATTTTCTGCAGCCCTGCAGAGATGCTGTTGCCAGCACTGGGTGTGGAGGCGGCGTGGTCGGCTGTGACCGACACCTGCACACAGGAGGGGTTACTGAGAGCGGCGTTGACGTCCCGCAGGATCCGGGGCAGAGGCCCCAGTTTGGTGGCAGTGCCCTGGGCAGAAAAGAGAGCAGAATTATGACCATCCTCTTGTGCTTTTTGTTAGAGAACTGTGGGCTTTGCCAATTGCTGGACAGTCTCTTTAGGGAATCACATGAACAACATTTTCTCCATCATCTTCCGCCCCCAAAGCTGTCCCTGCCACTCCCTGGATACCTGCTCCAGTTGGGAAATGACTTCCCAGAGTAGTGAGTGCAACGTGGACAGTTCCCGGCCCAGGTCAATGTAGCCCTCGAAGCCAGCTGTGTTTGAGATGGTTTCGGGATTGGAAATCTCCAGGAGAAATCTCTGCATGTTAGTCCATTCGTGTTCCAGGAACTGATTCATAAAGGACATGTATTCCTCTTTGCTGCCAAACCTATTGAGAGAGCAACACGGATTTCAGCTAAATCCGGGGAAAAAAAGTGCAGTCCACAGAAAGGGCAGGTACAGTAAACATAGCTAAGACCCCTCCTCTGGCATCTTAACCATTCCAAGCCTCTGGGATTCCTGGGCTGTGAGCAGGTCCCTGGGGCAGGAACCAAAATTAACCCCAGCCTGATCCAGCTAAGCCCTCATCAGTGTGGGATCTGTACAGCAGAAACAAAGATGAAAAAGCAGGAGAAACAAAGGTGAAAAGCAGGAGAAACACAGGAGTTCTTGGTAAGCCAGTGTCTCACTGGCTGGGTCAGGGCACAGCCTCCAGAAACAGGACCTGTCACTGGAAATCAAGATGCTGTCACAGCAATCACCCTCAGCTGACTGGAGCCCAGTGACGGATGGGGCACGAATCCTGCACTCTCCAGCAATGCCAGCACAACTGCTCTGGGATCACCCTGGAGAGCCACACCTGCAGCTGTGCCAGCCCCATCATCCCCTCAGGCTTCCTGCCACCTCCTTCTGCCCTCCAAGCTCTCCACCCTCAGTCTTTTCTCTGATTTAGAGGACAACAGGGAGGGCCTCGTGGTTGGACTGTCCTGGCAGCAGTTGGTGCTGTGCCAGCGGTTCCATGGGACAGGCTCGGCCCAGTGCCATGCACAGGACAGCTCGGCTTGATCACTTCAGCTTGACTAATGTCAGCTTAGTTAAAGAGCCTTTCCTGCAAAGTGCTGGAAATATGAAAACCCTTTAGTTAGGGATTGGTCAGGAATACAGAGAATTTCTGTCATCTAGTGTAACACACTTGTTCATCTCCTGCCGGTGTCCGCAGGCACGTCTGTGCGTTCCTGACTGTGAGTGTGAGCACTAAGCCAGTTTCCACATCTAAGGAGCTTTAGACAGAAACTGTCCATTCATGTTTCAGAAAGCTCATCATTTTGTTATCAGAGCTCAGGATAAGTAGCTCAGAGCTACAGCCAGTGGAAAGATTTTCAGAAATCTCTGGCTTTGTTTCCATCAAACCAATGGGCTTAGTTAGAAATTGATGGTGTCCCTGTTCTCAGGCCTTCCCAGTTCAGTCAGCTGCATTTTAATAGCAGAGAAAGTCCCAGAGCTCAAAGGAGGGATGGAACAGTTCCTGGGCCAAGCATTTCACTACTGCTGATTGGGTTCTGGTCCTACACCCACAGGACATCACAGGACAAAGTCCCCACTGCCACCCGATGCACGTCCATGTGGTCAACATAGCCTGTTTTCCTGCTCATAAAACATGTCCTGTTTTGGAAACTTGAGTGATCTCCCTGACCTGACAGTGAGGGAACGAGTCCCAGAGAGATGTGGGGAAAAAGCAAACAGGAAGCAAACAGGTCCTTTCCAGCGAGGAAAGGAGTGGCCAGCGTGCGACTCTGTGCTGGCGCCATGGCTCTGCCCACGCACCCGGAGGTTCTGTCCCCTCCCCGGCCCCGCCCTGCCCACAGCCTGGCTTACTTGGCAAAGTTGGCGAGGTTCTGGGTGACCTTGGCAATGAGGGTCAAAGTGCGTGCGGTGCGGTCATCGGGGTACTCCTGGAGCAGGCTGAACAGGGACGGGGACATGATGGCCGGGCACAGGAAGCGCAGGAACAGGGAGGCACTGATCAGGCGCTCGCTGATGTCGGGGCGGCCTCGGTTGCTGCACTCTTGTCTCCACGAGGCAAAAACTTCTTTGAGCTCTCTTGGGAAGACACTGAAATGACACAAGGACAGGCAGTGTCTGTCAGGGTTGGAGTGTCAGGAGTCTCAAACCATATAGGGGAAAGAGCAAAACTGCTCTGTTAAGTTGTGAGAGAAGCAGCTTCTATTGGACCTCATGCTGGATGCCAAGATCCCAGAAAACTGGGAAGACTGGGACATGAAACAAACTGTGCACAGAAGCTCTTCAGGACTTGGTGGCTGTGCCATGGGGTGGCAGGAAGCTGGAGGAAGCTCAGCCAGCAAGGAGAGCATCTCCTGAAGAATCGGCAGCGGCACTGGAATCTCTGGAACAGCTGGAGCTTGGAGGGAGGCTGTGCAAACTGCAATACTCCTGTTCAAGCACCTGGATCAAATCCCGCTGTGCCTAGTACAAACACAGAGCCCCACCGGAGTTACTCCAGCCTTGTAGCTGCACAGACTTCAGCTTGCCTTTCCCAGATGCCAGAATTCCCTGGGGGCCAGCAGACACTCACTGCAGCAGCCCTTATCGCTGGAGAACTGCTGCCTGTTCCTGCTCGGCCCTCCCCAGCTCCCTGCTCCCACCTTATCCTGTTCCCAGCATGTGTTATTTGTTCAGCTGGAGACTCCCACCCGGAAGCAGGCTGGCACTGGGCTGCCCCTGGTCCCGGTGTCCCTGGCACACAGATCCCATTGCCCTGGCCAGGAGCCACCATCCTTGTGTCACACCCAGAGCTGTTCCCCGACAGCGAAGGTACAACACCAAGTGAAGGGGGTCGGGCTCCATTTCAGGCCATCTGACCTTCTGACACAGCAGTGACACTCACAGAAGTGCCTGGAAAATGCTGCCGTCCTGCTCAGCTTCTGCTTTGTGCTGCCTTCACACTTCCACCCTCATGAGCTTTTCTACCCTGAGCTCTACAAATAGCATTAGCCAACGTCTTTAGCTGGATAAATTCTCCTCTGTCTTTGGCTTGATCCACACAATTGGACAAAACCCTTTCACTTCATGGTATTTGCCCAGAAACAGGAGAATCCTTTAAGCAATTTGAAGCCTGAATGATCAGGACAGGTTGTGCAGTGACTGGAGAGCAAACCCCTGAAATGCAGCACCCGCATGTTCCCGTCACAGGCTGGAGCCCGTGAAAGTTTAATTGTGTCACAGCGGATGGAATTCGGATCGTTGGCTTTATGTGACAAACGGGCCCGTAATTCATTACCCAACTTCCCAGTAACGAGCTTCCACATGCTGAAATTCTGCTTACACTGAAACTTTCCAGATGTCCAAATTATGTCATAATTATAACAATTTTCGGTTATTGTGAACCTCTTTCCTCTCCCTGACTCTCTCTGCAGATGAGCACACACACTCCAGTGCTCTATTTAAAGCAGGATTGGTGGCTGTTGGGATACCTTGGCCAATCCCAACACTCATCAGCCCAATTAATCCCTAAGAACTGCTGAGCTCAAAGGACTGAGGGGGAACCACTCAGAGCAGCAGCTCAGCTGCTCCAGCCTTCCTTGGAAAGGTGAGATGAGAAGAACACACTTCCCTTGCATTCCTGACTTTCCCTGGGTCACTTTTCAAGCCTATTTTTAGAGTGACCTTTGAGTGCTGCTTTGGGTACTTTAATTTAAACCATTATGATCCACTGCTGACTAGAAGTGTTGAATCCCTCCTGAGAGAGCAGGTAAACGTCATTCCTGAGTCAGAGTTATTAATTGGCCAAGGATAAGGAATAGAGTACCTGTAAAGAACCTGCCCTTTGTGTATCTGTGGTAGATAACAGCAGCCTGAGTGAGCCTCTTGCTCCCTGCTCTCTCACTGAGCAGGATCAGGAACAGCAGTTCCCTTCCTGGCTTCCAGGAGGGCACACTCAGTATCTTGGGAGATTATTTATAATGAGTTTTCTGACCTCAACACAACAGCTAGGAGAGGAGAGAAAACAAGAAATCCTTGTTATCAAAGAACTCCTTCCTCCAGTATTATCCCTTGTTGATGATTGCAACAACAGTGTTGCTACTAAATACATTAATAAAAGCTAAGCCCAGATTTTAAGCGGAAAGGCTGGAAATCCAGCAGTGAGACAAAAATGCTCCTTCTCTCATGATCAGGACCAAAGGCCCTGGGTATGTTAGCAAAAAGCAGAAAGAAAATATTTCTCCAAGTAAAGAGAGTCCCAAGTCCATCTTTTTCCCCTTTGAGGTCACCTCTGCAGGCAGCAGCTGTCACAGACGCAGGGACTCCTGGCTGCCAGTCCCAGCAGGAACACCATGAGCACAGCTGTGCCCAACAACCACCTCCTCAGCAGGATCCACTGCCTCATGCCAGCCCATTTGGGATATTCGGGCCTGTCCCAACCAGTTGCAAGAACCTTTACCCTGAGAACAAACAACTCGGAAATGCCTCCAGCTGCATACCAGGCCTTGGGCCAAGGAGGCAAAGGGCTCCCATCACCCAGCAACCGCCCAGGGCCAGGAGAGAGAGGGGTTAATCCAGAGGAATGTGGGATGCTGAGCCAAGCAGGGAGAACAGCATCCTCCTCCCAGCTCCAGCACTCTGCAACCAGAGAACATCTGCCCAAACAAAAGCTGCCTGTGCTGGGGCAGCTCCTCGCAGGTGCCACAGCCCCTGCCTGCTGCAGCATTTCCGAGCTTTGCTGGATGCTCTTGGAGGTGTAGATCCATCAATCCCATCCAGGCTGACTTGCTCCATGGGTGAAAGATCCAGGACATGCATCTCTACCCTTTATTCCAGAATTTCATACATATTTGGCATCAAGTACCTCTCTGAATTGGAACACTTGGTGTTCCTTGACTCCACTACCCTATCCCTGTGCCCCAGTGACCCTTCAGCACCTCTGAAAACAAGGGTGCCAGAGGATCTGGGAGACTGCCACATCCCCAGAGCAGATACTTCAAACTCTAGCAGAGCCCTGCAGCTCCCCCTCCACAGCTCTGCCAGAGCCATGGACAGGTCCCAACTCCTGCAGACACAGCACTCCATGAGGAAGGAGGGCCACTCGTGGGATACTCACCAGTAGGAGTTGATGATCTTGCAGAAGGCCAGCTCACAGCACATCTTCAGGTTGCCCTGATGTTCGGGGAGGTCTGAAGATGAACATTTGCTGGGATCCACCTCACAATTTTCATCTGATTCATACAGTGCCTTGATGAACTCCCCTGTAAAACAGAGTTGGTGATGGCTTTGGAGACATGAGAAGTGCAGCCTTCAAGCAGCTCTGTTCCTGAGCCCCAGAGCCTGAGCAGCTCCCTGGCACCCCATCACATGGGGGAAGACGAGAGGGATACAAGAGCATGTGGTGGCCCCTGGGGCAGCTCTCCCTGTCTCCAAGAGGACACAGGAGAGCCCAGCAGTTCCTTGGGAGCTCATGAGCAGCACTGCACACCCTGCACCCTGCATCCCTGTTCCCCAGCTGGCAGTGCTGTCCCTGTGGCTCTGGGATATTGCACCAGGACTGCGCTGCCCAGCACCTGCCTGACCCCCTTGCACCAGCTCCAGAGCCACTCCCTCGGGCTAATCCAGGAGGAAGGATGCTGGCAGGCCCTGTAATCATTGGCAGCACAGCCTGCTACTGCAGCCTGTGCCCTGGTGCTGACAAACCACTCTGATTCACAGGAGAAATTGGTAATTAAAGGAAAGAAACAATTTACTTGGCTTATTTTGAGCTGAATATCACATAAAATGAAATTAAAATATTTCCTTCAGTTTTCCTATGCTCCTCTTTGCTGCCTGGCTGCTCCTCCTCACCCTTGCAGAGGTTCACACTGAGCTGCTCCACCGGCTTCTGCTCTTGTGCCACCTTTCAGCCCCGGGTACCCAGGCACAGCCCCTGCCCTCAGGGCTGGGGGGTCAGTCCTTCATCCCAGCAGTGACTGGGGACATCGGGGGCAGGGTAACAGGGATGAGGAGGCAGCGTTTAGCTTGGGTGACGTTCTGGGAGAAAGGTTTGCTTTGGTTTTCTTCTAATTCCAGTTGGTTTGCTCCTAATTCCTGACTCCCTTGGATTTTCCCATCCTGTTTTTTCCCCATTCCAATCTGCATTCCTTCCCTATTGCCAAAACAAATTTTAATTACATACTGGAGAGCCTCTCCAGTGTATTTTCAGCTCTGCCAGGGAGCTCCAGAGCCGCTCTGCTCGCCTGCAGGTGATGCCTGCTGTTCTTACCTGGCCCCATCACCTGCTCCATGGTTCCAAGGACAGTGCCACGCTGCCCTGGGGCACCTTGTGACACCCAGGTGATTCATCTCCCTGGGAAAAGGTCACACAGAACCAGCACCCCACAGTGAGCAGGAACCCCAGGCTCCTCCTGCACGAGATGGAACTGGCCTGGCAGCATTGAGCCCCCAAAAGGGAATATTTCAAAATTCTCTGATATCATTAATCTCTTGGCTTTTGAGAATTTTTATGAGTAATCTACTTACAGACTTGCCTTCAACCAGAAAGCATTACAAGACAGAAATAAATAATATTCCTTCTGCTATTCTTGTGGGCTCTCTGCATGAATTTGCTCAATTATTCCCCTTTCCTCAAGGTTTTCATTATTATTATTATTATTCTCTTAATAAAGTATTTATGCTTCTTTGCTCCTTGCTAAAATTATACAAATCCACTAGTAGGAACCCAACATACTGAAAAATTAACACCTCAATAGAAACTCTGCTCATCCTGCCCCGGGATGTGGATCCAGTGGAAGCTCACAGAGCTTCCAAGGCAGCCTCCCCATCCTTTTGCTGTGTTCCCTGCATGCAGCAGTTTCCTCCTGACCTGCCCAGAAGCAGAAGCTTCTAATTATTTTCATTTGCATCAAGAGAAGTATTTTTGGAGCCATAAACAGAGCCAGCACTTGGAAAAAATACCACCAGGAGGGTTCCCAGTGCTGGATGATCCAGGAGCCAGCGCATCACTGTGACTTGGGAGATCTCATCTGACTCGGGAGCGCTGCAGGAGCCGGGCAGCAGCTCTGGTGGGGCTGCAAGGGGGGGAGCTTCAGTCAGCCCGTGACAGCCAGTGCCAAGCCAGAAGCCCTGGCAGGCAGCAGAAAGCCTTCAGACATCCACTTGTTATCTCCTCTGAATGCAGATGAAGGCACCAGCTCTGCAGTCACCTTCACCTGGCAGCAGGGAGCTGCCCGCTGTGGCCACGGCCCTGTCCAGGCTCGGACCTGCTGCCAGAGAAACCCTCCAGCAGGAAAGTGCTGGGGCCTCTGATGGCCATCAGGGCTCAGGTGACATCCCCACCATGCAGCGTGGAGAACTTCTCTGGGCGAGACCTGCCAACGCTCTGTACGTACCTAAGGCATCTTGTAAGTATTTCTGCCCCACCAGCTTCAGGTATTCTTCGATTGCTTTGGTGGCCAGTGTGTTCTCCCTGAAAATGAGATGCTCATTCTCACCACAGCGATCAACTTCAGACATCATCAGGTCAGTCAAGAAATCCTGGAAAGCAAAGCCCATGGTGGGTCACCATGCACTGACACTGGTTCCGCAGAGCTGCTGCTCCCCAGCCCCGAGGGGTCCCACCTTCGTGAGACACCCAAGGGACTGGAGGTGCTGCAGGTGATCCTGTGTGAACACACTGCCTCACCACCTGCCCAAATTTCCTCAGAGACGAGAAGAAATAAACCTCTGGAGAGCCTCAACTCTTGCACCCCAGCAGTGACACATCCCAGACCCGCACCTGCCTCTCTGTCGGTATTTCTTTTTGGCTGCTCTCGTGTCAGCCTCACACTCTGGGCAAAACCTTTTCTGTGCTGTTGAACAAGGCTGTGTTTGGTGTCCAACTGCACTGGCTGCAAACCAGGGCCATGCTCCGATGTCATGAGCTGTGCCCAGTTAATGGCTGAGACACAAGGCTCTGATATGCACTGAGATACTCAAATTTCCCATTTCCTCCCTATTCATGGAGATAAACAGCACTGACAGTGCCCATTTTGGGCAGATGCTTGCTCTGATGTGTGCACATCACCAAATCCATGGGATGTCATAATCCCTTGTGCTGCAGAGCAATGGAAGGGGTGAGCAGGAGCAGCCCCTGACAGCTGCCCTTGCATCAATCTGACCTCAACTGCAAATTCCAGAGGAAAACCAGAGTTTCAGAGCGAGCTCCAGGCCTGCTTCAGCCACAGCAGTCACTGAGCAGGGGGTCAGGAGCTCCTGTGCACTCTGCTGATCCAAGTGTGCTGCAGCCAGGCCTGATCCAGGAGGAATGCCAGGCACCTGCTAATGCTGATACATGTTCTCTGCACTAATGGGCAGAGCAGCTCTGCCTGGCTCCTCCTTGCTGCACCAGGTGCTGAGGTGTCACCACTCACCTGAGTGACAATGGAAAGAGGCTGCTGCCACTGTGCAAATCACCCACATTATCCCTCTGACTGTCTCCCGTGTAGGAGACAGAGAAATGATGACACGCACATTCATTCACCTCCACAACCAAGGGCACCTTCTTAAATTCCTTTCCATTAAAACAAAATAATCTGCTTAGCAATAACCTTCCACTAAGAAATTCTTCATTTCCCTTGATGGCCACAGTCCATTCCTGGCAGGGGCAGCAGGAGCACCCCACGCTGCCACACAGTGCCCCAGGTCCTGTCCCTGATGTCCCCAAGCACAGCAGAGCTGCCATGGTCATGCTCCAACCCACACTGGGGAGAGGGGACATCAGGTCTCACTCCCTGCCAGTGGCTGGATGGGAGCTTTGCACCAGAGGCAAGTTGCTCTGTTTCATTTTTCACATGGACATCTCTGCATTGCAAGTTTAATCAAGGTTCAGCAAACAGCCTTCCCTGAACCCAAGACACCCAAATAATTTAATTCACAGGTCCTCCATCACTGTGCTCCTGTCCCAGGCAAAGGCAAACGCTGGGTCAGGCAGGTATGTCCCTGCATAAGAGCACAGGAGCAGGCGAGGTGACATCCCTGCAGTACCACGATCTGCTGCTCCCACCTTCCCACAACACTGACTGGGACCAACACAGTGCCTTGACCTTCCCCCAAGACCCTCCAAAAAACCCAGAGGAGGAGCTTTGGGATGAAAAAAAAGTCACTTCCATTATTTCTTTAGTCAGAAGATGCCCTTCCTCAAATCCTGCTACGTCTGCAATGCTCCGGCAGCTGCAGAGGCAAAAATCCCTCCTGGAAGCAAAGCACGCGCCTCCCTCTGCTATTTTCTCTCATTTTGCCCTTTTTATCAGCCAAACTGGAATGAAACTTTAAACCTTGCTCAAATCCCGTTAGCAGCTATCTGGGTAACTCTATCACCTTTATCTTCCCGGGGCTCTCCCTGGGTACGTTTCAATTCCAAGCCACCGCTCAGGCTGACACAAGGTGCTGATTCTTAATTAGCAGCCGCTGACCTTGGCTTTGCTTGATTCTCTTTCCTGTCACTTTCCCAACATACTAATTATCTCAGGAACACTGAGTTTTACAGCGTCTCTTAGCCAAGTGTTTGCTTTTCCCCCTCTTGTCAGCTGAGCACTGGCTGCTGAGTCCTGGAAACCCAGGGCCAAGTGGGAGCCAGAGTTAATGTGAATTGGGGTGACTTGGGCTGATCTACAGAATTCACTAGAATTCAAATCAAGGCAAGATTCCATGGCAGGACTCAACACGAAGCCAGAAAAGATCCCCTGGAAATCTCTGCTGCTGGTATTATTCCCTATGGAGCATCTGCAGCTCAACAGCTGGGAAAAGGACCCCTTGTCTCCAAAGTGGAAAGGAAAGCTGCCAAAGTCCCAGAGAACTCCATTATGGCACAGCACCCAAAGCTGGGGTGTAACACCACAGAATCCTGCCTTGCAGCTGAGCAGGGAAAGAGAGGAGAGCCAAGACACCCAGCAGCATCCCATGGGTCAGGATTCTCTCTGTCCCTGCAGGTCTGGGCTGCAGAGCCATCCAGCTGGGCTGTAGGACCTGGCCCTGGGATGTGTTGGGAGTCAAAATTCCCCCAGGCAGCGTCCTTGGGCGAGTTCCTCTGCAGGGACTGCTCTAGGCAGCTCCATGAGCCACGGGAAAGGCCGTGGGTCACTTCCCATGACATCCTGCCATTTCTGTCCCAGGGCCATCGGCCAGACCTTCACTTCTTCCCTTCCCTCCACACGGAAAAGCCGCATCGGCTCTGGCTCACACTTCTGCTATCTCTGCCTTAAGTACTCCAGCAGCCAGCACTCGGAAGACACAAACGGAATGCAAATACTTGTGGAATCCCTCCGGGGGCCTCACTCACCCACATACAAGGTCCTGAATAAAACGCAATAACTAAAGCCAATAAAACTCCCTGTTTCTGAGCAGCAGAGATCAGCAGGGGGTTGTTTTCAGTTAGGGCCCCTGGCAATGGAAGAAAATAAGATGCTTTATTTCATTACATGGGAGTCGAGAGGGGAAGGAAGAGGTCTACAGTCAAAATTAAGGGCTCTGGCAGCGTTCTTCAGGCTTGTTCCCATGTTTATTTTAAGGCTTTTTGCTTCAGACTGGACGGATCTGAACCTGTGTGACCCCAGTCGTTGCACATATGCTGATAAAGAAGAGCAATTCATAAATAAATAAATTCAGAGCGTGACAGCACAAGGCTACACTGGTCTCCACTTTGCACATAAACCAGCCTGTGCTATTCCAAGGTGGCTCCTCCTGCTGCAGGCAGGAGCTGGCAGCCCAGTCCCAAGGGGTCCCGAGTGCCGGTCCCTGTGCCTGCGGGTGGCACTGGCAGTGCTGGCCCTCCAGCTCCTGAGCCCGGGAGGCAGAAGGATGAAGGCAGCTGAGTGCCTGGCAGGGCTGTGGTGGGAGCAGGAGCACTTCCAAGGGAGCTGACAAGCAACACAAGTCTTATAGTCTGTGTCCTGTCCAAACCCAGGAAGGATTCTGCACTTTGCCATCCCAGGAAGGTGCTCCCAGCCCAGCCTCTCTGGGATGTGTTCAGAGCTGGAGCATGTGGGGTGCCAGGGAGCTGGGGAGCCACGGCCCCACACTCCCCGTGGTGGTCACACACCCTCTGGGCTGCAGCTGATCATTCCTGGTATCGTAACTGACTGATGGGCAGATTGACTTTGAAATAATAAGGTTCTCCAAATCACAAGCCTGATTAATAGGATTGACTTAACCTTAAGAGGATTGAATTGATAAAGGTAATACGATTATTGCTTATTTCAAAGACTAGCTCGGAGTCCAGCTGGGCCCTTATGCAAAGGTGAAAAACACCAGTGGTCGGTAGCCTGGAGGTTTCAGGTGGAGGAGCATTGGGACACACCCACGGGGGAGGGAACTGCGGCACAGGAGGCTGCGGAGTAGGGAAAGGAGAGCGGCAGAGGAGCAGCAGCTGGGCCCTGGGCAGATGGTGTGAAACCAAGAATCCCAGCCCCAAGTTCTCGACTCTTCCATCACACAGTTCCTCTGAGAATCTGCTCCAGACACTTCTCTGCCAGGAAATAGAGTGATGTTCCCTCCTTTGAACCCTGGAACTGATCCACAGCACTTCTGGCCTTTTCTAATTCTCCTTGGGAAAAGGTGGTGAATGGCAATGTGAGGGTTAATCACAATCATAGATTCACAGGAATCTATGTCCATCACCTTGCTCAGGGAAATAAGCAAACTTGAGGGATACACCACTAACACACTGAGTGACCTCTCAGGTCCCTGTCTGAGCCCCGCAGTCTCTTTTCCACAGCCCTGGGTGGTGCCTGCAGGTCCCAGAGCCCTGAGCCAGCCCTGGCTCTGCCACTGGAACCTGGGGTTCCAGCAGATCCACACAGGGGGAGCAGCTACATCTGCTCTGCTGAGGCACATCCGCACAGCACAAACAAACAGGGACACATGTTTATTCCTCACTCCATTCCCAACACCATAAATATTTATTTCCAGTGAGCAGCTGGTTAGTTAGAGCTTTGTCTAATGCTGGGTTTGATCTACCAGAGCTCTGGACAACAGAAGTTTGTTTATTTTTTTTATTTTTGTTTTGTTTGTATATTTATGGTCATGAACTGAGCTCTGGGAGCTCTAAGACAGCCCTGAAACAAATCTAAGCATGGGAAATGCTCTGTAAGCATCAGAAGTCCTTTGGGAAGGATGCAGCCACCTATCCACAACCACATCACAGGGGCCACACCAAGCCCTGTACGGCAGGACTGAGCACTCCTGGTAACTCCACCCCTGGCAGCAGAACTGCTTTACGATTTTGTGTCTTTTGTCTGTGGGTTGCAAAACGTGAAAACCGTCGGGCATCTCCACATCCTTACAGGGAACAAACACTCTCACTAGGAAGGTGAAAACAGGTAACAAGTGAAGGACTGAGCTGAGGGGCCACATCTCTGTTTCAGCCACCAAAATATCCCTCTTTCAGCCTTTCTTGCCATAAGAGAAAGGGAACACCTGTGTGTGCCGAGAGCTGGTGGAGCACTGGATGTCTGTCAGGTTTTCCAGCGGGCTGGGGCAGCTCCCTCCCTCCCCGAGCGCCTGCACTCTGAACCTTACCAAAACCCTCTTCCCCCTGCCTCCACCCACTGCCTTGGCAGCTGCTCAGGGCTTCCCAGGCGTGCCCCCTGCACACCAACCCAGCGCTGCAGGGATGCAGTTCGTCCCTTTCCCACAGAGATCAAGGAAAGCACGGACTTTGACTCCAGAGGGGACTCTCTGCTTTCATGCTCCACCTTTTAACCTGTTGTGATACAGCTAGGCTGCCCAGGAAGAAGCAGAGATCTAGGGAAAAAATTCAGCTACAGCCCTTGTCCCCCTTCCACCTGCAGTGCCAGGCGTCCTGCCCCCCTGGCAGGAGGGACTCTGGGTGTCAGCAGCTCCAGGTAACCACACCTGGCTGGCAGGGTGTCCCTCGGTATGGGGTGGCTGTGGGTAAGGATGGCCCTGCCTCCACAGGGACACTGGTGGCTGGGACGTGGCTGTGTCTGGCACGTGGCACCATCACACCTCTCCTGTGGCACCTCTCCTGCCCCGGAGCTCTGGGCAGACACACGGACCCGATCCCGGCCTCATTAAGGGATTACCCCGTATTTACAGCAAATCGCTGCAGGAAAACAGAGCCTGAAACAGCACAACAGCAATTAGCTGCTAACGAGTCTTCCAAGATAATCTACTGGACACTTGTTTCGCAGTAATTGCTGCTCTAGCTCAGCTACAGCGGCCAAGAGCCACAAACCCCTTTATCAGAGAAATCAATCAGTGGTTACCGATGGCCGCGGCTGCAGGGCGGGGGGGGATTCTGAAGGGCTCGCTGGGAAAGCTCCTGGTGCTGCACAAGGATGAGCAACCCCCCTCTAGCCCGGGCAAGCTTCCCAGAGTCACGAGGGGACAGAGGCCTGGAGAAGGGGGGTCCCTGCCCTGCTGTCCCTGCCCTCAGGGGTCAGGGTGGTGGGGCAGCCACGGGGAGCTCTCCTGAGGGGCACTGGGGTGCACCCACATCCCCCAAGCAGGGCTGAGGGGGTGCTTTCTTCTCTCATTCATTATTTTTCTACCTTTCTGCTGCTTTTCTCTCTCCCTGCTTGTCCAGCCCAGGATGCACCACCTGGTTCCCATGCTCCAGTAACTCCTGTTCCTCTGACAGCTCCCCAAACCCTGTACTAATGCTGATGGCAAATGACAGGCAGGGAAAGCAGAAGCTCCATTTTAGGGGAAAAGTCATCAAGTCTGTTTACTGTTTGCTATGTCCCCTGTGTAGAGCCTCTGGGATCTCAAGCACTGATGCAGACACATGTCTGGAAACACACTTGCTCTCTCTGGAGCCTCTCCAGTACTGAGAGGCAGAGGAAAAACGCTGGAGCAGTGACAGCCACTCTCAGCCATGCCCACACACGATCCATGGTGATTAAGACTGGGATGACACTTGAAGCCTTTTGCACCAGAACTGAGTAAGCCCTGCACAGGGTCTTTTGTGGTAATGTTATTCCCACAAAGCCCTGGCATTAGAGCTGCAGGAGCCACTGCGAGGGGCAGCAGAGCCCCTGGTGCCAGTGCAAGGCAGGGCTGTGCCCAGGAACCAGGCACTGACAGCTCTGGAGCCCTGGAACAAGGAGTGAGCAGAGACACCAAGCACAGCTCCTTGTAGAGCCACAGCGTTATCCACACAAGCCGCCAGTCCTTCCCTGTGCTCCCGGGGTCAGGAGGCTTTACTGGAGCTATTTTCTCTGCTGCTGCAACAGCAGGCCCCTGGCTCCCAATCCTCTCAGTGAGCTTTGCCTGCCTTGAACTAGATCAGGAGGCAAAGCCACTTCTCTGTCCGACAGATGGGAACGAAACCTAATCCACGAGCCCGGCCACGGGCCTGGGCCCGGCAGCAGCTGCCAAGGAAGCAGAGCCTTGTGATTGCCCCTCAGGTGAGGAGCTCATGTCTCCTCAGCACTGCAAAAGCTTTGGACATCTTGCCCTTCCCCAGTTCTCCCCTGAAGAGTGCTGGGAGATGGTAACAGACCAAAACAGTGATGCTTTAACTCCTGCAGCCCTGACGTAGGCACTGCCTGCTTTGGCTGTGCCAGGCCACCAGGGATGGAGGATGCTCTGCAGCGAGGGTCACTCCCTGCCCTGCGTGCTGGGGACCTCAGCAAGGAAGGGCATTCCAGCTCTGCCCACCCTGCCTGCTCCCTCACGGATCACAACAAGGAGGAGCTCCCACTCTCTGCCTCCTCCTGGCCTGCTTCTTCCCCAGACCTGGCAGGGCATTCCCAACCAGGAAGGAGGCTCAAAGTGCTCCACAAAGGCTGAACTTCCACCATGTGCAAGTTGGTGGCATCAACCCCCAACAAGCACTGCCATGGGAACACCCCTGGACCCCCTTCCAAAAGCAGGACAGACCCTGAAGACCAAGAGCTGATGCAGAGACATGCATGCTTGCAGGCACTTTGGTCTGGAATTCTGGAGGGGGTGCTCACTCCTGTTCAGCTTCCACTGTGCAGGGTGCTCAGCACAGAGGGAGCAGACATGGAACCTGCTGGGTTTCCCAGGAATACCCAGCACACACAGGCTGCACAGCTCAGGCCAGCACTGCTTACATTCCATCCTGGAACACTGCCTCCTTGCTTACTTTCACAACTGTGCCTGTTTACACAGAAAGAGCCTGGCCCCTGAGCCTCCAGAAGAAGAGTGAAGGAAAGTGGCTCAGTTGGTGTCTCGTGGACACCAACCTCTCTGCTAATTAAGCAACTCATGCTGTGTGTACTACCAACTTGTTTGCAATCAAAAGAAAAACAGCATATTAAGGATGGCCCGAAGCCCAACTGATGATTTTTCCCAAGCCAACCCCAGAGTCTGCTCCCGAAGGTGTCTGGGGGGACACCACAGATGGCACAGGGTCCTACCTTGGCCTTGCCCGTGCTCTGCAGGATGTGCACCAGCGCCGACGCCATCTCCTCCTTGTTCTTCACGCTCAGCGAGGGCTCCAGCACCGAGCACAGCACCATGTAATTGTTGGTGATGTACTCAGCAAACTCCTTGTACATCTCCATGGGAAGGATGCTCATGCTCTGGTAGCGGGATTTGATGCGGATCATGGGCCCCGGGGACTTGCCCTTGCCAGGGTTGGGGCTCACCACTGGGTACCATTTCTCCACGAACTGCCGGCCCGTCACCGAGCTCACGGGGATGTTCACCTGCCCAATGAAGTTGGTCTTGTCCTTCTTCTTCTTCTTGTCAGTCTCTTTGTATAAGTGCACGGTAATGTTTTTGAGAGATGGGAGGTTATTAAATTCAAAGTGCTCCCCCCAAAAGACATTATCAGTTTTCAATTTACAGGTAGTTCGTGCATAAAGAACGTCATCCAGGCATAATTCACACAAGTACTTTTTCTTAGCTGGCAGGTCCTTGGCTTCAATAATCCATAACTTTAACATATTCTCTACCCTTCTGCTGTTGTCCTGAAAAAAAGATGCAAAGAAAAAAAGGTCAATAAAAAATACCCACGAAGCCAAGCACAACAAAACTGGAGATATGAATTAATTATTTCGGATGTGCTAAATGAGCGGAGGCTTAATTACACTTTATTTTAAGGAAATACTGGCTCTCAAGAATTTGCATAATAGCACTACTTATGTTAATTTTCCAAAATATCATCGTGCTCTCCATGTCTGTTGGTGCCAATTAATATAAGGAACAAGGGAGATAAAACCCCTCCAAATCATAAATGTACCATTTCCCATTCCCTGCCAAGAGGGCCTCTGAAGAATCCAGAAGAACCTCACTGGTCCTGAATGGTTTGTGCAAAGCAGAAGCTGTTACAGGTATCTCACAGCCTCCTCTTTTTTCAGTAGAGCTGCTTTACAGCAGCACTGAGTTCACGGTATTTCCTGTAACACAGCGACACAAAGGGACCTGAAACCACACCCAGGGATCATCACATCCACGTGGGAATGCCACCACCAATGGCAGGGAAAAAATGGTTTGTAAAACCTCACCATATTTTAGGGCAGAAGTCCAGAGCACCCAAGTTAAACACTGAGAGGAATCACGGGACAGGACGAGCCATGGGAGAATCATGACAATTCAGAGACAGAAATCTGCCTTGGATATCTTTTAAACAATAACCAAGAGCCAAGAATACTGTGGATCTTTCAGAGCTCCCTCGTGATGCTGACCTCATCCTGGAAGAACATCCAGGGGTACTTGCTGCAGGAGTGACTCCAAAGATAAAGCACTGGCAGCTGCACCACTGCTGGGATTCTGCAAACCCTGTTTTGTTTGGAAACCCCTCACTGAAACAGCAGCCATGGCTTACTGTGCTCAGCCCAGGAGTCTGGGCAGGAACATTTCTGCTGGAAGTCCACAATGGGGTACTGTAGGTTCAGGAAGTACACACAGGAACTGCACAAGAACACTGAATTCCTGACAGAAATATCAAGTCCGATACTGAGAGTTTGTTGTCTATGAACTCAAACAAAGATGGAAAGTCAGCCATCAGTTACTGCAGGTTTTGAGATGACGGAAACATTTCCAAATGGATTTCCAGTCAACACTGCACCTTGAAGCCATAGTGACATGCCCAGCCCCAGCTCACATTCCCAGGAGTCCTCTCCTGCTAAGTGTGACCACACAAACCTTACACAGCCCTCTCAGGTCAGGATCACCAAGAAAAGCCTGTGGAAAGCACTGGAGCCACTGAACTCCACTCGAGGAACATGCTGCCAGAGGCAGGTGGCCACCTGTCCCCTCCACTGCTCACACTCTGATATTACAGGAAATCTTTTATTCTGACATTTGGCACTGTGCTGGGAACAACACACTCTGAGACTGAGAGCCCCTTTAGAACCCACCAGGCCTGGACTGAATTAGTGTGCAGCCAGGAGAAGTTGACAGGATCCCATCATTTGTGTCTTCTCTGACCAGCAGCAGAAGACTGAGTTGAGCTCATCAGCTGTGGAATCCCGCATTAATCCTGACCAATCTTTGCAGCCAACTCCAGCACAGTGGGGAAGAAGCAGCTGTACATTTTATTTTAGGATGTACTTAGCCTTAGTGGGCCATAAAAATGCATATTGGGTGTCCCTGTGTTCTAATGAAGAGAAGGATTTGTTCCTGTAAATCCCAGGAGATGAGTTTGCACCTCGACTGGCTGGAGAAGGTAAAGCTACATTCCACTGCTGCCTCTGACAATGGACATCTGAGCTCCTCCATCACTAAAGCAGACTCTGTGTCAGGAGCTGACACGTGAACTCTCCAGACTGTTCAGCCTTGAGAGTGTGCTGGCAGCTCCCTGACATCTGTCCCACGGCTTTTGGGAGGTGAAAGTCCTATGGAAGTGGCAAGTACCATCAGTAACAGCAACACTGAAGATTCTTCAGGTCTGATCAATTCTTAGCAAGAGCTGAAGCAGCATGTGCTGAGAAGAGAGGGGAAGGAATAATTGGCGCTTGTCTGTAAATATAATTGTGGAAGAAAGCAATATGGAAAAAGGCTGACCCAGAGTTCCACTTACTCACTCCAATGACAATACGTCCCCTGCTGCTCCCATGCACTGGGCTATAAAATGTAATAACGAGGAACTGAACTAGAGCAGAGGCAATTCCTCACAGCACTACCTTGTTGGGGTGCACGGCACGCCGCAGGTTCTCCATCCATTTATCTCGCTCTGCTGCCGAACGACACGAGAAGCACTTACTTCCTGATGAAGTCGTCACCTACAGGGGAAGGAACAGGATTATGTCTTGACCAGCACATTGCAGAGTGTGGCTGGGGGGAGAAGGGGGCTTAGGGAAGATGCTAGTGGATTCTATTTTTTTTTTAAGTAAACAGCTTTACCCAAGCATGAAGCAACAGCCCCTAAGGCTGGCAGAAAAACAGGACAACCCTGTATGTCACAGAAATAATCATAGAAGCAAATTCCAATTACTTCTCCTCTTCCACACCAGAAAACACTAGATAATGGGCCCCATGCATGTGATGCTTTAAACCACCAAGTTCCACAACTGAGAGAGTGCAAATCCTTAGATGAACTAAAGATAAATTGGAACTCTGAGTGGTTACTTGGCATTCCTCCAGGCTCAGCCCAAAGCCTGTGACAGTAACAACCCATTCCTTGTTTCCAGCAGAACACTGGGCTGGAAAAGGCTGCTTTCCCACCTTCCCCTTCATGTCCTGCTGCTCCTGGAGCCCTTGCTGTGAAGATCATGGGGGCAGGTCAGTACCCCCCACTCCTGGCCGTGGTACAGCTCGTACCAGCTCATGGCCCAGCCGGGGCACTCAGAGCTCACAGCACCCACCCCTGGCTGGGGAGAACCAGGGGGGCTTCCCAACCTGGGCATGGCTGGAAGTGCTGCTGAGCCCTCCCTTCACCTCTCATGCTTCCAGGTTCATCCCAAGCGGTTTTCTGCAGTACTTATGTGACTTTCTCTGGCCACTGGGAGTTCATAGCCAGGCTTTGAGAAACACACTCCTAGCAGGGACATTTCCAGAGGTGCAAGTGCCCCTTATGCCTCATCACATTCCTGCTATCCCAAGGAAACTCAAACCTGCTGAGCCCATGGAAGCACCACTGTCTGGCAGCCCAGAATGACAGGCACCAAGTTTTCTTCCTATGCCCCCACGCCAAACTTCCTTGGTATCACAGCCAACAGTTCCCTGCACCTTCTCCTCACACACAGATATTCCCCAAGCTGCCATCCAGCTCTCTGCCCTTTGCATTTGTTTTTGTCCAGCAATATTCACCATGTGCAGCTCTGCTGGGAGGCTGAATGGACCTGGCTGGTGCTTTAAATAACTCCCCACTGAGCTTCATTTCCGCCAGTCTCAACCTGCAGAGTTATTTGTGAGTGCTTTATCATCTCCCAGTGTTTGTGTTTACACACTGTGCACTGGGTTATCAGCTTCTGGGAGACACAATCTCCTTTAATTTCATGTATCTCCCAGAAGCCCAACCTGTTCTTACAGCAGAGCTGGCACTTGCTAAGATTTGTCATTAGCAAACCTCAATGGTAAGTTGAACACATCCCTTCCTTTGAACACAGACCAGGGCAGAATGAGAAGAGGCCTGTTCTGTCTTTACATAAAAACGCAAAGAATCTTCCAACTCCTGATATTCCAGAGGCTTTCTCCTTCAGACAGACACTCTCCCAGTCCTTGCACACTTTTCTACTCTGCCTGTAAAATCCATTCTGTTGAGCACAAGCTCTCCTGTAGTTCCAAGAACAGACTCCATACCAGCAGGCACAGCAGTGTGATCTTTCCAGCATCCTTTCACACTCCAGAATATTTCCAGCTTCTTCAAAACCTCCCATGACAAACCCCCCCTGCCTCATCTCCTCTCTGCTGCCAGTGCTCAGTTAACCTCCATCCCTGAGCCTTCCCACACGGAGTTCTGCTGGCACAAAGGACTGTCACTGTGTTTTCTTGCTGCACTTAGGTAAACACATGCGTTATCATGGCCAAATTCATTCTTCAATTGTAAACCAATTACAAATTAATCTTTCAAAACCTAAAAAACTTGTAACTGTCATACTGAAGTGAAAGAAGGGGAAAATCATGTGTCAGATATGAAGTGTGTCTTGGTCTGATGGGAGCTGAAGATCACATCTACCATGTGTGACCAAAAATGTAATTTTCCCCAGATCTGCAATCACATCCCAGCTTTGAGTTCTGCCTTAAATATCATATGGCATTAATGATCTTTATGAGATATTAATTATCTTTATAAAGAGAGTATTCTGGTCTCATCAAGATTTTGGATATGTTGGAATACCGTCAATGTACAGGATAAACTCAATTAATAAAACTCATTAATTTCTGAAATGGTAGTTCTCCTATTCATTATCCCCAGTCCTTGGATGGGTGATCTGTTCAGATAAAATCTTGTCTTTTTAAGACAGTCCTAAGGTACAGGGTGGCTTCACTTGAAGGGACATGCATGGAGTAAGAGGGGATGATAACTGAGCACTGAAGGTGCTTCACTCAGTGTCCAGAGGATTCCCAAGGAGCAGCCAGGGCTCAGCTGCACCCCGGCCCCGCAGCCGCTCCAGGCATCCGAGGGCCACGCCAGCAGTGGCCAACGTTTGCACAGCTGGATCAAATTTACTGCTGCTAAATTTAGCTCCACTGAATTCTCCCTTGCTGAGGCAAGGCCAGGATGAGGTAACAGGCTCAGTTGTATTGGAGCAACCACAGTTTGTCTTTCCCCCAGCTGTGTCCTGGGACAGCTCAGGCACGACTGTGCAAGGGGACAAGGCTTTGGTCTGCCAAGACCTGAGAGAGCCCCTCAGCCCTAACGGCCCTGCTTGGCCCAGGACCCCCAAAAACCAGGGCCAGGAATAGGCTCTGGGAGCCTGGGCTCCAAGCCTCTGGCACTGGCTGAGATGCCCTCTGTATATTTAGCACATGCAGCATGTGCAGTGGCACGGGATGATTTGCTGACTGAGGAGTCTAGCAAGGAGAAAGATGATGCTGAGTAATTTTTTTTGAAAAAAAATCAATGAAGGAAACGAGTAAATACTGACTGCCAAGTACTCAGCAAGTGAGAAAAAAGCAAGTTTCACAAAACTAAGTAAGCAGAAAAAGCCAAATGCAGCCTGTGGAAAAGCCCTGCCCTGATGCTGACTGTGCTCCCTGGCAGAGCTGAGGGGAGCAGGGCTGAGCACGTCTTATTGCAGGGTGGTGGAGACAGAAGGGAGGAACAATCCCCTGCACCTTCATCCACCAGCTGCCTCCCAACGAGCCACTTTGTTGTTTTCCACTGCAGATGGCTTTGGCACCTCTCGCTTTTGTCTCCGTCTGGGTGCGCTGCCAGCTCCTCTCCCAACCCGCTCTCCTCCATCTGCAGCCGTGTCAGATCCTCCTGGCCTGTTCCCCGGGCCAGCCCCGGGGGGAGGAGCTGTGTCAGGTGAGCACTGGTGGCCACCGGCCAGCTGGGGATGGGAACAGCTCCCGAGGCACTGTCCCTGCCCGGCCACCCCACGGCGGCAGAAGGGGAAGGCTGGCAAGGCTGGCACTGCCCAGCTTCACTTCTCCACTGGAGGCAGCAGCCCGGCCTGTTCCCAGCACATCTCCCGGGGGAGCAGGTCCACAACAGCCTCAAGGGGCAGGGATGGAGGGGATGGAGGCACCATCACCAACGGCAGCACCTTCCCCATGCACTGCACAGAAAACACCTCAGCTCCTCTCACGCCTGTGACCCTGGCAGGGCCTTCTCACCTGGCATTTCTCGGTCAGGACATCCCCTGAGCTCCTTTGTGTCCATCAGTGGTACCCAAGTGCTCTGGGCTGCAGGCACTGCCCGGCCCCCCACAGGGATCCCAGGAGATCTGCACACTCATTCCAGGGCTGACCTCACTCCTCACTGAGCAGGCTCTCAGGAGACACGAGACCAAGGCACTGACACAAAGTGCCATTTAGCTCTCACCTCGGTCCTTCCCACTGGAGCTTGTTGGTGAGCAACCACCAGTGACAAATCAATGTCCCTGTTGTTTCCTGGCATTCTTCCTCTCCTCTGCAGGGTTTGCAGAGCAGCAATTAACACGTTCTTTTTTTACAGTGTGACTTCTCTTTATCCAACTCACTTAAACCCAAATTTTCTTCCTCCTTCCAAGTGCATGACTTGTGTAATTTCCCTCTCACTCAACTTTTTACAAGTTCTGTTCATATCCCTTCCTCTCCTCTTGTGAGCTGACCAGAATTGGTAAACAACTCTTATATTATGGATGTCACATTTATTTTCCATCTAGCTCCATTTTATCTTTCTTGAGTGGAATGTAATAGAGGACACATAATTTACAAAACTGTTCCCCTCCTGACCCATTGCACTTGCTCAATTCCACAAAGAATGAACAGCACTGCAAAATTTATCCCTCAGCCAGCTACAGAGTTTATGTTTGAGGCTATTTTTTGTAAGACTATTTTCATGTTACCCACTTATATTTTAAGAAATAGATCTTTTAACTCGCTTATTTCAAAATGTGCCAATTTCAGTAAAGAAAAATGTCTTTATCTTTCCAGTCTGACTCCTCCTGAACACTGACATGTTCTCATCCAGCACTACCCATCCAAGGACCTGTAGCCCCATCACCCCTACAGCACAATCCAAGCATGGCTACACCATTTATCTGCTTCTCTGTGTCCAAGCTCAATCAGGTGTTACCTGCTCTTCACAGAAACAAATATCCACCACCTTAGTACTGTAAGAAAACCATTTCCCAGATCTGTACCCAGCCACTGCCATAAGCAATAATACTTTGCCATCCACAACCCAGGACAAACGATTCCCAAGACATCCTGTACTGAATTATCCAGCTACAGCCTGAGTTGTATGTGTGCTCCTCCCTCCTGCTAGCACAGACCTTACCACATGCCATAACAGATGTCAAAGGACTCTCAAATACTCAAGATTTTTCTATTTACCCAAACAAGGGAAGCTGCAGTTTTGTAGACAAAGTCCTCCACACTCCCACTGACAGCAGCAGGCTGGCTCTGTGACCATGTGTAATGTCTTTGGGAACACTGAGTAGAGATTTGCACTTCCTGATATCTGTACGAACATAAACTGTAGGAGCATAAACAAATTTATGCTCTGCTGATACACAGCCCTGAGCAGTGCAGCACCTGTGCCAGCAGCTCTGCTGTGACAGCGCTTACAAGGAGCTCATTGCTCTGATTGTGTGGATATGATCC
The DNA here is from genome assembly GCA_013400495.1 of Nicator chloris. Classification (NCBI taxonomy): domain Eukaryota; kingdom Metazoa; phylum Chordata; class Aves; order Passeriformes; family Pycnonotidae; genus Nicator; species Nicator chloris. The sequence goes on from WAAE01003309.1 coordinate 131,320, forward strand.
TCCTTGGAAAGATGGGAGCAATTTTCTGCCTGTGAAATGGTCTCTGTGTAGCAATTCTGAGCAGCAGTGTTTGGTAACAGCCAGAGCCCAGATGCCAGCCCACACCTGGCTCCCCAGGCGGCCCCAGCACGGCAGGAGCAGCCCCAGCATGGCTCTTACCTCAAAGCAGTAGTCTTGCCCCAGGATGCTACTGTGGACTGGCTTGATGACCACCTCCTCCTCCATACTGAGATCCAGAGCCTCAACAGCACTACTGGGACTGAGCAAGGACTCGTGGGAGCGCGATTCTTTCAGCCTCGGCATTAGATGGGATCTGCAGGAAAAAACGTAACGGTGTCAGTGGATGCTCTCCTTCCCAGAGAAATCTGTTAGCAACATCTGTTAGCCACAACTGCACAATATTCCTGGGATTGTTTTGTCATGAAATAACCAAGGGCCCTGAAGAACAGGGCCTGCTACACTGTCCCATCTGTAATTTCTACTCTAAAAGTTCCATGACAGTTGGTAGGAGCAGTAAAACAATTTTTCCGAACTCCGATACAGTCAGGAGTCAATTCTTTGGATGTTTGCACACTGTGGGGTCTCTGAACAACTGAATCAAACTCTAAATGGCCACCACAACTGCTGAGGGAGACTCCCCAGGTGTGGAGTGTTCCTAAACCAGACTCCCCAGGTGTGGGGTGTTCCTAAACCAGACTCCCCAGGTGTGGGGTGTTCCTAAACCAGACTCCCCATGTGGTGTGTAGCAGTGTTGGGTGCACTGGAGGCCAGCTGGCCCCAGCACCCGCTGCTGTCTCAGGTCTGCAGCACCTGGTGCTGATCTCTCGTGGTGCCAGAACATCACCAAACACCCATGTCTGAATCTGTAACCAACAACCCTTGGGCTCATGTGCTCTCTCTGTCACACATCCCTGGGATGGGGACAGTGTGGAAATAAGGCTGTCATAGCCCTATCGATTGATCTAAATGCTCTGGAGTCCCACTGGCAGCATTTAGCAGCAGGGAGCCCACAGACAGTGAGCAGAGCACCATTTTTGAGACAGCCAATACAATCAATGGTTCTGTAACTCTTAAAGCAAAACCAGAGAGCTCAAGGAGGGGAAAAGAAAAAAAAAGAAAGATAGTTAAGTACTCCCAGGGAAAACACAGCAAACCCATGAAGTGGCAAGGGAAAAAATAACTTGAGTGCAAAGGGAGCAGCTGCCTTCTCTGCAGCCTGCACCACGTCAGATGTTCCTATGCCAGAGCTCTGATCCCGGTAACTCTGACCTTTCAAACCTCTGGCAAGCACTTTGGGGGCCCCCAAAGAGACCAAGTGTCCCTGTCTACAAAGGGAGAGTGACGCCTTCTCCAAAGGCACGAAAGGACAGCAATAAGGGGAGTCTGTGATATTCTCAGCATGGTCTTTCATGAGCCAAACAACAATGCTCCCAGTATACTCCCAGCTCGCTCTGATGTGTGCGTTGGGTTCTGTTGTTCTCCAGAATAACGCTGACCAAAACAGAGAGAAATGTCAACAGTGCATGCAAAATCCATCGCTTCCAGTGAATCACACACCAGGCTGGATCCAGAAAACAGCCCAAGGAGATTCTCAGATCTGCAGCAGCAGATAAACAGGTGCTTCTCTAGATTTGCCATTAAGATTCAGGCCATGCATGAAGCCCCAGGTGATAACAGAACTGCCTGTGGCTGGTTCCCTGCCTGGCCTGCTCCATGGACAGCTCTAAGCGCCAGGGCCACCTCCTCCCCCGGGACCCCCAGCCTGGGGACACGCTGCCCGAGGGCCCCGGGACATTTCCCTGCCCCTACCGGGGCGCCAGCCAGGACCAGCTGTGGTGACACCAGGAAAACATCTGCAGAGCAGCCACCAGCACAGGGTTTCTGAGGGGACAACCTGCAGCCCTCAGGCACTGAAAGCCCTGTTGGAGCTGGCAGAGTCCTGTGCTGGGTCAGGAGCCCTGGGTTCCCAGCAAAGGCTCTCCATGCCATTAGCCATTCTCTCAGCTGCCCACTCACCCCACATCTCTATGGCCAGTAAATTGATCTTCAGGAACCCAGCACAGTCATTTCCCAGTACTTTGTGGCAATTTTACACTATTTTCAGAGAAAAGGGTCCCTATCCTTTTCCTCTGAATGATACTGTAAATTAACTCTAATACAGGCAGACAGATCAAGTTACCTCTGGATGCTGAGTGCAGAACTAATATCCAGCAGCTCAAGAACTGACAGTACAGACTTCTCACCCAGCCCAGAATCAAGGCTTTTCTGGTAAATCTTATTTCCGTATTTTACAGATGAAATTAGAAAAGGTAAATAACCAAGCTGAGACTTGCATTCTTATGTAGACAAATATAAATACTGATAAAATAAACCCACAGCTCAGTACATCGCATTGCCTCATGCTGGCCTAAGAATTTTTGTAAAAATTAAAACAAGTCTATTTTTCATTTAAAACTACTGCAGCTGGATGGCCACGGGTGGGAGTGCAGATGTGCAATTCGAAGGATTACCAAGGGGGAGTTTCTCAGGACATATTATGCTCTCACCAGATTCAGCAAATGTGTGTTTATATCCCTCCACACTCTGCCAAATGCCTCTGGGAATCCTGAAATGAGCGGGACTTTTTTAGGGAGGTTATTTGGCAGGTCCTTGCCTCAGCAGGACCTGCTCCCACGATGTCTCCCGCTCCCCAGCGGCCGCTCGGATCCAGCCCAGGTCAGCAGCAGACACGTTTCTCCGCAGATGCTGCTCTGTGCAGGGGGAGCGCTGCTGGTCTCAAAGCAGCCCTAAAAACCCAGCATCTGTCTGTGTATCAAGAGCTAAGTGGGGAGATGTCATTAATTAGAGCTGTTGGAAATCTCAGCAGCAGGGATGAGGATCTCTCTGCCAAGCAGCCCTGGCAGGGCAGGATGAGCAGAGCCCCCTCCCAGGGCTCTGTCCCATCTCTGTTCCACCCCTCTGCCTTCAAGGGGCTCATGGCCCTTTCATTTTAATCCCTGTTCCAGGGCAGAGAGCACTCGTGTCCCTCAGTGACATGGCATTGTGGCAGGAGCCCATTTGCTGGAAAACATTTGCCAGTCCCTGTCTCTGCTCCCACAGACTTCCCCTCGTACCAGCAGTAAGAGAAAGGTCACAAGCTGCTTCCATGAGCCTGAGAGCAGCACCCACACCCACCAACCTGAGTCCCTGCAGACCTGTGCTGTCCATCAGCCATCCCACACAGCCAAAGGCACCTGGAACACCATTTGCTGACAGTGAACACACACTTCCAAGATGACAGAGGTATTTTGTTCACATTCATCCCTCGACCATCACTGTGAAGTTGCTGCCTGTGGGGCCATCTGATCTCTTGCTCCAATAACTCTCTGTGTATTCCAGGTCCTGTCCTGGTTTACGTCAGCTGATCTAATTCCAATCCTACACCTTTGTTTTAATTCGCTGGGAACGGCCAGCTGCCCGGAGCCATCTCACAGCAGGAACCCTCTTTCCAAACAGCACATTCAGTTCTTTTTGCCAAGGGCCTTTTTAAAATCCCTTTTTACTTGCCTAAAGTTCAGTTGAAATGAAGGGGGGAGGAAAAAAATCTCATAAAAGACCACATTAGTTCTAAAGAGAAATAACATTACTGCTACCGGCACTGACCTGGCGAGTCCTGCAGAGCAGCAGCCAGTCTGTGGTTATTAAAGAAAGAGCTCTGCTGCCCGAGAGCAATCAGAGAGGATTGTTGTGCTAAATAATAAAAGTCATAAAACATTACCATGTGAAGGGATGTATCCCCTCTGCCTGTGCCCCCCACAGCCACTTGAGTATCACCAAATCCAACCAGGACCACGTGGACTGCAGGGAAGACTTGCAAAAACAAGCATGGAGAGGCAATCCATGCTCTCCTCACCAAACTCCAGGGCTGGGATTTGAGCAATGGAGGCAGCAAACAGCGCTGCAAAGAGGCAATTCTGTCAGTCCTCATTTCAGAGCCTCACCTGCCTGAAACCACCCAGCTGCTGCTCCTGTGGTTTTATGATGAAAATGTTCCTGATTATTTTTGAGAGACAGAAACAAACAGAGAACCTGGTAGGTGGCTGCATAGGGATGTAGCAGACACAAAACCTAACACTGAAACATGGGGGGAAAAAATGAAGAGCCTTTCTTAAACCTCCTACTGTTCTGCTCTGAGAGCATGAGCAGATTGGGCAATTCTGAAGGAAGTCCAGGCCCCAAGTTGAAGAAGTCCCATTGTCAGCAGCTGCAGAGCTGGCAGTGTTCATGCTTCCACAGTGTCAGAAGGATTTGATCTCCCAAATTACGTTTGACTCTGTGACATGTCTCCTGGCCAGGAAAGATTCCCTGTGTGCAGCTTTTTGAGGCTGACAGTTCTTTTCTGTGCCCAGCTGGGAGCAGGTTCTTTAGGGCAGCCCTGACCTCCTCCCCTGCACTCTCCTGCGGCAGGAGTCCTCCCTGCCCAGGCACGGTGGAACAGCCCGGCAGATCCACACGCAGCACAGACAGAATCTAAATCTGCCTCCAGCTCGGGGATTAGGGGTTTGTTATGACTGAGAACAAAGTGCACAACTCCAGTAAATTGATTTGCACCATCAGATGGGAGAAGGATTTTAACAGTCGCAGATGGGAGTAAATCACCCACCATCCTCTGCCAGCTCCACCCAGGAGCTCTGCCCTGTGCCACTGTCCCTCCTGAGCCTCCCTGCTGCTGGCTCACTCTGGGACTGCACTCTGCAGAGCCCCCACTGCTCTGATTTGTTTCCCACTCTCCTCTACAGCAGCTCTCCCCGGGGCTCAGCCTGTGACCCCCCCGCGGGGCCGACGTCCCTCTGACCTCGCGACCGCTGCTGGGAGTTCTCATCCCTTCCTCCCCTGTGCCTCATCCTGCTTCAATGTAACAAATAAATATGAAAGCGATGTTATGGGAATAACCACCACCAACAGCACACAAGAGAACTCGCAGGCTTCCAGAAGATGAAGAATGGGTTTTTTTCCTGCGGAAGAGGACGTGGGGATGAAGTCTCAGCGTGCAGCAGCACACCGTTCTCCATGTTCTGCTGCCCTGAACTTTCTCCTGCCGTTCCCTGAACTCCAGCTGCTGATCTCTGCCTGGGAAACTCTGCTCAGCATACTCATGATGGGAACCTGGCGTTACAGGTTGCCCTCGCTAATGCAACACCTTCCCTGAGCAACACAAAGGACATGTAATTAAACTTATTAATGCCTGCCCTTGTTTTCAGACTGTTCTCAGTTTCAACCGGCAGCAGGATTAATTACATTGAAAAGGACTCTGTCAGCTCATACCAGATTCCAAACGTTGCTTTTGCCAGACCAACCTGAAGGATGATTTTAACCTGTGACATTCACCTGAGCATGGGTATTTGTTTAACAACGTGCCACTGCAAAGTTTGTCAGGGGCAGCCTGCAAGCCCAGCACAGGACCACCAGCAAGGACACCGATGGCATTTGTGACGTGCAAGAGGAGAGGAACTGCAAAAGCAAAGAAAGGGCATCAGGAGCAGGATACAAAAGGTGATCAGAAATACACCTGAACTCCAATCATCAAAAATATTTTCAAGGAGCCTCTTTCCCATAAGCAGAATGGCATCAACATGACACTTTCAACAGAAATCAACACTTATATAAAAAAAAACCTTTTTATCACATCAGCGTAAACCAGCCGAAATAGTGCCAGATCTGGGGACATCTGATGCAAACAGCAGCGACAGATCCACCACTCCAATTTGGAGCCCGAGCCACAGCACAGCCCTGGGAACAAGTCATTCCCACAACATCGGCCTCTGGAGCGAGCAGGGACCGTAGGGCCTCAACAAACACCTGGGCCACGTCCGTGGCAGCAGAAGCAAACGCGGGATCCAGGGACCGAGCCAGGGCCCCCTGCTCCCTGCCAGCACTCACGGGAGAACTCCCGGGGTGCTCCCAGCTGCACCCCGGAATCACCACCTTCCACGGGGGGAGCAGGGTGGGGATAAGGGCTTTGATTTTTATCACCTAAATTTTGCGTAACCTCAGTCTGGAGGCGGAATCTGGACAAGGCGGCAAAGGCGAGGCAGGATGTGTCCTCCTGGACCAACCACACGGAAATGGAGCCGCAAGGCCCATCTCCACAGCGCGGCTGCCGAGCCCGGCCACGGATGATGAAACGCCGCCCAGGGTGAAAACAAACCGCGAACGCAAGGAACGAGAGACAGAGCGCGGCCGCACATCCCCGGGCCGGCCGGGAGCGGCTGTCACCGCCGGTCCCTTCAGCGCGGTGGCCTCCGCGCCCCGGCCCCGCTGCGCGCCCACCGGCCCCGGCCCGCTCCGNCCCCCGGCCCCGCCGCTCCCGGCCCCCGCCCCGGGCCGGCCCCGCCGCCGCTCCGCCCCGCCGCGGCCCATTGGCTGCGCTGTAGCTGGGCAGAGCGCCCCGAGTCCGCCGCCCCTGGAGCGCGGGCTCGCCTTGGGGGGCAGCGGGTGTATTTCGCTCTCCGCCGCGGCCGGGCATCGTCTCTCGCCCCTCGCCGCCGCGTCCCAGAAGCGCCCTGTGGTCCCCGAGCCGCTCACCCCTCGACCCATCCCGCCTGTCCCGCCCGTCGCCCTCATTTTGTTGTGATAAACCGGGGTAAAGCGCAGCTCTCCGGGAGCCCGAGTCGTGCGGCAGCTGCTCCGGGCACCGCTGTCCCTGCCGCGTCCCCCGGCCCGGCACCGGGAGGGAGGCACGGCGCCGCCCGCCCGCCCGCCTGTCCCTGCCCACGGCCGCGCACCGCATTCCTTTCCCGTTTCGGAGAGCCGAGTCACTGACCTTTGCAGCAGCGCGATCCACAGCAGGGAGTAGCGCCTGCAGCAGCAGCCGGCGGCCCCTGCGTGAGCCATGGTCCGCACCCCGCACGGAGCGCGCCCGCATCGGCGCGGAGCTCACCAGGGGGCTCCCGGCCGGGCTCCCCGGCGGGGTCCGGGGGCGCGGGGCTCAGGCCCGGGCGGCCTCACGAAACGCGGGGCCCGGGGCAGCAGATGAGCGGCAAAGGAGATGTGAGGCAGCGGAGAGGAGACGGGAAGGCTGCGCGGCATGGTCCCACTGTCCCGACTGCCACCATCCTCAGCCAGCCCACGCCGACACGTTCCCAGAGCCAGACTGGTGCTGTCATCCTGGCGTATTCAAATGCCTCCATTACTCATCAAGAACAAAGTAGGACTATCTAGTAAATGAAAAACCACCACATGGCACTGTCCCCTGCCTCTTACTGATGGCTGCTTCCTCTTCCACTTTTCAAAGGCTACTGTCCATGTCTGTAGCAAAGCATAAATCCTGCAGCTCATGCGAGGCAGCTCCGGATCAGCAGAGAAAGCCGGCACCTGGGCTGCAAACGCTGGTCAGCTTTGGAGGGACAAATGCCAAGAGTGGTCAACATCCCCAGGAGACAGGAATACTCGGGGTTGCCCCAGAGCACAGGAGAAGGAAGCAAGTCTCAGAGTGGGAGACAGGCAGGTCCTGCCAGAGGCAGCAGGCACAAGTCTCACCTCCTCCGGGGACACACAAGCCGGATTCCCAGACGGACCATCCCTCCAGCCAGCGCCACCGTGCACAGCACTGACAAACGAGTCAAAATTTGCAGGTTCTCTGCCCAGTTCTAACACTGTCTGCACAGCCTCCCCTACGTGCCTCTCCTCCTCAGCCAGAGAGGTGGCCATGACCCTCTCACTGCCAAAGGATCCAGAAGATGTCAAGCAGCATTATTGCCGGGCTTGGCTAACAAGGAGCGCAGTCACCTAAGGCCATTGGGGTCCCTTCTTCCTTCCAGAGCAAACTGGTCCTCAACGTGCCCCAGGGACAATGGCGCCAGCTCACCACTGCCAGCCACGCTGGCAGCAGAACACCCCAGTCTTTGCCTGTCCCACCTTCCCTCCTTAGTGGAGGACATGCAGACCCCCTTTCCCTTGAAGTCTGCAAACAGCGCTCTGGATTTAGCACGCTTTGCCTCATTTTTGCCTCCCCCATTCCCCCCACCAGCGGTTTGAAGTTTTCTCACCCTTTGCTGGCAGCTGCCATGCAGAGAGACAAGCTCGCTGTCCTTGATCTGCTTTTCATGGCTTCTATAAAGTAGGGCACCAGCATCAACCCAGTGTCAGGTTTTTGATACATTGCTGGAGTAGCCAAAAATAATAACAGGCAGCTTCAGTCAATCTTCTTCTCAAATCTGCAGCAGCAGCAGCACAGGGGTCCTTTGTGTGGCAGAGCAAAAATACGGTGCCTGCCAGCCTGTGATGCTGGTCAGCAATGCAGAGCCATTCCTGCCTGCCAGCCAAGCTCCCCAGAGCCCTGCTCGTGGGTCCTCACATGGAGCTCTTGCCTTGTGGGGTCCCCTTCCCCAGAGCCATCCGTGTTTTGCTCTCCGTATTTCCTTCAGCAGCTTATCTCTGTGGCTGCTGCGAAATGCTAAGGTCAAGTTACAGTTTTACCAACCCTTTTATCTTCCTGGCAAGGCACGAAAACGCAGAACCTGAACTTTGGAACGAGCCTTCGCACCTGCAGTGGGTGGAGAGCAGAGCAGACCCAAGGCAGTGGGAGGGAGAATTCAGGTTCTCTCTGCAGCCCAGCACTGGAACAGTCTCTGTTGCACATTCAGACACTTCATTAGGACACTCTGGAGTACTGAACCCACCAAGTCTACACCGGCTCTGCTGGGAACTGTGGCAGCTCCAGCTGACATAAGGACCCAGCACAGCTCTGCTATAGCTTCCACATGACAGCAAAGACCAGCAGGACCCAGCGAGAGAGCTCTGTCTGCTGGGAACTGCCCAGTTGAACTCCCCCTGTCCCAAACCTGAAATTCCAGATGGTTGGTCTGTGCAGGACTGGGAAGTGAGCCAGGCATCAGGGGATGAGGTAACGTTTGACCTTGGAGCCTGTGGGACTGTCGTGCTACACATTGATTCTCCACACTCATCGCAGCAGATGACAATTGTGTTTTCCTAAAGTGACATGGGGAGTGTCACTGTGCCCCTGTCCCAAAAATCACTCTGGGGCTGGGCTGGTGTGTAAAACACACAAACTTGTTGGGATACAGATCTGGAATGCACAGGCCATTCCTTGCCCTCTCCCTAGTCTCTGGACTGAACACCCCTGTGGCTCAGGAGGTACAGAAAGAAACTCAAACTCTGCAGACCAGGGCCTTGGGGACTGCTCTGTCCCTATCCCCAGGGACTGCCAGGCAGTGAAGGAGCCACATTCCACTGACTCAGTGTTCAAATACTGCTGCAGGGAGCATTTACTGCCACCAAGAAGAACATGTACATCGAAGTCTCAGCTCATTTTGTCCAAGCCAGGGTTTATTCACCTTCCTTCCAGTGAGCTTGTACCTCACTCCTCATGTGCACAAGGCATTGTTTCCCTGCAGACAGCTGTTCCCTCTGTGCAGCAGGTGACACAGGGGTGTATGGCACAGCCAGAGCTGTGACTGCCCCTGCAGTGCTGGCATTGTCCCCGGGCACTGTGTGTGACCTCCACCCCACCCCTTCTCCACATTTACACCTCCTGTTCCTGACAGGATCCCAGCACCACCCACCCCGCTCACTGCTCAACAAATAGCACTTGTGAAAGGAAAGCCACTGTGCCGAGTCAGGGCAGGTAAAGAGTATATTTCCACGAGTTATTAGAGGAAGTTTTGAATTCCCGGTTATTATTTGTATTATTTATAGTCCCCTTTTCTTGGGTCACATTTTCTCCTCTGGTCCCAGCTTTGCCTCCAGCCCTCTGGGTAGCAGCCCTTCCACACTCCAGCCATGTTTACCTTTCAGAGCTATTAAACCCAGATCTCTCTCACTTTTTATTGACTGTGAAGCCAGTGCTTTGTGCTTTATGACCACGCTGTCTATCATTGGGAAACAAACAATTTCCTAATAACCTCAAGTAGTTAACAGTGGAAGGGATTGTGATTATCCAGATCTACTCCAAATTTACAGTTAAAATCAAACAGCCGTTGATGTCATAAATGCACTTGTTTTATAAAGTTTGAACAATCCCATATTCCAGCACAATTAACAGTACAATACATGGGTTTGCACAGCTGACTGTTACTGCATTGCTGCTTCTCCACCTGCTGCATTGACCCCCAAAGCTGAGCTGCAGTGATGGGGCAGAGTTGACTCGAGCACCCCTGAAAAATGGGGCACTGTTTCAATAGTGTTTACACTGAAAGAATATTTCACTCTGCCTCCAGCCCCCTTTCACGGCACCCAGACAGTGCACCTGACTGGCCAATTTCTCTTTCTGCTTATAATTAGCTTCACTTTTCTGCTCTCCTGGATAAGCATTAGACTTTCCTCTAGGAATGTAATCCCAGTCCACAGGAAACCTGTCTTTACTGAGGTGCCACTCATCTTTTCTGCGGGTTTTATTTAAAACAGAACATTGTTATTAGCAGCAGATTTTTCTAAACCTTTTTGTGAGGTCCCATTCCTGCAAACATCCAATATCATTCTGTGTGATTAGTCTCGCTTCAGAGACACCACTTAACATTCAACCACAATTTGAGCCAAGGCATTTGCAGGAGTCAAGTTTTGAATTTCAAATCTAAACTACAGAGGGGTACCAGTGGCAAATGACTTTGAGCCTGACAAACACAAATAGATGTTTTAGCATCTAAACTACGTTTTCCTGTGATTTGTCCTTCTGTCTAACGATACTGGCCTGTATAATGGCTTCAGTTTAATAGGGAAGAGCTGACTTTGGAGGCTGAATGATGTTCAACAAAATGATGTTCTTAAAAAGCAATATCCAAAGAATGCAAAATTTATAATCAGAATAAAGTTGAGAAAATATTCTTTTGCTGCTGCTGAACTTCCCTTAAAGAAAAAAGAAGGAAAGCTCAAAGTATTTTAAAGTTTATTTGTGGTTTTTTATCCATAGCTGGCACCAGGATATAAAGCTAATTTCTTCCAATTGCTATCTGCCTTTTAGCCAGATAGGTTTTAGTGTCTTCTAGGGATGGATATAAAGCACATCCTTCTCATGGGAACCTTCTTTTCAGATGGAATGAGAGGCCATTTTTCTACGGCCTTTTCTGGGAATGCCCCCTTTGTTTCCCCCGGAGCAGTGTGAGGCACAGCTCTGCACCAAACCCAGGTCAGCCCCAGGGACCTCGTTGGACCATCCTGACTCTCACCATTCCAGACTCCACGAGCAGGGATTAAACTTGGCAGTACTGGGGTGCACTGCATCACTTCTCCAGCTCATTTTTTTAAGTGCAAGTATCATTACTGCATTCTCCATGCAATGCCAAAGGCTGCTGCTTCCAGAGCCGATGTAAAAATTGTTATTAAAACTTACAAACTGTGAAAAACTCTTTAAAAAGTCCAAATCCTGGCACTGCCCTAAATTAAATTACAGCCAGGAGCTGCCAGGGGTACCTGGATAAGCACAGAGCCAAGCGTGCGTGCAGTCCTTATCCACAGCCCACACCTGCTGCTCCCTCCTGGAAGTTTCAGTAATGAACACAGTGTACAGCCCAGAGGATTTCAGATAAGGGAAAGGTCAGGGTGAAGGCTCAGGAGTGAAGAACAGATTGAGTGGGGTTCATAAATGAAAACCCCATTTTAAACCTAAAATTAATTTTTTCAATAAATTAGGGCAAGTGACAGGAGCTTTCCTCCAGCTCAGACAATGCAGCTTTCCCTGGATATGGACCACTGGTGGGAGGAGGAAGCACGTGCGCTCAGGAATCAATGCTAATACCCTCAAAAATTAATCTCTGAAAATTGCTTCGATGGAATAGAAATGATTTCATATAAATCTCTGTACAGCAAGAGCTGACAGAATATCACAATGATACCTGGAGTAGATACAGACTGCAAAAAACAGGCTTTGTCTTTTCTTACACGGGGTTGCTGTGGTTGCTCTGCCGTTGTGTGCCTCAGTTTCCCCTGCAGACACGGGCCGGGGCATCAGGGAGTCTGTGAGAGCTGCCAGGGTCTGCTAAGAGCCAGCTGGGGCTCCAGAGTGTGGATGTGGCTTCCCCAGGATGGAAACACCGACAGGAGAGAGTCATGGCTGGGATTTGAGCACGCAGCCAGGATTGCTCTGCCCGGGGCAGGGGGGCCGGGCGCTCTTTGCGGCCACGGGGAGCGTGTTGCACTCGGAATGTGTCTGGGAATGCCAAAGTCTGTGCACACTGTGCCTTCTGCTACCTGCAGGACCAAGCCCGCCACGGTGGCAACAAGCTTTGCAGATCTAAATCAGCCCTCAGAAGAACGGAGTCTCTCAGCCTGGCTGAAGAATGCATTAATTAAAAGAAGACAATGAGCAGCGTGTCAGCTTTGCTGCGGACAGTTCACCCGGGGAGCTGCAGCTCCCTTGGCTCCACCTGAGCCGTGCCCTGCTGAGCTCCAGGGGCTCCTGTTGCTCCTGGCCCGAGCACCCAGCCCACACCTCGGCACAAATCCTGGGAAAGGACCCAGAGCCTGGCTGCCAGCAAAAGGAGAAGGAGCTGCAGAGCCATTCCTGTAAATGCCAGACAGCCCAGACCTGGTAAATCATCCTGACCAGAAACACTTTTTACCATCTTCTGAAGGGGATGTGGAGATTCCTGAATGACTTCTCCCCATGAATATCTCCACCTTCATCCTCTAAACAAGGGAGCCAGAGGGGAGCTTGACCTAAAGCTCCCCTAAAGAATGGAGGCAGGAGCAGGGGCAGCTGTGAGCCCCAGTTCAGGAGCTGTACAGTATGTACATCCCCAGTTCAGTAACGTACAGTAGAAGCAAATTCTTTTTCTAACCAAGATATTTTAAATCAATATAGCTAGATAGATGCAAAGCACTGGCACAGATGCACTGAAACTGGTTTGATCCTTGCCTGAACAGGATTAACTTGCCTCAGTTATTAACCAAATTAAACCCAGGCCATCATCATTGCAAAAATGACTGTATTTTACACTCACGGTTGTACGGAATTTTTGTAGACAGAACCTGGAAGGATTTTCCTTTGTGACAGGTGTTCAGGGTCACCACAGAGCTCCCCACAACCCAGCCCAGCCTCAGTTAACTCCCTGAAGTAACCTGTGCCTGTCTTACCTGCAATTTTACTCCATTCCTAATGTCTAAACCTACATTTTAGGCCATTAGCCTGTACTGATCACAGGAAGAGTTAACACTGCTCAGACACACCAAGAGCCTGAGTTGATGTAAAGTAGATTGAGTTAAAATAAACAGAGTTGCACCAACACCTTTTTTTCTGCTGGGGTTCACTCCTTACTCACAGTCCTGGCTCTGCCTTTTCCACTCACCACCACTGGCATTGCTTTGCAGTTCCCAACTCTACAGGGGTAAATCTGCAGGGCAGAGCCCAAAAATTCTTATTTTACTTTCTTCTGAGAAAATGCAAAATGATTTGATCTGGTTTAGATTTTGTTCTTGTATTTAATTTCTCAAAACACCCATTTCCACAAATATTTTTTCTTCCTCTGATGGAATATAAAACCATCATCCAAGTGGGAAGAGCCAACAATCCCCTCTGCCCTGCTGCCCATCCGCTGAACTGCTGCTATGCCACGGCACTAAACCACTTTTTCTTATCCTGACAGATGCTAAGCTGAGGTCAAATCCCTGGGAATACGCAGGGCCAGCGTATGTTCTCATAAACAGAGCTGCAATCTGCTCCTGAGCTGATGAGGCTGCCCTGGATTTACACCGAGGCTGGAACCCATGTACAGCTCCATGGTGGAGCCTCCACAGAACTTCCAGGTGCTGTGGCCAGCAAGGAAGCCAGAGAGGGGAGTGGGGGGTGCTGGCTTGGGTGGGCACAGCCCTGGAATGTCCCATCCCAGAGCCGGGGATGAGCGTGGCTTACCTCCCTCCAGTGGCTGCTCCTCCTGTCCCTGCCTGGCTCCAGGACAGAGCCTGGCTGCCTTTATCTACTCTTCCAGTGCACCAAAACTGAAAGCACCAAGTGAGTTTCCAAATGAGCAACTGTGCTCTAAACACAGCAAAAAAGCAAAGTCCATCCTGGTCCGACCAGTCCCAGCTGCTTCCTGCTCCATCACAAACAGGAGCCCCGAGCTCTGATGTCACCAGCAGCAATAAGCCTGAAGTGGCTTCACAAAACAACTGGAGCTGTTTGAAAAGGCCATTCTGTGTGGCCCTGGATTGTACTGTCCTCTCCAGGACAGCACCCCCAGCCGTCTCCTGATGTCCCTGTCACAGGGTGGGAGGCAGAGCAGGATCATCTGGGAGGCCACAGGCACAGCTGAACGCCAGGGATTCAGCTGAAGCTCTGAAACAGTTGAGATCAAAGGGGAGCTCATTTCAGCCAGAGCTGTGCCACCTCCCCAGCCAGGAGCCCAGCCAGGAGCCCACTCAGGTGTCCCTTGCCCGGGCTGCTGCCCAGGGGGACGTGGGCTGTGCCCATGCAGGTGTGGGGTACCCACACTGTGCCCCAGCCAGAGGCCACATGGGGCTGCCAGGGGGGAATGGCCCTGGGAGACCTCAGCCAGTGCCACTCCTGGAGTGCTCCCCAGAAGCAGCAGTTCTGGCCTTCCCTGCCCATCAGTCTCAAACCAGGCACAAAGCTGCACTTCCTTTTGCCAGCCCCTTGTCCCTGCTCTGCCCTGCGGTGTTTGCAGCTCCCTGGCTTCATCCCCCAGCCCCGGACAAGGCTGCCAGCTCTGAGTCCCAGGCACACAGAGCCACAGGGGAACGGGCTCCTGCACCGACCACGTGCTGTGATTCACTGCGGGGCCGCGGTGCCTGCCCTGCCAGGGCTGCCTCTCCCGAGGAGATCAGCAGCAGCAATTACAGGGACGGACCCTGCCTCTCGGGGCTGGGACTGAGTCACTGCACAACCTCCAGTCCCACCTCACTTACAGGGCACGAGGGCGACAGTTCAGACTGCTGGGCTCAGAGGTGGGACAGGGACAGGCCTGGCACAGTGCAGACTTCTGAGAGATTGAAACGATTGCCAAGTGAGAAAAATGTTCCCTGATTTCTTCATTTCTTTGGACACTTGAGAAAAGCACAAGTGATGAGGATCTGGCTGGCTGATGTGAGGATAAAGCAGGAATCTTCCCTGGCATGAGGGATGGGTTAAATGCTCTGTGCTCTCCAACCTCCAGCTCTTGCAAAATCCAGATGTGCCAGCAGCTGCCACACAGAATATGGGATAAGCTGCCAAGTGCCTTGTCTGTTAAGTGCCTACAACACTCACATTTCACGTTACAAATGATGGGATAATAACTTAAGATTTTTTGCTTATGGATTTTTTTTTAATTTTTTTTTTTTAGCTTTGTTTTTTTAAAGCGATTAGAGCTGGAGGAATGTGTTAGCCCAGTCCGTGGGCAAAAATCAGTTTCAGTTCTGGGAGCTGCAAGGATGCAGCAAAGGACTGAGTGTTATATCCAAGTCTGAACATTGTGGTTTGGGAGAAGGCAATAAAAACCTCCCTGCATTAGGCTGATGTGCAAGTCCTGAGTACAGTCTTGGCCTGCCTTTGACATGTGGCTTCCCTTATTCCACCTCTTAAGCACTTTATTACTTTATACACTTTAAGAAACAAAACAACTTTTTAATTCCTTTGCCTATAGAACTGTGAAAGCAACTTCTTCCTAAATGCAGTGAGATCCCCAGTGGAGCCAGGAAGCCACTTGAGTTGTACACCATAAACACTTCCACAATGTGAATTAATAAGTTTCTCTGAGGATTGGGAAGTGTGCCACATGCAGCATTTCTGAGTCCACAGCCCTTTTATCTAAGTTGTTTTTTTCCTTTATCCTTGTCTCCCTCCATGACAGTTTGGAGATTTTTGGCATCCAAACTGCAGCCTGGCTTGTCAAGCTAAACATCAACTGAGCCTTTATATGTACGTGAGAAATGAGAATAGAGACAAAAATAGTTATTAACTCTGCTTTTAGAATACTGAACAAGCAAAATGGCTGTGTGCCAGGACAGGCAGGGTCTGGAGCACTTCTGATCCACATCTATTTAACAGTGGCCAGCACTGCCAGCTCCAGTGGAGCCACTCCCGGGGCTGGATGGGAGAGTTTCCCTCTCTGCACGGTTCTGTCACCCTGCTGATGCCGTGTTGGGGCAGTGACCACATCAGCAGGTGGCAAGAGGCAAGTTTTCTGTCGAAGACTTGGTGCTGCTGCACTGTCTGCACCCCGGGAGGAGAGGAGGCTGCTCCTGGAGCACAGCAGAGGGTTCGGCTCCTGCCGGGAGCGCTCCAGGCGCTGCGATGGCTCCGTGGTGCCTGGTATGTGGGGACAGTGGGGACAGTCACCTCCCTGGACACCTTGTCACACTGGCAGGGGTCCTCTCGCAGCCCTCAGCATTCCAAGGAGGAGCCAAGTCCATCCCTTGGCTCTCAGAAGGCTGGAGTGCCATGCAGGGTCTGTGCTTCCAGCACAGCCATGTTCCTTCCCTCAATCACACCCACACAAACTGTTTCTCAGAGATGCTCCCAGCTTGCTGCAAACACTAAAACAAGTTTGGAAACACTGGGAACACTGGACTCCATTAAAAAGAGACCATCCACGCCAAGGCTGAGACAACAGGAATGTGACCCAGCGGGACAGCCTTGGCTTGCAAATGGCTCGTGGACAAAGCTCGCTCTCTCCCTTGCTTTTCACCATTGCCAAGCAGTGCCTCACTCCCTTTATTCTGGCAAGTGTCTTTGGTAAAATGTACAAGAATTTCTCTCCATGGAGGGAATTTTAGAAGAGAAAATAGAAAACGGTGCTGGGTGACCAGCTAGAGTTCAGCAAGGTGCTGGAACAGAGTCCTGCGAGGCTGTTATGGATGGCAGAACACCCAGCCCAGGACTGCAGGCTGCTGCAATACCTGTGCCACACTTCGAATGGAATTTTAATTATAAATAGGAATAATAGACATGGTCCAGATCCTCACTCACTGCATGGTGTCTTCCCCACACTTTGAAAAAAAGCCACTAAAATCAGAGACGTTCAGCTCCCCATTACAAGAGTGTTAAAAACTCCAGCTCCTTTAGTAATTACTATAAAATACTTTCAGGCAGTTTTTAAAGGCATTAGTGAGATAAAATGAAGAAAAGAAATACTGCAGTTAAAGGTATGTTAACCATTCCCCTTATCATCCAGCCACTTTATTTTAATGAGGTTTGTTTTACTTCTGCTATTTGCTTTGTCACACAGTGCAAGTCTCGGAGTATTTCTGGGTGAGATAAATGACTTTGGAGCAGGTGGGGCTGGCAGTGCTGTGGGCTGGTGGATGCCAGCCAGGCTGGGCACGCTGGAAAGGCAGTTGTCACTCATGCCCTGTGTCACAGTGGGCAAGCAAAGCCTCAGCTTCCATCCCAGCACAGCTCTGAGGGCTGCAGATCAGAGGGTTTGGAGAGAGCCTCACGCCGATCCCGCGAGTGGGAATGCAGCGACAGGAGCTTTATTTATGGTGATATTAAATATGCAACAATCATTCCCCAACATCAGAGTAATAAACATCACTGCTCCATCTGATCTGGAATCAGCAAGCATGCTTCTCACATTCACAGGGAGAGACAAAATGTTGAATTATTTATGCTTTGACTATGAACAAATATAGAGAAAATAAGTGAGTTTGGTACAATGCAGTAGAGCAGATTCAGGGCAGATTATTGTACATCCTTCAATCAAAACAGACTCTCATTACTCTAAACAATTGTTTCTCCTCCAAAAAAAGTGGGTTAAGGAAGTCTAATTAAGGGATAAGCAGAATGATTTTGGGTAAGTTTTTTAGATCTGACTACCCAGGTACAGCCATTGCCCCTCTCAGTCACTGAGTGTAAATTGGGGTACAGCACCAGCCACAGCAATTCCATAGCAAAGCAGGGGCTGACTGACTTCCCAGGACGGGGGAGATCCATTTACTTGGTAGGAGAAAACATATTCCTGACTATGTTCTACAAACTCCTTCTAAATGTAAACAATTCAATGTGGTCACCAAGTACCAAAGCAGCAAACACAAAATCAGGCCATTCTGCCTCATATTTGCACTTCTCACCATGAACCATACTGAGAGAGGCTTCTGTGGGAAGCAGAGGAGTTCTCTGAATGAGGAGTGTGTGGCTCTGCTGAGCCTCAGCCCTGCCACAGACGGATTTTAAATGTCCCAGGAAGCTCTGTCATTAAATGAATGAAAGGAGGATACTCCAGAGCTGCACAGACACCTTCTTACTTTCCATATAAATGCAGGATCACTATTACACCTTCCACTGCCCTGAGACCTGCAGCCAGAATTAGCTGATGTTTGCCATGCCCCGCTGACATTTCAAGCTTGGCAGGAATAAAAATCCACAGCCAAAGTGGTGCAACTGCAGGAGGAATGACAAGAATTCTGGGACAGGAATGCCCTCAGAGCCTGATTTTCAGCAGCCACATCAAGCCCTTTGCTACCCACATGTGTGTGCATGTGATAGGGAAGGGGATGAGATGGGCAAGAGGGGCTGAGAGCTGTCCTTCAATTTCTCAAGAGTTTCTTAACTTAAATCCTTCATTCTGAGCATAAGTACTAAATCAGGCTCAAGGAAGAAAAAACTTAATTAATCAGAGGTAGCCAAGTTCAAAGTGCGCCTGGGGTCAGCTTTATTACTCTCCTTCACTTTGGAGGTACAGGGTTTATGGATAATCTCTGTCTGCTGCAGAATGACAACTCTGTGGTGCTGAGTATTATTTCCTGACAGTAACTAAATTTGAAGGTCTCCTTTCCTTCCACTCATCTTTTGAAAGTTTAATATTGTCACTGCAATATAACCAAGGGCCATATCTAGCACAGGGGTTTAAAATACCGTGCCCAGCCTGGTGACACCTGCTTCCAGCTCCACTCCTACCTTGCAGACTGCCCTCACCAAGGCTTTTGATCCCAGTGAAACTGGGAATTACTGGACATGAAAAAGGGCTGCGTGGTGCCCTGAGGTAACAGGCCAAGCAAGCCCCCTATCACCTGCTCACCGAGTACCTCCAATCCATAACTCTGCTGCTCAGGCCAGGGAACTCCACCATGGTAAAAAACGCTTGATTATCTCCATAACCAACAACCCCTGGATAGAATCACTCCGGATTTTAACCAATACCAACAGCCATCCATTACCTGATTGAACACCAGCAGTGATAACACCATCAAAAGCAGAATCAGGTGTTTGTGGAGCACTCCCTTGGCAGAACCAGCCTGCAGAGCTTCCCACATGCTCTACACCAGCCCACAGACTCAGGGATCTGACCCCTTCCATGCAGCTGCCCCGTGTCCCCTGCCCCCAGAGCAGCCAGACATTCCCTCAGGTATGGAACAGCTCCAGTTCCTGTGTTAGGAGCAGGGGGCACAGGGGTGCTGTGCCCAGCAGCCCATTGCTCAGATCAGGGAAGGAGGATTCTCCTATGACACACTCAGAACTGGTTTTTTCCTTATTCCCAACCAGCTGGCAGCAGGCTGGGGGAGTTACTTCTTCAGACCTGGCTATGTTTGGTTATGGATCATCATGTTCACACGTTCCCATCAGCCCCACCAGGAGCAGAGGGATGCAAGGAGCTGTCTGGGCCCTGGCCAGGGCTGGGCAGGTGCAGGAGCCTCCCAAGGGCTCCCTCAGTGCCCTGAGGTGGGATCTGTGCCAGAGACCAGCAACTTCCAGGGAAGCATTTGTTGAGCCTGGGATGGGGAGTTCTACCCCATGCCTAAATAGTAAAGCCAGCATTTAGTTCCTTCATCTCCACACGAAGTATCTCATTTCAATTTAATTTCACAGTTGTAATGGATTTTTCAAAAATATTCAAGAACATATTTACTTTCCAACATCTTATTTCCTTTCACATTTGAAAAAACTTTCTATCTAATCCCTCAAGTCATCCCACAGCCTGAATAATTTCAGGTTTTTAATCAATAGCTGTCAGACTTGTCAAATTACTTTAGGGACCACAAAGCAATTTTTAAACATTCATAAACCCTCGTAGAACAGTTAAGTGCACTGAATTTTAAAAGAAAGAGGAACTGAATAACACTGATCAAATAGGATTATATTCTGGCAAATTATAAATTAGTTTTTTTATGAATCTTCTCACAGCTACTTATCTAGTGTCAGGCTTCTTCTGCTGCAGGAAGAAGTGACTGTTCACCTCCAGAGAAAGAAGCCTTTTCTCTCCTGCCTCCAAGCCTCCTTAGCAGGAGCAGGGTGCAATGCCTTTTTTGTTGTCCTTTTTAAAAGCAACATCATTACCCAGCCAGCTGCCCGGGGGTTCTCTCCATCATCCCTGCCTGGGCCAGGGATGGCCAAGCTGCTGCTCTGAAGCTCTGCAAATGCATCTTGGCTCCTGGCGTCCTTCCCAACACAGTCTTTGCTTCCCAGTGTGCTTCTGGCATGTGCATCTGTCTGACACGTCAGTCTAGAAACGAGGGTCGCCAAAAGTTCTCAATTTATGGGACATCTGTACCAAACCACAGCTTGAACCTTTTATGGGGCTGATTTTGCACATTGCATTAAGACAAACTCTGAGGTGACTGTGGGAGCCTGTGCTGCTGTTGCCTGTTCTGTGTTTGTTCTGGGAGGAGAGCTCAGGAACATCTGAAGAAGTCAAACATGTTTCCCCAGAAATGACTTTACACACCACAGTCCCACGTCACCATTGCAGTGTCTTTCCTAAATTTGAGGGATGTGGCCTGAATAGGGAGGAAAAAAGGGAGCTTCATAGCTACACTGAGAATGCTGGAAGTCTTCCAGGAAAAAGTGCAGCTCAGATCAAAGAGGAGCTGAAGGATGGTGAGAAGAAAGGAACGCTTGGCTGGCCACATTTGGCTGGCCACATGCAAACGAACAAGCCCAAACCCTCCATCCTCCTCCTTCCAAGCTGAAGTGACTCCTCTGCTGCCTCAGAACCTCCCCAGACACAGCTGCCCTGCTCCTGTCCCCGTGGGAGGCTGTGTCCCTCCATGGCAGCACTGCAGTTTCAATGGGAAGAGCTGGGCACTGGCTGGGAGCCCCCTCTGAGGCACTGGATCCACCACGACAGCAGGGACATTCCTGTCCCTTGGCTGCTGAACACAGGATGGGGCAGGACAGGGTTTTCCTGGGGAAGAGCAGTTGACAGGAGGGGTCACTGCTCAGGTAGGGCTGAGGGAGCAGGACACAGGCAGGACATGGGGGATGCTGAGGTGCTGGGACTCGCACTCTCTGCTGCTGCTTCATGTCCAGTGTGGAGAGAGCCAAGAACCAGGGCCCAGGCCCCTCTGGAATGCTTTACCTTTTCCTATGCCTTGTTTCAGCACTGTCTCTCTGCCCTTTCCCAGTGCTCCTCACACACAGATTTGTGGCTGGCCAGCTCTGTCAGCCCTGCTCCCACTCCCTGCTGCCAAGTGAGCATTAAACACACGCCGGGCTCCCTGCATCTGCTGGAGGTGTCCTTTGCCAGAGATGTGCAACTTTGTCTGCAAAGCCCCTACATACCAAACAATGGCTGCTTTTAACCTCTACACTGGTTTCTGGTTTCCAGAAGGACTGTGTTGCCATCTCCATCAGCTCAGCACTGACAGCAACAAGGGAGCCCCATCTTTCCGTGGTGTTGCTGCAGCCGCCCGCCCGCAGCTGCTGCCGCCTGCCCAGGCACAACTGCCCTGGAGCTGGAGATCAGCAAACACAGATTTTTGATATCCAGCTGACCTACTTTTGACAGTGGTTCTATGTCTAAACCATTGCTCTGGGAGCTGAAGCTGTCCCAGCTTTGGGAGCCTCGTTCCTAGAGCCCAGGTGGCCAACATCTGCCCCAGCTGCTTCCTCAGCCTTCAGCCGGGGCCTGGGGCTCATTAACACCAACGGCTCCGAGGAGCTGGGAAAGGGCACTGCAGGAACTGCTTGGGAGTGCAATTCAGCCAGACATGTGGGATGTCTGACTGCTTCACAGTTGCTCTTTTTTGTAGTTCAAGTTGAAGACACAAAAATTTTTCTCAATGAGAAAATCTCAGCAAGTTCTGAGGTTTTTGAGGCTTGCTTTGCTTTTCTTAGTGAGGTGTTTAGTGGGTCTGTCAAGCTTGACATCACAGACATCACAAATGTGATATTCTCATTCAGTTTTCTCTATATTTAGCTTGTTTTCCTGTCTTTAGCTGATTGCTGTTTATCCAGTGAAGCACAACCCCAAACCTCAGAGCACTGTGATCAACAATTTGATCTCAAGACCTAAAAAACCAGTAAATAATAATAAATCTAAATAAACAGGAGCAGGACACTGGACAGATGAGTTCAGTAAATGATGGAGCAAACTTTTCAACTGAAATGATGAATCCCCCTGAATTATACTTGATAAGGATACAAGCTTGTCATTACTTTGTGTTAGTAGTAATAATAATAATAATAACAACAATAATAATAATATCAAAGTACCTTTTGTTGTGAGATGCCTTTGTTAAAGAACATTTAATTTCAAGGATATTTCATTAAATGTAAAAATTCACTGAAGACAAGAGGCTGTGATTTGGGGGGGGAAAAGTAACTGGGAAAAAAGAGGCACTTACAGGATCTAAAAGGAGATAAACACCCTAAAAGAAGCACTGAAGAACAAATTCTCATTTTCAGAGAGAGAAACCTGCCTGGAAGCCCCCAGGACAAAAAACTGAGAGAAGCAAACCAAATAAAATACAACCAGACAAGAGGGGAAAGCTCCAGAAATGGAGTAAGAATGTTGAAACAATTACTCCAAACAGGAATTTGAAGTTGTGCTCTGTGCCCTCAATCTGTTTCAGCATCGTCTGGGTGCATTCCCTGCCCCAGAGGGCAATCTAGAGGCAGCAGGGAGGGGAGGCAGGAGCTGTCCTTGTCACCACGCCGGTGTCCCTGTTCCCCCACCACTCCTGGGTCTGCCCTCCTGCACCCTCACTGCAGCTCCTGAAGAATGTTTGTTCTCCAACAGCTTGTCCTTATCTGTATTTGTGGAAGCATTTCACAAACTCCATCAATGCTTGGTCTGCATGGACCGGGAGCTGGGAATTACTCTGGAACTGGCTGGAACGGTTCAGATCCTACATGTGGAGGAGTGGGAGCTGATCCAAGGTGGGTGGGAAGAGAAAAATGATCAAACAGAAAAGCTTGGATCTCTCTGAATACATCGGGTTTCTCTTAAGCCAGGCTGTATCTTCTCTTTCCAGAACATCTCCCTCACACCTGCCAATGCATTTTTTAACTTTTAAAATAGTTGGTGCCGCTTCCAAAATGTGTCTGCAATACTTCCAAAAGTGATAGTTTCCCTAATAAGAAAAATAAAGCCCTTCCTGAACAAATGCTATCATTAATAACCCTTTACTGTCGGACTGGCCTCCTGTTGTCCCCAAAATGCCCAAGAGCCATTCAATGTGTACCTGCTGGCTCCAGGCACCTCTCGGAGCCCAGCTGTGGGGCTGGCACTAAATGGCCTCCCCACCCAGCTGGGCTGCTGCCAGCACTGGTGGTAATGGACAGAAACAGCCCCTGCTTTCAGATCCCTGAGTGCTTTTCACAGCTGAGTAACTCCAGTCACCAGCCAGGCCACAGCTGCGTCGGGAGAGAAAACAGAGAAATGCCCCTGCCTCCGAAAAGTTTTGTGCTTGTCATCGTCTGTAACAGGATGCTCTGAACAGAGATCAACTGCCAATACAGAAAAATCAAGACCCATTTTTAAACTCCACTGAAATGCTCAATGCTGAAGGAAGATTTCTAGGCAGAAAAGTGGAGGAAATGCCACATTAAGGGGTAAAATATGTGGACAGTGCTGCGGAGGAAAGCATTCTGGCATGGCCTGTGAGAGGAACTGGGACAGGGCTTGGAACTCCAACAGCACAGGGGTTATCCTGTATTACACTTCATTCCTCTCATTAAAACAATAAACCTGGTTTAGGAATACGGTTCCATAGAAATACTGGGAGATCTGGCCTTAATACACAGGTTTATAATTAACACCAGCTTTGGAGTCTATGTGAGCAAAGAGATCTCTGGGGTGCTTGATGAGGGAATAATTCTGTTTAAGGCATGGATTGATGGTGTGGTGCAGCTGTGCTGAGGGGCCCAGGGCTCCGAGAGTTTGGCTCCAAAGCACTTTTAGGGGACCTTCCCATGGCACAGAGGGCACTCACAGGGCTCCTGGTGATCCATGAGGCTGCCAGGACTGGAGCATCTTTTCCAATCAGCTCCTGACTAAGCAGGAGGAAGAAGCAGAGATGGAAAACACCCTGAGGTTATACAATGGTATTTTTTTTAAAAAATAAGTTCCATTGAGAAATTAATCCTGGAATTTGATTTGTTGCCATTCCCATTGGCATTTCTGGGAAATTTTCTTTTTATAAATAAAATATATTTTAAAGTAAAATGTCTTGCTTCTAGGTTTTCTGGTGCAACCCAGTGAAGAACACTGCATAATATCTTTGTAGAAAATAAAGCTCAATTTTCTAATAGGCCTTGGAGGTGTGCTGCAATTGTAGCAATGGGATGGGTGCCTCAAGCAACAGGAACTGTGCAAATATAGAAAGTGAACAAAGCCACAGAGATTCACCGTTTCAAACAAAAACTGCTGCAGTCATCCAGCACTCAGCTCTGCCATCTGTGGAATGGAATATGGTCTGGAGCTGCTGCCTGGTACAGAGCCTAGAATCAGACAATCCCAGGATGGTTTGGGTTGGAAGGGACATTAAAGCTCAATCCATTCCACGCCCTGCCATGGGCAGGGACACCTTCCACTGTCCCAGGTGCTCCACGCCCTGTCCAGCCTGGCCTTGGGCACTTCCAGGGGTCCAGAGGCAGCTACAGCTTCTCTGGGCTCACTGTGCCAGGGCCTGCCCACCCTCACAGGGAGGAATTTCTGCTGTGTTTCTGTCTTTCATGTTGAGCCAATTACTCCTGATCCTGTGACTACACTTCCTGATAAAGAGTCCCTCTCTGATGCTAGGAGGACTTATACACGAGTAATTAGAAAATATTATCTATATGTGTTAGATGTTACTGTTCCAAGAGCCTTTTCCTGTAAGCTGCTGGGAGGCCTGCCTGGCTTTGGCAAGATTCTTCTCTGTCCTTTCACTTCTGTTCCCAGCTCAGTGTCCCAGAACAAGCTCCATCTAACACAGGATCCTGCCTCCAGCAGGAAAGCAATCTTGTTAACAGAGGGAAAATACAGTTCCTGACCCTTGAAGGCAGGCAGGCAGAGCCCTGAAACTTTTGATTTATTCTTCTTGCTGATGTTGGTTGCTTAGCTACAAATATTCTCAATGCTCATAAAAGCCTGTCTCCATTAGTCCTCACCGCAAGGTTTTAAGTCCAGCCACAGTTTATTTTTCTTGAAACCTAGGTGATGAATTTTTGTGTTGCTGTTCCATCTGAGATGGAGAATGCCCTGTTCCCTGTCCACAGCCTGACAACTGCTGTTAGCACGAGCAGGAGCAGAGATGTCACCCTCCAGCACCGAAGATGGGCAACAGAGCCTGGCTCTGATGTAAGAGCACTCTTAAAAAAGGAAATAGAAAGGGGAAAAAAAAGTAAGAGCCAAGACTGATGAACCAAACTGAACCTGCAGCTCAACCAGAGCTGCTGGCAGCTCATCCTGTGGAGCTCATCCGAGGCCATGCCTTGAAATGTGACGGGTCTGCTCAGCATCTGCTCACAGTGCACAGCCTGGGGCTCCCGGGCTAAGCCAGCCATGGGCAAATCAGGCTGGATGGGATCAGCTGGTACCAGCCTGGCACAACAAGGGCAAAACATCCCCAACATGACACTGTCCCCACAGAGCTCCCTCTGCCCAGCCCCTGTGTCCCTCACTGCCTGAGGAGCATGTGGCTGTCGCTGACAGCTCTCCTGGGCTGCTGGAAGGTGGGAGCATTCCTTAACCTGAGGAGCACCAACTCCATCCCACCCTGCACTGCCTCTGTGTGAGGGACAGGAAAAGGCCATCAACAGGTGACATGAGTCACTGGGAAATGATGGTCTGGTCTCAGGCAGGGAGAAATAAAGTTGCTGTGGAAACAATCACCTCACAGAGCTGCCCAGAGGAGAACAAAGGGCGTTGGTCTGGGTAGGAACCTGGGGACAATGGTGGCACCAGCTGTGGGGACAGGGCAGGCAACAGAACTCAAAAGTGGGCTTTTTCCTGCCTGCTGAAATTAGAGAACAATGAGCAAAACCTCTGTGGTAGGAAAGGGAAGCAGCTTAGCAGGAACACACAGCTCTGGCACCCAAGTGCTTCCAGTCGACCAGCAGGACCCAGCTCCTCCCAGCCCAAACTGGAATTCTCGAATCCCAAAATAACTGGCTAGGAAGGAACAGACAAGCACAGAGAACTGTGAGTGCTGTCACATTCTGATGACTAAAAGCTGGAACACTTGAACAGTGAAAAGTACCTTTTGGGCTCACAGTGCCTCATGTTTGGTGAGCAGGTAACAGAGGAACACACTGGGAGTCAAGGGTCTCTTTATCAAACTAATTTTTTAACGAACAACCTTGCAATGATGCCAAGAGAGAGCAGAAAGCTCCCAGTCAGCACTGCTCTGCAATCAGCAATTAATTTGTTGCTCAATGCTTTGCTTGCTGCCCATGACAGAGCTCATAAATCCTCATTTTTATTGATGTCCTGGCCGAGGGGGCATGCTGGAAAGGCTGCCTTGTGGGCAGGTGTCCTGGGCAATCACCTTGCAGGATATGACAAACTGCTTAGAGGCTTTTGCAAAGCCTTTTAATCATTTTATCAGTCTAATTCTTGTTTTTATTGTCTTTGCTGTAAATTTATGGCAGCAGCTCAATTTGCATCCTGCTCTTTCTGGGAAATGGAGTGTGAGACCCTCCCACGGCAGCAGGGCAGAGGCTGTCACCTCTCAGTGCCACAGCCCCAGCAAAACACAGAACATCTGCAGTGCCACCAGCAAGGTCCCAGTCAGGCCCAATGGAACTGGGGCCATTCTCCCCTCCCATTCCTGGGTGCTGGTGTTACCACAGTGGAGGGGATGACATGAAGAAAAATTAAGCCTGTTTAAAAAAAGACAGAAATTTCCTATATGGTGAAGAGATGGAAGAAAGAACCAGTGCTGGGGGAAGGGACACTCTATTGGAACAAGTTTTCAGCCATCAGTGTCTCCTGGACAAGTCCTTATAAAAGTATTAAAGTCTGAGTTTTAACAAGTCTTCAAATCTGGGTCTCCAGCACCTAAAATTGTGACTGAACTGAGCAGTGCCTTTACATGTTGGTATCCCAGGTGATACAACTCCAAGTTCTTTGAATGTCTCCTCTCAACACAAGTGACAATTGTATCTTATTAAATCTGTCATCAAATTGCAGGTCTCTGAAATGGTGCAAGTCAAAGAGAAGCAAAGCAGGGGGGTGTTTCTGTACAATACCCACTGGAGCTGAGGGAGCCTTTTACATAAGAAAGGTGTTATTTCTGCCACTTTGAGCAGAAGGAAACTCAGGGAATTACTGAGTGCTTTCTCATCCCACTCACTATCTTCCCAGGTTCCCCAGTGCACTCCAGGACAGCCTGGCTGTGGCAGCACCAGGCACGGGGCTGTGGCTCAGGGAACTGGAGCTCCACACACAGGGGTCACTGGAGGGAACAGAGGCATCTCCTGGGGAACTGGGGCTCCCCTTTGTCCCCAGCTCTGCCATTCCACCCGCTCTGCTCACATCTCCCTGTGCCAATATTGGCACTAACAAGGCCACAGGAGGTGGCTCAGCCTCACCAGAGGCTCTGTTATCTTCACAAGCCCCAGGGCAGCCCCCTTGTCCCAAGCTCCAGTCCTGCCCAGGGACACTTCCTGCTCATTGCTGTGCAGTGGGAAGGAGGATGGTGCCAGGAGGTGCAAACAACCCACAAGGTCACACGTGCTGCTGGCTGGGCTTCTCCAAAGGTCACCCAGACCCAACCCTGCTACATCAGTGCTGCTCAAAAGGACTGAAGTCATGGCTGGGAATCAAGAGGGAGCAAGGAGAGTCCTATCAGCTTACCTCTGAGTATTGACACAACCATTAATTACCACTGGCTCATCAAGCTACAGCTTAATGAGAACCAATAGAGATGGGGCCATGACCTTTTCTCTCTCCCTGCACACTCCTTTCCTTACACCCATGCTCTGAGCCACGGTCCCTGGTCCTGCCTAGGGTAGATGCTCAGTGTCACTGCTGGGACAACTCATCAGCTGTGACCAGCTCACAAATCTGAATCAGGCTTAATGCAAGAATTCCCCGCTTTCATTATATTTAGGTGTTCCTAGTTGTAGGTCTCACAGAAACCCAGAACAGTTTGGGTTGGAGGGGACCTTAAAGTTCATGTTGTTCCACACCCTTGCCACAGGCTGCTCATACTATTATATGAAGAAAAGACCAGGCTGCTCATATTATTATAAATATGCTTTGTTTTTAAGCTTTGCTGTGATTATTATTTGCTGCATTTATTGGCCAGTGCATGGCTATGAGGGCTAACAGGGATTCCACTGCTGTTTAGGGTACTGCAAGTGATAATGGCCACCCTGCAACTTCTGGGAAAAAGGAGATGGGAGGGAAGAAATGTGTCTGAAGTCTAATGAGGACACAAGCATTTAGCAGATTTTAATTTGAAATACTTTCTTTCTTTTCAAACATATCCTTTTCCGCTGGGCTCTGCAAAGAGCGGAGCTGGACAATCATACGGGAAGCCGGGAGAGACTAACAATAGAGGAGGAGTGGGGAGGGGAGTGGAACCAGCCTGTCTCCTTGTACTCAAAATGAAACATGGTAAAGAAACAAATTGCATAAAGGATGAGTAACAAAGACAGCTTTAAAAATCGTTTCAGGGTTAGTCTTAGATCCACAGCAGGGACAGCAGGAAAGGACATTCGGTTTCACACATTACGTAAGTTTTAGTCCATCTTCCTTTCAAGTTCTCCGTCTGCTCCTACCACGTATCCAGCCACCCACAGCCCCGGGACTGCCTGCAAACACCCCGACCCCAGGCACGCCCACTTCCTTCTTTATAATCACACAGATCTTTTACAACGGCTTGGAAAAATCTGTGAGTTCTGCCTGGCCCCTCCGCACGCTCCGCTCCGCTCCCCATGGATGTGAGGGAATTGCTCGCCTGGTATTCGTGCTCCCAATCCACCGGATCCTTTCTGCAAGAGCATCAGGGCCCAAAGCAAACACCTTCCCAGCAAACCATGTCACCATTTGATTCCTGCATCCTCCTCTCTCCCCGCGAGTGCCAGAGGGAGCGGCGCACGCTGCGATCCTTGGCGGCTGATGGAATACAGAGGTTGGCTCCAGGCGCAGCTGCCCCGACCCCCACAGGCTGATTCCACAGGAAACAGCACAAACATCTGCACCACAGAACTGCCCGACAGACCTCGGCAGAGCCCTGCTCCAGCACTCCAGCCTTTGGCAATCTGGCACACTGCAAGCTGCCGTAGCCGCAGCAGTCCCCACCAGCTGACATAACGTGCTGGAAAGTCTGTTTTCTCCATATCTGCTCCCTGTCCCTTTTGAAAATGCAGTATATCAATTCAAGAGATTGCAAAGGTCCAGCTTTCCCAATCTGGATCATCCACTTCCAGAGCAAACTCTCAAAGGTGCAGGGAACACTTTGTCATTGCAGTGCCATTGCACTTGGCAGATCCTGGTGAACCACAGAAGAGAAAGGTAAGTGGGAAAACTACCAGGCACTTACCCAAGCCTCCACGCGACAGGGAAATAAGATCAGGACAGAAGAATAAGATCAGGATAGAAAAGCAATGCTGAGGTCCCCATGAAAGTCAGCTGCTCCGGCAGCAGGGCGAGTCCATCCCCCCGGCTCCCTCCCTCGGCCGGCTCTTCCCGGTTTGGATTCAGCTGCTCTGGAACCGCTCGCAGACTCCCGGACTGCGAGACTTCCTCTGCAGCTGATAGTGGGGTTACGACAGTAAACTGGCTATTGCCCTTTGTGAGGGGAGGAGGGGGCTGGCAAGCTCAGCCCCTTCCCTTGCTTTGTAATTCAAACCCTTCCTCGAGGCTCAGTGTTTTGGAGGAGAGGCATCTGCTCCCAGCCCCTTCCCCGCTGCCGAGGAGCTCACACCGGTGCTGGCGGCGAGCCAGGCTTGCAGACTGCGCTCGGAGTTTACATGACAAAGCAGCTCATTCCTAATTAAACTTCATCCAGCATTTTCCTGTCTCATACATAATTAGTGCAGAACAACAAACATAGAGGTAAGAAGGGAGAGTTTGAGCGCGGGTTGCTCTGTCTGCACCTCTGATTAATTTTAAGATTTCCTCTTTATTTATGCAGTAACTATCTCCCATCACTTCCAAAACGTTCTGTATCCACCATCCCTGCTGGGGCACTTGGCCTGACGCCACTGCCAAAGCCTGGGCAGTGCTGGGAGGAGGGATGGCAGCAGGGATGGGAGCAGGGATGGGAGCAGGGGTGGCAGGAGGGATGGGAGCAGGGATGGCAGGAGGGATGGGAGCAGGGGTGGCAGCAGGGATGGCAGCAGGGGTGGCAGGAGGGATGGGAGCAGGGGTGGCAGGAGGGATGCTGGTTGTGTCAGAGGAGTGCACATTCCCAAACCCTCCCCGAGACACGGCACTGCTCCCGAAGCCTGTCAGTGCAGTGTCAACATCTTCCCATAGGCAAGTGCACCAGGATCGGGCAGCTCTGATCTTTATTACTTCCTGAAGGCAGTTAATCTTTAAAGCTCAAATTGTAACTGCTGTCAGCTTAGCTCGCAGCCTCCTTCTATTGGTATTTACAAGTTACATTTTAAATTGTAAAGAAGTCCAGGCGCACGGGAGTTTGTCCACAAACCAGACAGACGGGAATTAAAGCACATTCTCCTCAAATCTGCCTGAAATCTAAACTTTTATTATTAGCCATCCCCAGTGCAATAATAAACTCTAGTCCCTGACAGCAACATATGGATCCCATCTCCACTGTGCTCCAATATTACAATAATCCACAGTGACCTGGTAAACAGGCTCAATCCAACAGATTTTACTTCACCCTGTCAATGAGAAAGTTCTGGCATATGACAGAAATAAAAGAAAAAAACCCTGGATTATTTTGTTTAATTTCCCACAACCCCCTACATCTCCCAAATATGTGTGTCTGTATTGTTCTAAGACACAAGGAGCTTGTTTTTCTTCTAATTACACTGGTTCAAAGTAATTATTCTCATTTTTTCTCCATGTACACGAGCATATCAAAATAGGAATTGACCTGGCATCAAATATTCCCTGTTTTAGGAATTATTCCAGCTGCTCGTAACACTGAAGGTCCATGAGAGCCTGGGAGAATGTATTCACATGCAGGCTTATCTCTTCATTTCAGACCATTCATCATTCCTTGCCTGGAAGCAACAGTTAATTTCCAACAACTCAATGTCAAGATGGCAGTTTAAATCCTCTTGAGGATTGCCCCAGGAGAAGATTTTGTCCCAGTTCTTCTGCAGCCACTGTAGAGTCAGCCTCTTTTGAAGTCACTCAGTTTTGGAGTGTGATAGAAATAAAGGAAGAGTGAAGACCTGCTGGTGACCATCCCAACCCAAGGAAGGATCATCTCTCCAGAGCCTTCTCTTGGGATTTCAGTAGGGACAGAAATTAAGAGTTAGAATGGTTTGGGTTGGAAGAGGCCTTAAAGATCACCCATCTCCATCCCTCCTGCCATGGTCAGGACACCTCCCACTATTCAAAAAGGATAAATATGGCCTGCCAGAAAATGCTGCACGTCATGGAGAGGATTTCCTAGGGTTTATCAGTTTCTCTAGATATAGATTATACAACTCTTGCACAAAGTAGGAGATACTTCCAACTCAGAGTGGAGGAGAAGGACCTGAGCTGACACCAACAGACTGCACCTTTCTGAAAAGGCAACATCACAACCAGACCTGTCCCCCACACCTCCTGAACAGCAACCCCAACAAAATCCCCAGGAAGCACCCTCAGAGTGGAGCAGTCTTGACATCCCCTCCTCCCCTTTTCTGTGCCTTACATTTAGTTGGATTCAGCTTTATCTCTTCATTTTCAGGACTCTCTCATCATATTTTACTGCTGTTGGTGGCCCTTTTCCCAAGGACAATCTAAATTGAACGTTTTGGAAAGCAATGATTAAAGAAGCTGCAGGTAGCATGGCAGAGTGGCTGACGAGCCATCTCTGGAAATCAGAAGGTGTCTAAAGAGGGTGTTTACAAGCAGAACGCTGCTAAAAGCCTGCCTTGGTTGCAGATAACAAGGCTGAGACAATGACAGATTTCCTTCCCCTGGCAGCCAAGAGCAGCTCCCTGTGATTGCCTTGCCGTGTTTATCCAGGATGCTGGGAGAGAGCAGGCACCAAATATGCAATTAATTGGCAGTTTGCAAGAGCATATTGCCTAAAGATAAACAGAGTGGGTGATCGTGTCGTATGGAAAACGGCTGAGTGCTGCAGATGTAGTGTTGACCCAGTTTAAAAAAAAGAAGTTTTTTTTGTTCTCTTGGAAAATAAATGTACTGAAATGAATACTTTTTTTTCTTTTTGCATGGTCCCTCTGGCCTTTGAATATTTTGTGTACGTAAGATGTTCCAGGTTCTTTCTTAATCTGGAAGTACATAGTAAATTATGAATTAGCTGAAAAGTTTTCCTGCTGACATCAGAGGAGCAGGGGGTACATTGTGACATGGAGTTAGTGGCCTTCACTCTTCACAGAGGGTGTTTTGTGAGCAGGAGAAGACACAACTGCTGGATCTAGGTGGGAATCAGGTGATGTGGAAAGGAACAGAACTGCCCAGGACAGTGGATGTGGAGATCCAGTCCAGAAGGAGGAATGGTTTTTCACAGAATCACGGAATCACAGCATAGTTTGGGGTGGAAGGGACACCTCCCACTACCCCAGGTTGCTCCCAGCCCTGTCCAACCTGGCCTAGAACACTTCCAAGGCTGGGGCAGCCACAGCTGCAGGCAGGATCTGGACCAGGATGAGGGGATTGGCAAATGGAAAGTGCTGTGAGTGGGAGGGACAGGCTCTGGTTTCCAAATACAGATATTGGCAGACAAAAAGGCACAAAGATGACATGAAACCCAGAGTCAGGGAAGGAAGAAAATCTGGGAGAAGACTGAGTGCTACTGAGGAGCTCAGGATAAGATACACATAGTGGAAAATAGGCTGAGGCTGGAAAGGGAAGGGGAAAAGCCACCTCCACGTGATGCTGCTCAAGCTGGGAAGCTGGAGAGACAGAAGAAGGGATATCTGTGACACCATCAGAGCAGCAGCACAAAAGCTGTGGATCAAGTTCAAGGCACAAATGCTAAAGACAGAAGCTCTCACTTTCAGGAGACAGAATTCATTAGGAGGAAAGTCCTCGATGTAGAATTTCAGACTCAATGTTTGTAGCTCCCGTGCACAGCAGTAGGAGGCAATGAAAATCAGTGTCCTCCCAGGACAAAAGGACACTCTCCCCTCTCATTTTGATATTCAGTGCTATAAAACTGAAGCCCAAACCATGTGACAGATCTCTCACTTAATTTTACTGCAACCACACTGACCTTACCAGCACTGATCAGATCCAACAGGAAAACAAGTCATGGCCTGGCAACTTCTTTGCAGGGACAATGCACCGAGATTGTATCTGGCCTGACCAATGTGATGACAACAAAAATGCCTTTACAGGAATTCCTGATGCCATGGAGAGATTGTTACAGCAGGCTTGGACTTGTGTTGCTGGATCCTCTCCCTGTGCCCTGGCCCCAGGCTCTGAACAGAGTGGATGGGGTGCACTGCACATTCCACAGGTGAGGACCTTCCTTCTTCTACATTGAGGTGATTCCAGGTGAACTCTTCATGCAGGACTCAGTCCAGATTTCCTTTGCATTTCCCCAAAGGCCAGGCCTCAAGAAGGAATTGGAACACCAACACAGGAGCTTGGTGTTTCAGAAGCATGGCAAAAATTCAGCAGCTTAAAAAAAAACCATCTTTTTCTTTTAGATCAAAGTTTCTGTATTTGGGTACCTAAAATTAGCTAGCAAAATAAGTGACATTTTATTCAGAGATGCAAAATTTCCATTGATTTTAATGGATTCAGCATCCCAGAAAACTAGGCCACTTATTTATGTACCTACATAAGCATTTGAATCCCTAACTTGAAGGAGCCAAGTTTGTAAATGATGACCTTATGTTTTAAAAATCATGAGACAACTCTGCATGCATCAGTCTGTTATTCCCTTTATTTCTGTCAGCAAGGCTCATTCAGAGGTAGATTTAAGCTGTAAAATGTGCCTTTAAAGTTTCCTGCAATAAGGTCTCCTCTATTTAGCAAAACACTTAGGCACAGCTTAATGTCTTCCCGAAGAGAAGCACTTGAGTGAATCAAGGCTAACAGCTTCCTCACAGCCCTCCTTGAGATGAGGAACGAATCTCTGTCTCCCCACAGAAAATTGCTGATCCTGATGGGAATGCCTCAGCAGCCTTGAAGACTCTTTCTGCCTCATCACTTTACCCTAGGAACAGACTAACATTGCACAGCACTCGGGTCTACAAAGCACAGCAAGGTAAGAACACTGAAAAAACAAAACACTCCAAGGTGTTCCAGGCCAGGCTGGACGGGGCTTGGAGCAACCTGGGACAGTGGAAGGTGTCCCTGGCCAGGCAGGGACTGGATGAGCTTTAAGGTTTTTCCCAACCCAAAGCATTCTGTGATTCCAGGATTCTGCAGGGATGTGTGTTTTGGGCAGGGCCAGGGCAGAAGGAGGGAAAGGGCAGCAAGACCCAGCAAAACCCCAAGCAGGAGGAGTCCCTGGGGAGGGCAGGTGTAAAGCAGTGAGGCACCATCCCTTTGCTGATGCAAAACCTCAGCTTGTTCCTTAGCTTGTAACTTCTGTTAGTCCTGTGCCACTGCGTGCCCCTCTGCAAACTGCCACGTGGCTGCTGAAGGAAAGAGCTGTATAATTTACCTCTGATTGTTTCAAACACTTGGCAGGAAACAATAGATAAAAACTGACAGGACCTTCACAGTTAACAATGCAACCTAATGAAGTGGAATACTGCTCAGAGAAATATTGTGACAGGTATCCATGGATTCAAATAAAGGAAAAAACGTGGTGGGGTAGACTGGGTTCTGCAGTCCTTCAGCCCTGACTGTGAAGGGAAGTCACCAGATCTTCCTTCCCTCTCTCTGAATTGTGTCAGGCTGGTTTGGTCACACAGCACTGAATGCAAGTTTGTGAAAGCACAGAAGTTAAAAAATTTCCCCGAGAGGAGCTAAAATGAGTTGAGCTCCATTCTGCCACATTTCACATCCCTGCAGCTGTTTCCAGCAGAAGTTCACCCCTGGAATGACACGGACCATGGGAGGGAAGCAACGGGGGAACACCCTGAACCTGGACAAACACAGGAGCAGGACCGAGCTGCCAGCAGGAGGATTTGTGTGCAGGTGCTACAGGGACAGCCCTACCGGAGCTGGGCTCGGGGGCTCCTGCCCAGCTCACTCCTGAAGGCACTGGCAGGATATGGAACCTCGGGAGGAAGAGTTACAGCCACGGCAGACAGCCGTAGGCACTTTCTATTTTCCTTTATCTTACAAGTTACAGCTCAGAGCCTGAATTATTCAGGACAGGCTCCAGTGACAGCTCCTTGGAGCAGGGGGGACACAGACACAGATGGCGGCTGCAGTTCTCCCCTGCGCAGGCGTATCCCGATTCCCGGGGGCTTTGCCTGGACAATTAGCGCAATTTGTTAAGCAGGCAGGAGGCAGCGAGGCGGAGCACACCGCGCTGGGCACGCACAGGGTGGAACCAGCCCCTCTGTCCCGGTGTCCTCAGAACAGAGGATGCTGAGATGAGCTGCAGCCAGCCTGCCCTGGCAGCGGACAGACCTCAGCATGGACTGGGTTATTTGTGGTGTCACCCACTGGCTTGGCTAAAATGACATTAGAGACTCTAAGGACTGAAAGCACTGCCAGGGAGCTGTTCCCTGTTGTGATCTTCCTGTAGGCAAGGTACAATTGTCTCGGTGTGCTGTGAGGAGGTTCTGTGCACAGAGCAGGATCAACAACTTGATGATAAATCTGTCTGTATCTATAGCTACACACTGCTGACTGTGACATAGCCCTGGGTCACCCCTCACAACAATGTTTCTGTCTTCTTGGTCACTCTCCATGCTGCCAGCCTCCTTCTGCCTTGGCCACAATGGAGAGACACAGTAGGCTTCCCAAAAAATCACAGGCAAACAGAGCATCTGGACTTTGAGGCAAGTTAAGCACTGGGAACTAATTTGGTTTCCATGGTGAAGGACTGCGAAGTTTCACTTTCCCTCGGACGAATGGGATGTTTCAATTTTCTGGCCTCAGGTAAAAGTATAAAGAAAATTACATCTGGCTGGGAGTGGAGACAACTGACTGGGAGAAAACCACAGAAGGAAATGAAGGGGGGAAATGGTGCAGCTCCAGCAGCACTGCCTGAGTAACACCAGTGTGATGCACCCTGGCCAAATTTTTGTCATTACCTGTCCAACTCTTCTACACAACTCAATAAAGGACACCCTGACCTGTGGTGGGAATGTGCTCCAGAAGCTCCAAGGAAACAAAGAGGCAAATCCCTGGAAAGACAGGAGAATGGGAATGGTGGTGTGTGGGGCCACACAAACCCACGGAGGGCTCAGAGCCTGCTGTGACCCCTCTGTCCCAGTGGGCAGATTCCCTGCAGCCCTGGCCACGCTCTCCCTCTGCACGCAGCCAGTTTATCTGCTCTGGACAAACTAGAGAGCGAACATTTTCAAAAGCATCTGGTCTGGTCTCAGCAGTCTCTTCCAGCACCAGGATGCAGCATTCCCCAATACTTTAAGCTAAAGCTGTTGAAGGGAATGTGAGACGTGCCAGGCTCTGTATTTCTAAAGGGAGCTGACACTGCCAGCACTGGAAATCAGATGGGAAGGAGTCCTCAGACAAGGAGACTGATTAAAAAACATAACTGACAATGGCAAATAGCTTAAAGGATTTAAAACCCCCAAAATGAAATCCATCCTCAACCCAAAAATAAAACACACAGAAAATCTTTACTTTTATACAAGTCAAAGTTAATTTAAAGGCAAGGAAATACTCTAAAGGTCACATGGATCTTTCATGTATCCATATACCTGATAGTCAAGGCTCTGTTTTCAAACTGCACTTGAAATGAATTTAAAATTTACTGATGTTTCTGAACTCATTAAACTAGAACTTCACAAGAGAAGGCAAATAGGGGCAACTGGATCAGATCAAACATCATTTTCTGAGTGGCAAGAGGGAAGAATCCTCCTGCCTGGAGCACTGAAAAGATAGCAGGAACTCTTTGGAGCAGCTGCCCCTCTGCCCTGCCCCAGGGACCTGCACCCCAGGCACCAAAGGCTCTGGAGATGTGTCTCCACTGCCAGGTCCAGCCCCCACAGGAGCAATGTCCCACAGGCAGGTGAGGCTTGGGACTGGCACAGCCCCATGGGACAGCCCCAGTGCCTCACAATTCCCTGCATGGCACAAACCTTCCCCCCAGCAATGGCACCAGTTTAGTCTTTCAGTGTGTTCTCTCTGGGTTAACCACAACTTATGTTCCACTCACAGAAGAAAATCATTCCTTGTGTGAGAAAACACACAGCAGGCTCGAGTGTGACACTGCTGTTACCACACCCCAGCAAAGATGAAAGAAACAATAATAATAGTAACCAAAAGTTTAAAAACATTCCTATGCATATTTCACTGTGAAAGAGATTTGCATATTCATCTCCAAAACTGGGTGAAAAGAGTCTTAAAATATTGTTTTTGTTATTTTAACTGTAAATACAGGAAGCTTTTTCTGTCTCTACCCACTCAATGACACCATTTCAAGACTTTTTTCTACATTTTCGTTACACAAAAAGAGGAAAAATAGAAGGAAGGAAAGAAACAAAGTCCTGGCTTTTAACTAGTGAAAAACTCAAAGTAGTCAAAGTTATATAATAATTCTATGAAAGTGAGGGATGTTATTAGCATGGAGTGAATCAGAGGAGGCTCTGGAAAAGCTGCACAGAGCAAGCGACCCTGAGCTGTGGCTGGAGCCAAGGACAGTACTGAGGAGGGAATCTCTCTGAACCAACATGTTTGAAGGCTTCAAACAACCTGGATG
Organism: Nicator chloris; assembly: GCA_013400495.1. Lineage (NCBI taxonomy): Eukaryota > Metazoa > Chordata > Aves > Passeriformes > Pycnonotidae > Nicator > Nicator chloris. The sequence goes on from WAAE01003309.1 coordinate 169,351, forward strand.
TTCAGTTTGGTGACTCACAGCTTGTGGCAGCCCATAAAGCCCTTTGTGTCTGCGGTGACTGTGATTAATCTCTCAGATACAGCCCCAAATCAAAGTTTCAGAGGCGCCTGGCTGCAGCACTGCTGGGTCCCTGGGGAATGAATGCCCCAAAGGTGCCCGGCTGCAGCCGTGCCAAAGCTGCCACGGAGGGCACGGGTGGAGCCAGAGCTGCCCAGCGGCACCGTGCCAGCCTGGTGTCACTGTCCCTCGCCCCGAGTACCAGGGGCTGTGCCAGCCGGGTGTCCCTGCCCCTCACCCCCAGTCCCGGGGCTGTCCCCGCCCGGTGGCACTGTCCCCCACCCCGAGTCCCAGGGGCGGTGCCAGCCTGGTGTCACTGGCCCCCACCCCGAGTACCAGGGGCTGTGCCAGCCTGGTGTCACTGTCCCTCACTCTGAGTACCAGGGCTGTGCCAGCCTGGTGTCGCTGTCCCTCCACCCCAGTCCCCGGGGCTGTGCCGGCATGGTGTCGCCGTACCTCACCCCCAGTACCGGGGCTGTGCCAGCCCGGTGCCCCCCTCCCCCCCCCCCGGCGCCGCGCCAGCCTGGTGTCACTGGCCCTTCCCCCGAGTCGCCGGGGCTGTGGCAGCCTGGCGTCACTGTCCCCCACCCCGAGTCCCAGGGGCGGTGCCAGCCTGGTGTCACTGTCCCTCACCCCCAGTACCAGGGGCTGTTCCCAGGAAGGAGCTCAGCAGCTGGGAGGGATCAGGGCACTGGAGCTCCTGCACTCATTCCCTCCCCGGTACCTCAGCCTGAGCCCCGAGTTTTGCTGCAGCCACTACAACAGAATCCACACTCCCGTGTCCTCTGGATGTCATTAATAAATACTAAATGAAATCACTTGGAAAGAGGGAGAAAAAACCTATCTCCAGTGTTTTGGAGCACATTGAGAGGCCAACAGCAGTGGCAGGCATGAAAGGAAAAGTCTGAGGGGCTGAGCTCTGGGGAACAGCAGCTTTGCAGTGTCACACAGGTTTGCCTGGCACTCCTGCTTCACTAACAGGCCTTGTTTCACTGGGAAGAAATCTGCTTCCCATCAGTTTTCCTGAGTTGGGGCTGTGGGAAGTATTATTTCTTAAAGGATGAGGCAGTTTATTGGCCAGGGATATTTCCAGTGTATTTATTTTGTTGTTGTTGTGAATTTGGATTAGAGGCATCTCCTTCCTCCCGACAGTTGCTGGCAGCATGCTGTAAATATATGATTAATTAAAGTGTGACTATGAATCCACTCAGAGGCTTAGAGTTTTCCTCCTCTTAAGATGAAATAAAGAAAGGCCCACTTAACAAAGTTCAGACCTTGAAGCAGATTTCAAAGTACACTCAGTTGAGCTCAGCAGTTTAGCTCAGCACAACGAGGAGGTTCAACCTTCAATATTTAAAAGCTATGAGCCCTTGGAGAGAAGAGACTTCTGCTTCTGGTCCAGAAATAAATAAATAAGAGATAAATAAGCAAGCCAGGCTCAGAAAGGACTCCAGCAGCAGGGCAGAAATACCCTGCTCACCTGGGGGACTCCTCCTCAGCCTCTGTGACATTTTTACCTTTGTAGGCAGCTCAGCCATGGAGCACATGCAGTCCTGAGGTTTTAGATTAAAACAACACGTTCTGGCTCTTGCTCTGCAAGAAGCCACTGGAAATCCTGGAAGACCTTCAAAACTGAGCAGTGCAGTACTTGAAAAGGAGACACAGCTTGACTAAATTGAAAAATCTGAATTTCCTAACATGGACTTAAAAGGTGCTACTGAATCTTTAATGACTGCAAGATAGAGCTGGCTCAATCTGAGCAGGGCTCAAGGTCTCCTTTTGATGAAGTCAAACTTAAAAAAAAATAAAATAAGAAAAATATCTGCTACATTCGAAGGTCACAAAGGGTTCCATGAAGCTCTGTACCTCTCCCAACTCCGACTTCCTAAATGGCAGTCACTTGAGAATCCAGAGCACCCACTTCAACCCAGCATAATTAGCTGGGGAAGGAAAACACACTGCCTAAGAGTCCTTCTCTAACAAGAGGTTGTGAGGGGCAGTGTGCTGCAGAGACAGATGGAAAATGGGGCTATTTATTTATTTCAAGAGCACAGAATTCCTATTCATTAAATGGTACTTTTAAGCTGTTTGGTACCCACAGTCTTCTGACTGACTGGTAGCTTGGAGGGATGGATTGAGAGTGGGAAGCACAGTTTTGTTGCTTACTGGTATCCATGGGGTCATTCCCAGCCCACTTTTCCAAGCTCTCACACTGGTTTCCCACCACCAGTACTATCTTCAACTTGCACAGTCAGTTCCTCTGCATCACTAATTCTGTTTTAGACAAGAATTCAGGCTACAGTGAGGTACCTAGACAGATGAGCTGTTAGGCAAAGTTGTAAATTTAGATGGTGCAAGACTGAAAATGTAAATTTAAAGTTACATATTTTAAGTTTGGATAAGGGCAAAAAAATACATAAACTCTTTGAAAGAATAGCCATTATTAGAGATTACAAATCTGCATGCCAATTTATGTGATTACTATTGACATTTTCATTCTAATTCAGCTTTTAGCCCTTTTCTTGCATGCAGATAAATTCTAGTTAAGAGCATTGTGATGTGCAGAAGGCTTAATCCAACAGAAACCCCCTAATATGCAATTTAAGGATCTCAGGTTCATTAATAGTCCTAGGAGCAGCTTGTTTAAGTTTATTTCATGGGCTGAGTCCATCTGAGACACTGGGTACAGGAATTGCCTTCCCACAGACACCCTTGGAATGTCCAGGCTCCTGTGGGAATGGAGCTCCTTTCAAAGGCATTCTCCACCCTCAGTCCCTTTCCTGGACAGGTAAAAACTGCAGAATCCTGGAAAGGTCTGTTTCCCAGAGATCCCAGCATGATCTGTCCTCTCTGCAGGCATTTTGGTAAGAAAATGAAATGAATACCCAAACACTGCTTCTCATCAACCATCGATTCACCTACTGGCAGTTTCAGTAATAAATTAGATCAATGTAATTATTGTGTGTGCACACAGATGTCAAATCACAGTTACTATGATCAGATCAGCTGGGTGTTTCCTAGAAAAACAGTATTTATCCATATTTGGTAGAGGAGAAAAGGTTCATTTGCCCATCCAGAACCCCAAAGAGACAAATTTCCCAATGAGGTTTTGACACTGTGTTTCACGGACTAAATCCTGAAAATAAAATTATTTACTCTGGGAAACCAATGCATTATTTTTCTAGTTCTGTGCTCTATCCAAGCACTTCCTCTTCAATAGATCCAACCATTAGAAAGGCCAAAAATTCCCCAAACTTTCTAGCTTTCAGTGTCCTGGAACAAGTCAATATTTTGTGGGAACAATGCCCATCTCTGGTGTTGAAAGGCAGCAGCTGAGCTGACGCAGAGACCCCCAAGGAAGCACCAAGACCCCCAAGGCCAGGACACCCCCACAAACAGGCACCCAGACATCCTCCCCCTGTTCCCCCAGCTCCCCCATGAACCTCCCTGCTCTCAGACCTGTGCTGGGATCCTCTGGTGCCACTGGGAAGCAGAAGAGACCTGTTGGGTGCTTGACTCCTCCAGCACATCCTCCAGGCAGGGTCAGGGCTGGGGAGCTTTCTCTGCTTCTCCAGACAGCCTGCTCTGACTGTCACATGGGTGCAGGCAGGTGAATTCCCCGTGCCTGGATGCCTGCATCTCCCCACCTTGTCTTCTGTTTACCTGTCAATTATCCACCCTAAATTCTTTCACCTCCCCCCTGTTGACACCTCAGAAATACATGGTTATGAAATTCCTCCTCTGTTATCTGTCAGCGACCCAGATAACAGCACTGCCTGTGCTCCACTCTCCCTTCAGCATCTCAGGAACTTCTCCTTACCCAGCCAGAGCCTTTCCCAAACTCTGACTCGGATGCTGTCAGGGCTATGGTGAGATCACACATCAGGGCCTCGTCAGACGCCGTCCTGAGGAGCATCCACCAGGGCCCCAGCCTACTTTGCTGCCTCCAATTTAGCTTGTTAACCATTCCCAAAAATGAGTATATTTTAATTACTGTTTTCTGAGAATTGGGATTATTTTCCTTCTAAATATATTCGTCTGATTATCTCCAGGATGAAATTCATTTGGTTAATTACCATCTTTTTAATTTGTTTAAGACTGTGTTTCTGTTTCCTGTGCTGTAACACCTCCCTGCCAGCTCTGCCTGCATTCTTTCCATGTCTGACAGATTCCCATCTCAGGGAACAAGCAGAAGGTTTCCATAAAAAACATGCAGTGCCCCGGGCCTTGCAGGCAGGCTGTGATCCCAGCTGAAATCCAGGGGAAGGGAGGAGCAGCATTCAAGTGTGGGACCCTCTCAGCCTCCAATTCCACTTCCAATCCATGCACTCAATCCAAGCCCTCCTGGCAGACACTCCCTTATGTAACATCTCACTCATCTGCCAAAGCACAGCAGTTTTGTACCTGGATTATTCTACTATCATGTCATTACTACCGCAAAACAGCAATAGACAAATTTCAATTTCATTACCAAGATCTTGATTCCAGTTACTGATGTATTTACTGGAAGAACCCAAACATAATTTTATTTCCAGTTTTCTAGACTGTCCCAATAACAAAAAATAAAATTTTCCATGGGTAATGCAAACAAGACCAATGGAGACATTAGGAGAAATTTCAGATATTCTTAAGCCAATAGAAACACCACCCAAAGGGAAAGGTCATGGCACTTAATTAAATTATATACATTGAACAGCAGGAACACCAGGAGAGCATCTAAAATCTTGGGCAAAGATGTTTACATGGAGAACAGTGATGGTCCCAGCTGGGTGGACGTGGACCTTCCTCTCCCCATGACCTCAGCCAGGCTGATTCCCATCTCAGTTTGCAGGGATTTTGCACAGCAGCTCGGAAGGCTCCCCAGGGCTGCCTCGAGTCCATGGCTGTGCCCCAGCCCAGCCCCAGGGCCGCCCCAGCCTCAGCTGCACCCACATTTCTTTTCCATGCCAATATATTTCCATCTTTCTCAGAAAGCTGTTTGTCCCTTAGCAGGGCACATTTTCCAACCAGCTTTGTTGTTCTGCAAATTATGGGCTATAAAGAATTAATGGTGGAATATAAATCAATTTAGTTCACTGAGAGAGTGTGTTTTATGTGGTAGAGGCTTTCAAAGAAAATTAGTTGATTTGGCATTTTATTCTTCAGAAAAATAAAGAAGCTATTTTTCTCCTAAGAGGATGTGTTTGAACACATAAACATATGCTGCATTTTCTGAAACCATATTAAGAAATATTATTTATTGGTTAGATGTGGCTGATAACTATTTCTATTGTCTCAGAAAGATTCTTTGTGATAAAGATTTCACTACAGGGACTGCATTTCACTTTCCAAACTGCCTGACCAGAGGCTTTAAAAGAAAAGCCAGAGACATCCAGTTCGCTTCTCTCCCAGGTGTGTCCCTTTCCCAGGGATGTCCTTTTCTCCAGGTGGCCCCTCTAGTGATTGTTTTGTGGAGATTCCATGACCACAGGGCTTGTCCCAGCAGCTCACCCCTCCATGGCTGTACCAGGGCCTGTCGCTCTGGGCATGTCCCGAAGCAGCAAAGAGGCACCAGGGAAGCACAAATCCTTCAGTGTGTGTGAGGAGCAGCCAACGCTGCCCTGCCCCGGAGAGCCCGAGGAGCTCGGGCAGAGCTGGGCTGATGGAGAGCAGCATCATCCCCCCCTCCCGGGGACTCTTGCATAAGATGCCTCTGCTTTGCAGTTCCTTCTCTCCCTGGCTGCAGCCCGAGTGTCTGAAGCCAAAGGGCTGTTTTGTGCTTTGTGAGAGAATAAGCCTGTCCCACTGCTGAGTCTCATTTGCCCTCTCGATGTCTGTGCCATACAAAAAAAGGATTCCACCTTCCTCCCTGTGCTGAATTTCCCACATTAACACTCTGGGCGTGTTCAGCAGAGCCACAGCAAAGCCAGCCAGCCACGCATCTGAGTTTGCTTTCCCCCTGCTCCCCCAGAACAACTCATTTAGCAGCAGCACAGCAATTAGAAAATCAATATTCCATTCTGACGTGACTGTTTTGGCTGCAGCATTGCTTAAGGAACATCTCTGGCAGCCTCATCTTTGCCTGGACAAAGGATAAGGCAGGAAGGACACTCCGGTGCTGGGAGATCTGATTGATTTAAGATGATTTCTCTTAAAGCCCACAGTATTTGCAGACTGTCTCAGGTACAGGCAGCATGGAGATGACATTCTCCTAATAAGCAGCTCTGTGCCAGGAGTGTGCATATAAATACAGCTGCAGAGAAATGCAAGCTTGCTTTCTTGTTTAATATCCACCACCCACCTGAATAAAACAGAACCTGACACATGTCATAAGGAATTACTGGAAGAATGCAAGGTCCTTAGGCATTAGAGCCCCATTTGTATTCCAGTCATATTAACCAAAAATAAAATAAATAAGTAACAATCCCATCTTTGCCATGAAAGGATTTTCCAGCCATTCAAGCACTTACTACGATGCTGCTACACATTCCTGTGCTGGAAGTGCAAGGGCAGCAAAGGGGAGGGAAACAGACACAAAGCAGAGAGCAGAAATCACAACGGAGAAATTAGTGAGATTTGCTGCTTTGGAGTTCATGCTGGAAGGCTCAGCCC
>WAAE01003309.1:176144-279491 GCA_013400495.1 Nicator chloris
CCCCGCCCACCCCACCCCAGCCCCGCCCGGCCCAGCCCAGCCCAGCTCAGCCCGGCCCAGCCCAGCCTAGCCCAGCCCAGCCCGGCCCGGCCCAGCTCAGCCCAGCTCAGCCTGCCGGGCCCTGCCGTCTTCCCCGAATTCTATAATTAGTATCCGTGATTATTCCAGCAGGATTCAGAACCCTGCCCATCTGCAGAGTCCAGGGTGGGAGCAGCCTGCTTTGTTTTCATGTTATTTAAAATAAGACCCGTAATTGCCAATTGTTGTAGTGGAAAAGCACTCCCTTCTGGAGACAGGCACATGGAAAGCACTGTGTGGGCTCCACCTTTCCCAGCCACTGGGGAGAGTGGGAAAGCAAAAATTCCCCAAACTCTGAGCAAACCCACCCACCTTCCCCAGAGAAGTGAAAATCAGATATCTGGTTACTAAATAAGGAGCAGGAACTCCTCTTGCAGGGAACACGAGCACTGAAAGCCGTCCAACACAGGCTCCCCAGTCCATCCCACACAGCAGTCCCTGGTTTGTTTGCCTGTGTTGTGTAAGCCATAATTATGCAATCTCACAGTTTAGCACTGAGACATTCCCAGCTTGTTCCAGCTCAGCAGCAGCAGCTCATGGCCATAAATGAAAAAGCCAAACTTTTTCCACAAATTTGTTGACATGGAATAAATGTGACCTCGTGTAGCACGGAAAAGGGCAGTGCAAAGATGAGCTCCGGGAAAAGGAGCCACTGCTGGCCAAAATTACCAGCAGTGGGCTTCTAGTTAATGCAAAATGAAGCCAGCCGTGGCAAGGACATGTGGAACCTTTAAACTGGTTCGTGATGAGGTTTGTATAAATTGGATGCCCTGACACAGCAAAGTGGGAGATCTGTGACCTCAGGAGCAGCAAAACGAACAGCTACACGGAGAGACACTGCACTGAGAGAAAACATTTCCAGTGCACTTTCTGATGGAAATGGTAGATAAAATCCCTGGACAGAACAGCTCATCCTCAGTCATCATCACAAACTGCTGCATTTGATGACTTTTTTCAATTGGATCATTAGTCACCCAAATAATTTTTCAACAAAGAATGAAGATTTCTCAGTAGATTTTTCAGGTGAGACACAATGAGTCTGATTTTGAAGATTCACAAATAGTTGTAAATAATGGTCAGATGCCAGGAACAGCTGTAATCACTGTTTCAAACTATTTCATCTCCAGAGGCACCCAATGGCTTTTGAAGATCTCTTTATGTTAACTCAGTTTTAGAGCTGAACACAGTTAGGAGGAGTCACTTCCTCCAATGTATTGCACTGACACCCAAGTGTTGTTCTTTATGTACCACGAGCACAAATCAAATTGAATCCTGTGCTCTTTATGCACTGACATTTATAGAAAGAAAAACGTGTCAGAGGAAGAGAAGCGTCCACAAAACCACTCAGGGCTGAGTGATGCTTTCTCAGCTTATCAGTGACAGGGGCTGTGGTTTCAACACATCACATGGCAGGAAGTAGAATTGCCAAGATGCAGGTGATACAGCACAGCCTGTTCTGGGAGCTCTGACACTGCCCCAGCCTGGCACTGACTGCAGCACTGAGAATGCCACGGGCTCCTTTGGAACAAAGTAGGGTAATGTGCTGGGAGAAATCAGGGGCTGTGGAATTATCACAGAATCCCAGACTGGACTGGGTTGGGGGGGACACGAAAGATCATCCAGTGCCACCCCTGCCATGGGCAGGGACACCTTCCACTAGCCCATCCAACCTGGCCTTGGACACTTCCAGGGATTCAGGAGCACCCTGTGCCAGGGCCTCCCCACCCTCCCAGGGAAGGATTCCCTCCCAGCATCCCATCCAAGCCTGTGCTCTGTCAGTTTGAAGCCATTCCCCCTTGTTCTATCACTACACACCCTTGTAAAAATCCCTCACTTAAATGTTTAAGGGAACTTGATATTTCTAAAACCTTCAGACTTACGATTGGACTGGTGGAATTATTTAGGTCAAGTCATGCTTTGCATGTTAATTTGAAAAAATAATCAAATCTAATGTGAGTTTCAGAATGCCAGTGCCAGGACAGCCAGCCCAGGAAATTATTGATGAGCTTTCAGAGGGGACTGAAGCAATTAAGAGTCACTTTTGGTGGCCTGAGAGCAGCTTGGTGACCTGAGTCCAGCTGTGAGGCGGAGAGGGGAGAGCCCTGAGCTGTCCCTCAGAGCCCTGTTCACACACAGGATGTTTTTTTCCCCATTTCTAGAAGTTGTTTTTGGAAAATGTCCCTATTCGTTGCTGAGGTTCCCGGGATGCAGCAACTCTCATTACACCTAAGCCTCTCAGCACAAAGAAGCCACAGATAACCTGGATGTATTTGCTGCAGCTGCTGTTCCAGAGGCTGCACTCCTGTTCCGTGGGGGGATTCCCATCATTATTGGCTCTGTTATTTTATATCTCGCTCCTCTGTGTAATGCTGACTCCTCTCATTCGAACAAAAGGATGTGTTCCTGTGACACAAACAGGGATGAGGAGTCTCAGGGATGGAAAGGAATGCTGGAGGAAAGGCAGCAGGTCGTGATGTGCCTGGGCTGAGGGCATGGGAGCCCAGGAGCCTCTGTCCCCAAGGAAACCCTGGAGCCTCTGTCCCCAAGGACACCCTGGAGCCTCTGTCCCAAAGGAAGCCCTGGAGCCCCTGGCCCTGTGGGAGCCCTGGAGCCCCTGGCCCTGCTGCTGGCAGATGCCCAGAGCAGACTTGCCAGTGCTTTCAAGGAAAACTGGTGTAGAAAAGATGTTTCTTCCAACAACAGATTACTGTACGTGAGCAAACACACTGAGTAGGGAATGGCTCAAAGTGATAAAAACCATGGAAAACAATCCAAGAGGAGTGTCTTGAGTTGGAAAAGACAAGGAAACACAACAGGACATTATCAGCAAATAATGCATGGTAAAATCAGAAATGAACTGCCTGCTTCTATTTACTGTCTTTTCTAAAGTGGCCAAGGAATAGATAATGAAGATGAAAGATAACGGCTTTAATAGATTAAAAAGTGTCAGTGCTATAAATTATGTATCAGACAGTGTCTGTCTGTGGAACTCATTGATACGAGAGGTAATTGAGACCAAAAACTTCACAGCACTCAAACAGGATTATTGTTATTTTTTTAGGACAATGAAACTTTTTCTACCGTTCAGAAGAGAGAACAAAGCTCCCAAGTCAGGGAATAGCAGGGAGCTGGCCCTGGCTCCTTGGCCACCCCTTGGACATGCTGGAGTCCCTCGGTTCCTCCCTCCCTGCTATCAGTGTGGAACTGAGGCTGTGTGGAGGCTCTGCTGCCGTGTGAGGTTGGGGCTGCGATTAATAAAGTCAGGGAGAGCCTCAACATGAGTGACTTTATCTAACGAGGGTGAGACACCCTGTACAGAGAGACAGCTTCAGATATAAAGGCATCAAGGCAAACTTCTCTCAAGTGTGTGTCAGAGCAGGTACCAGAGGGCCACGATAATGAAAAAAAAAGACAAATAATTCTTTGCCCTTTTCTTGCAGGCTTCACTCAAGGACTGGAATTGCTCTATGAATACATATCACAGGGCTGCCAACAGACTTGGGAGGCAGCAGTGTTATACAAAGATCATAAGCCATGCTTATGAGGTGAGAGTTAAAAAAGAACCCAATGCTGCAGTCAGCTGATGATTTTTCCTATCTTATATCTTCTGTTAGAACATGTTTAAACAGAACCAAAATTATTACCTGCTCTGCAGGGCTCAAATGCCCGTGTAAATGAAGCTGGGAGTAACTAGTTAGAGGAAGAAGGATTGAGGAGATTAATGTGAGCTACACTCACTTCCCTAGATGGCTCAGAGAGCTTATAACAGAATCAGGATGCTGGAAAGCAATTAAAAGAACTAACTTAAATAAATCTCTAGTGCTGAAGGTTTGCCAGCATATACCTCTAAATTCTCCTCTGATGCAACCAGGCCCCTTCCTCCAGGGATGTTCTAACAACCTCTCAGACAGCAGGATAATTATTGCAAAGTGTGACCCAGACTGTGGTTACTGGTATAATCAAAAAACCCCTCGAGGTTTCAAAATTAGACACAGTCTTCTCAGTGGAGCAGAGATCCCAACTCTCAGAAACTGTTGTAATGACTAAACTTCCAATGACACTGTCTGTGAGTGGGACAGCCCCTTTGGGGCTCTGGGGCTGCTCACCCTGGTGGGTTTTCCTTCTCCCAGAGAGGATTCCTGGCAAGGAGCACGCTCCAGGAGTGGCAAGGGGAGACGGGAGATAAGGGCTCACAGAATCACAGAATATCCTGAGCTGGAAGGGAGCCACCAGGATCATCCAGTCCAAGTCCTGGCCCTGAACAGACACCCCAACAATCCCACCCTGTGTGTGAGAGCGTTGTCCAAACACTCCTGGAGCTCTGGCAAGCCTTGGGGCTGTGACCATTCCCTGGGGGAGCCTGTTCAGTGCCCCACTACCCTCTGGGGGAAGAACCTTTTCCTGAAATGCAGCCTAAATCTTCCCTGGCAGAGTTTCATTCCATTACCCCAGGATGGAGAGAGACAACATCTAAATGCTGTTATTGTGGGAGTAGGACGTGGCTGGTGAAGTCTCTGCTCCAGCAGACCAGGCACTGCTGTTCCCTCACACCATTTTCTAAGGAAAACATGTTCCCCTGATATTTCAACTTCTCAAACTGAGTGTTTGATCCCTTGGTAAAATTTTAAAGACTTGGTAAAAGCTTAAGGACTGCAGTGGATTTGCTGGTTTCTGGTGCACAGGGAACTTCCACTGCTGGGATGTAAATCCTTGCTTGGTGCTAACATGCAATCTCCAATTTAAGCAAACAGGGAGCAAGGGAAGAAATGAAATACTAATTGCAATCCAAATTGCTCCATCTTCCATCCACCCCCTGCCAACCCTGCTCCCTAATCCATGAAGTCTGAGTGATGATCAGTGAATAATTAATTCAGGGGAACTGAGGAGGTTCCTGCAGAGCCTCTGTGGATGCAATATCCCGTTCAGGGACGGCACCGGGAGCATCCGGCAGAGCCTGGGGGTGCCCAGCACCCTGCAGGGCACCCCCTGCACGTGGCCCTGTGTCACTCACTAATTACACCTCGTTGGACAAATCCTGGGCTCACCCACGCAGACACTGCACAAACAGCTTGCCCTGCCACCTTCCCTGGGAGCACGGGGAAAGGCAGGAGATGCCACGATCCAGGGAAATCACGGACACTGCCATGTCATGGTTGAAACTGTTCACATCCTGATGGCACTTGGCTTTGCCTGGTGCCCTGGGGGATTATGCCCAGGCAGAGGATAAACACCAGACTCCAAGATAAGCAACAGCAGCCCTGAGCTTTTCATTCCAATCCTCAGAGCCAGGCATTGGTAAAAACTCTGTTCTCACCAAAAGAATTTAACATGTAAATCCTTCTCTCTCTCTCTCTCTCTCTCTGTCTCTGTCTCTCTCTCTCTCTCTGTGGATTCCCGTCATCTAAAGTGCTACTATATAGCAACAAACACATCCCTAATGGAACAAATCTCCCCACACAGCCAGGACAGCAAAATATTAATAATTCAAGGTACATAGAGCTGAGTTATGTAAATCATTTGGGATCTGCTGTAGGGATTCCTATGGAGAGGTGGCACTGGGGGCTGGGATGGGGATGTGGGAAAGCCCCCCTGGACTGGGGGGCAGGGTACAGGGCCAGCTTAATCCCAGAGACATCTGTAAATGTGAGCAAAGGGCACAGCCTGATAGAATAGCTCTGGCTTTCTAATTCCTACTGCATTTCCATCCTTTGGAATGAGGGAATGCTGCCCTCCTGCACATTAGCAATCACACACAAGGCACGCCACAGCCCTTTCTCATATAATTACTTATATAACATGTGGATTAAAGCTAAATTCTTATTTCTGGCTTTAATTCAAATCTGTTCAGTATTTTTAAACAAATTACATTTTAATTCCAGCTAAAATGTGTTGGTTTAATTCAATTAAGATCAGTTTTTCCTTTTTTTTTATCACACCAGACCTGAATTGTGTGGAAGAGAGCCTAAGTGAAACATTCTGTAGTTGTACTGAATTGTAAACACTGTCAACCAGATAAGCATCATAATATCACTATCATAAGATATGCACAGGTGACTCACTAATCTCACTAATAACCATTTCAGAGGCTCTGTATCCTAAGGTTTTATTAAAGAATATGGTAAGGAGGAAGCATGGTTTTTCCTCAATCTGTTTTTTCCTTCTCTCCCAGCTGACAGATGAACTTGACAGAATTATTTGGTATTCACAAGTCCTGAACATCATTACAGGCAGTGCTCTCTACAAGCCAGAGCCAGCAGTGAGCTGCAGCTCCAGCTGCTGCCTCCAGCTACAATCAGTGGATGTCGGGGCCTGAGCACTTCAATAAGAGCCAGGATAACAAGGAACACACGTCAAACTTCGGCATCTCCCAGCTCTGAACAAAGCCTTGGAACCCTTCCCCACCTCACTGCCATGATCACTTGCAACTCTTTATCCCTCACACAGATTTTCCAATCGAGGTTTTTCAAGGTTTCAATAAAGAACAGAGCGGAAGTTGGTTTGAAAACTTATTTAAAAACAATCCTTCCTTCCTTCCAAGAGAGAAAACCATTTATTGCTAAAACTAATTGCCACTAGAAATAACAGAGTAGAGGACAGCAAAGTGTGAGCCAATATGCAACGGATCTCTCCTAGGAGATGGGAAATTCCACAGAAGATGGAAATTGGAGGCAGATGCCAAATGGACATCCCTCCCCCAGGCCCACCCAGCATGAGGGGTAAAAACTGAGAGTACAGTTACGTCCCATTAAATGCAAATGGGAAAAGTCCCTACTCTGCCATTTTCCCTCTTCTCTGCAGCTACTGGAGCTGGTTCAGTGCCCCAACCAAACAGAGAATCAACCCTTAAATAATCATTTCTCATTGAATCCACTTGCTGCCCTTCCTGAGATCGTGTGATGAGAAGGGGACACGTGGGCAGGAGGCAGTGGGCTAGGGAGAGCAGAACTGCTCCTCTCAATGTTGGAGTGATGGTTTCATCAGGAGCAGCTTTCACTGCTGCCAGAATCCCAGAACCCCAGACTGGTTTGGCTTGGAAGGGACCTTAAAATTCATCTCATTCCACCCCCTTGCACAGACCAGGTTGCTCAGGGCTGTGGGAGGTGTCCCTGCCCACGGCAGGGGGATGTTTAAGCCTGGGATAGAAGTATCTCAGTATCTATTGTAAACAGATGATAATTAGAAAAGCAGAGAAGAGTCTAGAAGGAACAGAAAGCATCCTCTGGTAGAAAAGCTGCAGTGATGGCATTTTCTTTCTCTTTTTTTCCTTTGAGGTTATTGACATGAAGAGTAATGCTAATGTAATTACACTGAAATTCATGCACATGAAAACCTCACCAGGGCAAAGTCAGAATAAATGCTGTGTTTGGAAACAAATTGTTGATGCAATGGAGTAGCAGTATCTGTCTTCGACCTGAAGAGTATCACGACACCACGGGCCACCAGGCAGCGGAACTGTCACCCTGGCTCAGTCTTGCTCCAGGGACACGAGCAGAGCTCTCTGCTTGTACCCCTGAGGTGTGCACTGCTGCACCACCACGTCCCAGCTGCCAGGCAGTGGCCACACGAGTCAATAATGTGTATTGAGGCTGGGAGAGCAGCAAAATGAAAGCAAGCATCCTTGTATCCATTAATCAACCTGATCCTCGGCCGCGCAGACAACGCCTGGCGATTGTGGGCATTTCCCAACCATCCCTCACGCGCTAACCATCTGCAGCTGGAATACAATGCTTTGATTACGAACGTCAAAAAGATAGAGCAGAAAATTAACTTCTCCTTGTTTAGTAGGTTTGCAGAAATGTGGCTTCACGCTACACTAATTCAGTGCCCTGGGTATGAAAACTCCCCATTACGATGTCTCGTCAAATTAGAGCCGACGATCCAACGATGTCATCTCTCTCCTCACACAACGCTCTATTTTGTAATTAAGCAGGACAGGGAAACAATGGCCTTGCGTATAGAGAAAAGGTCAGGGATGCAAAACATATTTTTGCAAGCTAATTGTAAGATGCATGAAGCCAATTATCCCAGCAGTGCTGCATATGCCGGAGCAGGAAGGATTTTCTAATTTTGCTCCATGACTCCGAGTCGAGTCAACGCGCCGGCTGCACCCCGTGGGGCACGGGGCTGTCAGGAACCATGAGTGCAGGACTGGGAAAAAGGCTGTGAAAACTCTGCCATGATTCTGTGATTCTATGAAAATCATTCCAGCCTCTTAGCCCTTCCCCTGACGTTTATTGTAACTTGAAGAATTACCAGGAGCTAATATAGTCTTTACTGAAATCTTTAGGCATGACCCCTTGTTCAATTAGGAAGTTGGTTTGGAAATGTAGGATAAAGGAAAGTGTTTCTGTATCCTTTGAGAATGGGGAATGCATTTACCTCAGGCAGCTTCTGATACAAGTTCACAGGTATCTGCAAAAGTCAAATTAACAGGAGGAACAGCTGGGACCTTGCTGCTGCCTTGGGAGAAGCTGAAAGGCCCCACATTGCTTTCAATCCATCTCTGTCCCTCTTGGAGTTATTAAATCACCATTCTTTCAATGCCTTCCAGAAAAGTCCTTTCAAAATGCCCTCTTTCCATTAACATTCTCCTTTTAAACATGTCTAAACTTCTTGATACCATGAGAAAAAGATGAGGATCATCACAGTTTATGGAGAGAAATGGTAATTTCTTCCTGCATCTCTCCTTCAAAGCAGCTCTCTCTGATTTTACTCCAACCTCTTAACACAGCCACTAATTAGAGATCGGTAATTAACTTTCTGGTTCAAGAAATATTTTGCAAAGGAACCCCATTAAAAGGCTGATTTGCTTATTCCAGGACAAAGCAGCCTTGGTATAAATGCAGGTACTGCATGAGGGCAGTCTGAATTCTGAGACTGTCCTTGAATCTTGATTTTTCTGCCGAAATCTGTTCCCTGATGTGGGGGGAGTGGGCACAGGCAGCACCCCCGGCATGAATGACATGGAGTGTCACACGGGTGACTGCTGGGTGCTCCTGGCTGCATTTTAGTCACTGCTGATGGGGCTGGATGGTTCCCCTGCACAAACTGCACAGTGTTTCCTCAATATCTTCATTACAGTCCAAACCAGAGCCTGGCTGTCTGTAGTGTGGTGTCAGTGCCACCCCTCCAGGAGTCCCCTCTCGGGTCGATTTTCCTACTCAGCCAGCTTCCCTGGATAATAGCATTTAAGCAGGAGCCAGAAGAGGAAGCAGCTCTCCAGCACTTGTTCACACACATCTGAAAGTCCTCTGTAGTTCTGGGGTCTGCCAGTGTCCTACTTCTGAAGGATGAGTCATTCCTCTTTCCAGTTCCAGAGGAAATAGAGCAACTTCTTCATCCTTCACCATGCAGCACGCACCAGATTCTCATCAAACTTAACCAATTTCATCACGCTTAAAAATATTTGGCATATCAGGTTTGTTGGGAATAAACAAATTAGATCTCCAAGAACTCCCAAACTAAGTTTGCTACAGATGTTCATCAGTTCCTGGTGCACCAAAAGAAGCTTTGTGCACATGGGAAGCTCCTACAACAGACAGCATGGGCACCACAGTAGGAATTAAATGTGCTGCAGTACACGACTTGTACAACTCCTCTTCCCTCCGGGGATTAGAAGCAAACATTTTGGATGGGCTAAAGACAAAAAGGAGTTTAAAGAGGAAGTCTCAGTAGTGCAAGTTGCTGCTGTTATTAATGCAGGGCTGTACCCTTTCCAAGGCTGAGGCTCATTTAACAATCAACCATATGCTCAGGCTTTTGTAGTGCCAATAAAAGCTTAAATAGAATGTTATCTCCTGGAATTATAAAAAACAAAACCAAAAACCTTGCAAAATAATCACAAATGTTGGTAATCCAGAGTCCCGTAGCACTAAATGCATTCCAGGTGCACTGAGGAAAGGGGTCTCCAGCAATGCTCAGTTCAGGGATTCCATCAGAACACAGAGTCACCCAGAGTACCCATTTTTCACCAAATTAAGACAATCTGAAGGCATTTGTCCACACAGTCATACTGTGGCCCTGCCCTCTCAGTGCTGGTGTAAAATCACCTTTCTCACTACAAGAAAACCATCAGCAATACATCCCCACCAATAATTAACAACTGCAGCAGAACAACCTTCTCTCCCTTCTCTGGCTCTACTCCCTGTGCTCCATGTCCAGCCTAGAAATTTTCTCCATCACAAATTTTGTAGGAGAAATGTGGGTCCAATTAAGAAAAATCCATCTGCCAAATGTTTGATTTGTGGCTGATTCCAGAGGCCACTACAAAGCCAAGCATTCAGCACTCCATGATAAAAACTTAGTGAGCTGCTGTAATAAATCAGGAGGCAGGAGACATTGTTAGCAAAAAGCCATTTCTGGACCCCTTTTTAGCTCTAACAAGCAATATGACCAGCCAGCAAATTGAAAGGAACACTGATTCCAGAATCCTCCTTTAGATCTCATATTTACATACTCTGATTGTACCACATTAATGCATCTCTCATACAGAAGGTGAGTTACACTTGCTCTGATTTTGCATCTTTAACTATCAATAAACCTGTTACTGTTACTGAAACAGGAAAAAAAAAACCAGTATGCACAAGGCTGTCAGAATTTGGCCAAATCCATCCATGTGAACCCCACAGTAATTTAGTGAAATATATCTGTTTATATTCTCTGCCCCATACACAAGCCACATCCATGCCATTATCTGTCTGAACATGCATGTGCACAGTTCATGTATTCCATATATTCATCTGCAGGATAAACAGGACATGCAAGGAAAGGAAAAATAAAGAAACTAAGAGGCAGGAACAGTCCCAGTTTAGATACAAAGAAGACAAGTAACAGAAGCATTTACGATCCACTGTAGCTCAATATCTCAGCCTGGAGTGTTTTGACTGCATTTACTGCACTATTCATTTTTGCTATGGCATTCCCACAAAAATTGGCCCCCGCTCCAGAACAGAACACTGTTATAATGGTGACTTCCACAAGCAGAGGAGTGGTTCCTGAACAAGCAGCTTCGATACAAGATGGAGTCAAGAATCAAATATTTAAGAGGCAAATATTCCAATACCAAATGCTTCTCTGAAACAGTTGTTGTATTACAAGCAAGAGAAGCACAGCAGCAAATGCACGAGAATGCTCTGAAAGACCTGAGCTCTTTCATACACATTGTGCACATCCAATGAGATGGGAATGTTCAGAAAGATAAAATTATCTTCTGTAACCAAAGCCTCGCTGCATGACCGAGAGGCCCAACTGCTGCTTTGCTTTCACCTCTCTGAGAGCAACAGTCCCTAAGGCCAAGCTCTCCTGCAGAGGACTCCTGCTCACCTGACAGATCTGACACCACGGAGGCAGCGAGGGACTAAGAGCCTGCTGTCAAAAGCCTCTGAGTCTCAGTGTCCTGCAGCTCAGGGATGTCTGTGTATCACAGAGGAAGTGCATTTTTGAGAGATGCCTGCCTAACAGAAGGTCTAATCTCAGGTATCATGAAGGTATCATTCATTTTCAGTTTCTCATACTCATATAAGCAAATCCTTGGTTATTGCCAGGTGCCACCTCTCCTCTAAGCCACCCTTTAAGCTCTAACTGCAAATGCACTGCAGGATTCCCCGAGTCTCTTTAAGGAGAAGTTGCAGTACATCTGGGTCTCGGGAAGCCCAGCCAGCTCCTGGGCTGCTGTGCTGGGAGGGCAGGGAAATTACAAGGCTTAATTTGGGAAAATTACTTTGGCTGCAGGGCTGGCCAGAACAGTTAATTCCCCTGTCCTATCCTGCCAAGTCACAGAACGAAACAAAACTCATCCAGGTAGAAGGGAAACCCTGCCTAATCTGCCTGTTCTTCGAGCAAAGCAGCAGCACCGTAGGCACATTCCCGGCCACTCGGCTCCGCTCGCTTCCCTCTGGAACACAGTGCCCTACTTCGAGCGTTTGGGAAAACTGCAGCACAGGAATCAAATCAGCTCTGTCTGCCCAGATAGTAATCCCTGAAATCTTACTCGGCACTAAGCAGCACAATCACTTCACTTGCAGAATCCAGAAGGAAAAAGCTTAGGAGGCTGCAATAGGTCAGGTAAGGAAAAATCCAGACTGACAATTGTTGTTTGTATGCTTCAAAAGCTCATGGCCCTCCAGTGAATAAGTACAGCTAAAACAAAGTAAGTTGTCATTGCTTTTCAAAGTGAAGCATTTACTCAATGGGTTCTCCAGTACCATCCTGGTGTATTAAACTGCCTCCGCTCTGAACTGGATACATCAGGGTATGTCCAGCCTGGCGGAATTTTCACACAGTCTTTTCCTGACACTTCAACATTTCTGTCACTCCCCAAAATGATTTGTGTAAGGTTGTAAGATCTTCCTTGTGGAAGCAAAAGGAAGGTTTGTGGTTGGTAAAGGAATCTGTCTTCCCCAGCCATGACCTTGACCTGCATGTGAATTTACACGCGAATTTACCTCGAACGGCGCCTGTCTGATGCTCACGCTAAGGCAAATCTACGCGGACATAAACACACACAAACCCACTAAAGAGCTGCTCTACTTTCTAACCAACTGAAGAATCTCAAAGATCTCATTTCTCTTCTGTTTTACTCTCAATTTGCTCCAATACTGGCCATCCCAAGTGAAATGCTTTATCAGACCCATCTGCACATTCCCTGCAACACATCCCTCCCGGACTGAGCTCCTGTCATGGCTCAGGCAGAAGCAGCAGCCCCGACCACACGCCGAGGCTCCATCTCCGTGTAATGACGGCAGACAACTGCGGGATGGAGACGGATGTGTGTGAGGGGGAGAGAGGAATTTGGAGAGATTACGGTTGTTATTGTTCCACGGTATTGTTCCTACCGTGTGTAACCCAGTTGTGATCGGTGCAGTCCAGTGCGGGAGCATCCCTCCCCTCCCTCCCTCCCTCACCTGCATCAGCCGGCTCTGGCTGCTGCATCTCTGTGCTATTTATATGCTGGTGCATCAATTTAGGATTTATTGGGAAAGAGGAAGCAGAGTAGTCAGGCTTCTCTGCACCTGGAATTTAACCTGAAAAGGGAGGGCTTGCACCGTACCCTCAGCAACAAATTAAAACTACCCCTCTTGCAATTAACCAAGTCTACTTCTATCAGAGATGCAGCCCTTCCTCTGAATAAGATAAGCAAGATCTCAACAAGAGCTGGAAAAATCAATATCCTCCTTCTCTCTCCCACATCCTCCACGAAACGTCCCCTTACCTTTCATGGTCCACACTCCTGAAGCCAGGTAAAATGTGCCGGAAGCTGCTGTTCCTATCGAGCTTCGGTTGGCTCTTTGTCCTTTTGATGGAGCCTTTAAGCCGACGGCTGAGGAACCCCTGTGGGGTGAGACAAGAATACTAAATTACAAGGCAGAGGGGAGCGGGAGCGGGAGCGGAGCCGCCCGTGCAGCCGGGCACAGCGTCCTCGGCAGCTCCCGCATGAGCGGCGCTGGCAGCGCCTGGCGTCAGCCAACATCTGCTCCCGGCGCTCCCAGGCCGCGGCTGCGGCGCGCGAGACTCCCCGAAGCCTCTGTTGCCCTGGCAACCATCAGCTCCCATAAAAATCCCGTCTGAAAGACAAGACTGGCACATCGCGGCTCCTGACGGGAGCAGGGGCTGGGCGCGGGTCCGGCCGCCCCAGCCCAGACGCCACCCACGCCGAGCCGGCGGCACACGGGCTGAGCGCCGGTACCTGCTCCGAGCCGCCCGGACTCGCGGCCATGGCCGGCACGGCCGGGCTCAGCTGTTTCGGTTACATGGATGGAGCTCCAGAAAGCTCGTCCTAACCCCGCCTGTGGGCTCGGGGTACGGGCGCCACCTTAGAGAACAGAGAGACCCCGGCTCGTTCCTTGTCCTCCGCCGAGCCTCCTCCCTCACGGAACATAAGTCACGGCTCCTGGAGAGCTCCACAGCAGAGCCAGCACCAAACGTTTTAATAGCAAAGCTTCTAATGTGTTATTTGCTTATTGTTAGGAGTTAATGTTCTACATAATCTGAACATTACATTTAATCTCTCTGCTAAATAAGGCAATAAAAGTATAATATCACTGTGCTGGCCGGCATCTACAGCATATGAGAACGGTGCGAGAGGGTCAAGCGCTTTGGGCAGAGAAAGTGGGGCGGGGGATGCATTTTAAAGATAAACCAGGATTTTGGGGTGAAGCCTGAAGGCGTGTTCCTTCTCTGGACCATCACAGTAAAGATGGTCCAGTCAGATCAGCTCCACATAAAGAACTCAGCAAATCCCTGCAGAACCTGAGGTTCTGCACACACGGCTCCCCTTCCCCAGCCCCAGGAAAGGGGGAAGGTATCCACGGAGCAAGCACAGATCCTGGCATGTGTGAGGAAGGAAGTGTGAGAGCACCAGAGCTGCATCCCAGCCATGCCCACGGTGCACCCTCTGCTCCAGGCAGGAGCCTCACGAGTTTCTCCACTCAACGTACAGGAATGGATCCTTAGCAGCTCACTTTTAGAAATGAATACCTTGAATATGTCTCGCAGGGCGATAATCACAGTCTGACTTCTATGGAGCCTGTCATTTGTTCATGCCATTTAAACACTCCTTCCCCACCTCAGATATTCATGGCTCATATTATGTCTTTCTCAAGCTGCAAAATCTCCCTGGGCACTCCGTGTTACGGAAGTGACTTTCCTGTTCGTAAGTGCACCAAGAATTTCAAACATCTAGATAACCAAAGGTGTTTCACATTTATTAAGTGCCACTTTACTTACAAACGAGGTATGTAACAGGCATTTGTGTGGACTGAATATTTCTCCAGGAGCTATTTGCATGACTGAAATAGCAGGAGGTATAAAACACAGGCCATCACATTGTACACTCTGTCATACTGCACAAAGCCAACGTGTGAGATAACAAAGGCTTTTCAAAAGAGTTCTGTCCCTGAGAAATACCTTCAGAGAATTTTATAGTATAGAGAAACATGGCTGTGAAAAGCAAATTTGAGGATTTGCACTATCTAGAGCATTGTTAAGATATTTCCCTCAGTAGTCAGACCTTAGCCAGGCTCCAACTCATCGTATCAGTGTTGTATCAGCCCCACACCTCATTTCAGCGTGGTATCAGCCCCATTCCCATCCTATCAGCGTGGTATCAGCCCCACACTCATCCTATCAGTGTGGTATCAGCCCCATTCCCATCCCAGAGCTGATAGAACGAGTGTGAGGTTGATTCCACACTGATAGGACTCGTGGTATCAGCCTCACACTCGTTCTATCAACTCTCCATGCTCTTGTTCCTCTGACTGGACCAGGCTCTGGTTGTCTGCTATGGACACTGGCCATTATTTGCTGTGAAGGGAAAATCCAAAATACACGACTGGCCAAACACCTGATACTGCCCTAAACTCCTCTGGTGAGAAGGTTCTGGCCCAGGAATGAGAGACTGGAGTTCCTTAATCACTGCCAGCCCACCCACAAATATGTCCTCATTTTATTAAGCCCCTTCTTCAATCCAGGAATAGCTTTGAACTCTGGACAGGGCATTGATAAGGAAAAACCCAAATGTCTTCTGCAACCAATAGTGACATTTTTCTTCCTCGATTGTATATTCCACATCTCCACAACTGTTCCATGATTCGTGCAGGATTTGGAAATTAGAATTTAGGGTTGCAGCAAGACATTACTTTCCTTCTGTTTCCCATTGTTTTTACATTTGTTGCCACCAGAAGGAAATCACATGGAGCCATTTTCCGTTTTCATTGCCAGCTTTCTTGGGAGAATGAGATGTCAGAGATTTTAATCCTGATAAATTATGCTGCTGTAGTGATACTTTGCACCTCCATAGTGCACACCAGAGATCAGAACACCTAATGTGTGAATTAATACCGTCTGTAATTTTTAGGTGGGGTAAGAAAAAAAGACAGAAATTTGTCAGTGAAAATACAAGAGAGATATTCGGACCTGGGGTGTGACCGCCGAGCTTTCCTAGTGAGATCATAAGGACATGATCCATTTCTTCTTCATTTGTGACTTTAAACAACATTTGATTCCAATCTCCAGACAAACAAGGCTAATCCAACCCTCTGAGCAGTGCCTGCTCCTCTAGCTGAGCTGCATTCTTGGCAGTTCCAGCAATTAAAGCACTGCCCTTTGCATGCATGTTCTTTATACACTTTTAAGTTTATATTGAGAGCTGTCTAGGGCAGAATTGTGTCTTCCTGTGTGTGGGCAGCATTCACCACCAGCAAAAATATCTTAGCAAAGATTAAACTAGTAACTGAGAAAGGTTCCATTCAGAAGTTAATAGTCTCTATGAAATGACAAAAAATGAAATCTGCAGAGCCCAAGAATCCCTTCAGCTAGGATAAATAATGAAATATCCTTTACAATTGAACAGAGGTACTGGCTATATAAATTCATCCCTGCACAGCCTCAGGTCTGAGTGAGAGGAGATCTTTTAGGGTCTTTAGAGACAATCATTTTGGTCAAGTGTATGGCCCCATGCAATCCCTGAAAGCTCACAGAGCAGTGTGGCACAGAATTCATCAAGCCTGGCAAGAAAAAGGGGTGAACCATGGAATCACAGAGTACTTTGGGTTGGGAGGACCTTAAACATCATCCAGTGCCACCCCTGCCATGGCAGGGACGTCTCCCACTACCCCAGGGTGCTCCAAGCCCCATCCTGGGGGCATCCCAAGCCTGGCCTGGGACACTCCCAGGGATCCAGGGGCAGCCAGAGCTTCTCTGGGAAGATGCAGAGCTCCCACTGCGCACTGATTTCACTTTTCAAGTGCAAGGGCGTTGCTTTTCTTGCTTTGTTTCTGCTGTTTTGCCTCTGACATCTCCAAGCCCGGAGTACAATCGCTCTAATCACAAGAGCTGACTGAAGACATGATAAAGACACAAAGAACGAAGGCAGAAGAAAACAAAACAAATCCTTTTGAGGAATGGCTTAATCACAACCACAGCAACTTCAGCTAAAACAGGATGGCACAATTCAAAACAGCACAATTAAATCTGCTGTGATTTGGGCTCTTTTCTTACATGTTTGACAAATCCAAAATCCAATGCCATCATCTCACTGCAGACTGAGGAAGGTGGGACTCTCATTTAAATTTTTCTTCCTTATCAAATTCGGCATTTTCGATTACCCTAAAACCTGGAAATAATCTTATATTCTATTACAATGTTTGAATATTTTTGGTATTATAATACTTTTAAAGCATATGTGCAAACCCATCAGCACCATATGCCTTTGAGATGCAGGAACTGTAGAATTCCACACGCCCTGGGGCAACACGAAAAGAACTAGAAAGGAGAGAGAAAAAGGGAGGGGGACAAAACTGAGCAGAGTGTTAATGACAGCAAAATCTGGAGCTCCTGTTTCATTAAACATAAAGTAATGATGCAAGTCTTGTGTCTGGAGCTGACTCCCACACCAATAATGTTCACTCACAGCGAACCCACACGATAAAGTTATAAAGGTAAAAATTCAGCACCATGGAAACACAATAGAGATAAAATTTAAAAAATGATATATCAATAAATCAGGCTGGATGCCTCACAAGCAGCTTTCTTTGGAAGAGTCCAGGCAGCTCTCCATGTTCTCTAAGCCAGGAAAACAGGGAGAGGCTGGGGCAGTGTGAGGGTCTGGGCTGGGGCACTGGGAGGGCACTGGGAGGGCACTGGGAAGGCACTGGGAGGGCACTGGGAGGGCACTGGGGGGCACTGGGAGGGCACTGGTCAGACAGGAGCACAGACACAACCCTGGCTTCTGTGCTCACCCCAAACCCACACAGAACAACCCCTACAAAGGCAGATCCCAGGAACTCCTGAACAGATGGGGTTATTTTTATAGTTCTTCCACATCTTTTTGTTTTAGTTCAAGCAAATCTCAACTCTGGGGAACATGAGAGGACATCAGGATTTTTTTCACTGCTCATAATAAGGAAGCTGCTATAAATAAGTGTTTGCTGTGAGTACAAGTGTGCAATGCAGCCTTTCATCCCAGGTCTCCATGTGTTCTGCTATGTCAGGGAAAAGGCATAAAACTGGGAGTAAATCTTTTCTACCAGACCCCTCCTTATTCTGGACTTTACAATTTTTATTTTTTATATCAAATTTAATTTAATTCTGGAATTATTTTGGCATTTTTTCTGCTCCTGCACAGCACATGGAAATAGCCTCTTATTGAGGCTCACTGAATGGATAATTAATATTTGTATTTGTGAAACAAGTAGAGCTGTGCCAACACTAAGCATCCTTTTATAGCCATAAATGTTCCAAACAAGTGAGTTTACCCATTTCTACAATTCCCAATGTTAGTCTTAGCTTTCAAAATAAAAGAGGAACCTTTTTTGGGGAGCATCTGATGCTGCTTTTTACTAGGTAAAGACATCTAAGTGCACATTTTTACCCTTCTCTCTGTAGAACATGACTGCATTGAGCTACCCCAAAACAACCCTGGGGGTGAGTCCAGGCACCATTTGTGTCTCTCGGAAGCCCAGGAACAGAAATAATTCCCTGAGTGGTCCCTGGCACTGAAGCAGGGCAGGAAGGGAATTTCTGTACAGCTCTGACCTTTATGGATCAAATATTTTTCATTTGTTCAGTGTTAGAGGCACAGGCCTGGAAGTGTCTGTAGCCCCACAAACACTTCATATATCATTTATTTCTGTCAGCTCTTTTTGATTTGAACTTTGGAGTTATAAGTTGCTTTGCTGTCCTGCAGCTCTGCTCCTGTCAGGTGTGATGAAGGGCTCTGTTCAGGTGACAGAGCACAGGGCCCCTATGGAATTCCCTTCCCTAAAAAGTGCATTTCCAGGATACACGAGGCCTGCACGGGGGCTGTTTTGAACTTGGGCACATGGGAGGCAAGAGAGTGTCAACCTTGAGGCTGAAGACACCCCTAAAATTCCGAGAAACCTGCAGAAAACTTAGGAAATGACACCTTTGCAAGTTTATCAACCAACACCTCCAAATTCTGTTTACATGGCAAACCCCAGCTTGCTCTGAAGATTTGCCCAGTGCAATGCCAGGGAAAGGGAAAAGGAGAGCAACAGTCTCCCAAAGTCTGCAGAGCAGGAGAGATGTGAACTTCAAAAGAAAACCAAAAGATTTATCGTCTCTGGACCTAGAAATGCACCCACAGATTAATGTGTGTTCTCCTTCTGAACCCATGACTTTGTTAAGGATAAGGAAAGCCCCTCTGAGACAGAAGTGTCCTGGAACTAAGCTAAACCCTGAAGGAATGACAAAATAGCTGCAAACCCATTGCGTGGCCAGAGGTAACTGGCAATAACAACTCCAACCCTGCTGCTCCACAGGCTGTGGTCAGACTCGTGCTCTTGTTAAAGGACAAACACGGAGATCCAGCACTTTGGATCATGAGAGGGGCTGTGTGGGAGCCAGGCCACGAAGCAACCCCGGAATGTGAGAAGCAGCTCCTGTTGTAAGCGCTGCTTAGCAACACTGCCCTGCCACGGCCAGAGATGAATCAGATCTGCAGTGTCATTGCAAACACCCAGCTCAGCCCATCTGAAAAATCAGATGAAGATGCACTGATGTCCCCCAGGTCACCCAGGGGACAGTGTGGGTCTGGCCAGGTCAGGAAAGCTGGAATTACATCAAATGAGAGGCACTGGGGGTTAATTATGAATACGGCAAATCTTACACATGTGAGTATCAGCAAATCACAGAGAAGCAGCAGTAACAGAACGCATTAACACACAACATCTCATCCCTTTCCCACCTCTGGCCAGTAAAGCATTGCTGTCTGAGCTCCATTTTCATAAAAAATTTACCTATCTTGTTGAAACCGCCCTGGTCACGGGATCTTCTCCCACTGCCCTGGAGAAAGAATTCCAAGAACTGGCAGCTCTCAGCTCAGGACATTCTCCCTCATATTTTCAGCTAACAGCTTCTTTGCAGAATTTCACTCTGCTGCTTTTCTGTTCAGGGAAGATTCCCTTCCCAGCCTTTGGTAAAGTAACAGAAACCTTGGGAAGTCTGGGTCTGGATTCTCCTATTAGCACTGATGACTTCCATGGAACATGGACAGGGAACAGGTGGGACATTAAGAAAGGACAAAGGAATTCAAGTGTCAGGAAGAATCCAGATAACAACCACACTTTGACAGTTGTTGTTATTCAGGGATCACTTCGTTCTTCAATTTGGATTCTTTTGTTCTCCTATTAAAACAAACGCACACTACTCTGGATTATTTGTTCCCAGCTCCGTAATTATCATACTGTCAACATTTCACATCCCAACAAGACAGATAAATATTCCTTGGGAAGGTAGGAGAAGGGTAATTGAGCAATCAGGGATGAAAGATGCAGAGACAGAGACAGAGGGAGAATGCAAGTAACCTTGAAGAGCAAACCCAGTGGTCCACCCAAAGAGAGCAGAACTGGGCACAGCCAAGCACGGATGGCACCTGCAGGAGGATTTCAGTGGGATAGAGCCCTGAAAGGGACAACAGAGTCCCCCAACCCAGAGGACAAACTGCTGTATCCAAAACTCTGAAACATCCTGATCCAGGTCCCCTGGGGTTTTGCCAAGGGCTAAGGAGCTTCCAAGAGCTGGAACTGTTTCTGTGGGGCAGCACTTCAGCTCCAGTGGGTGCCTGATCACTGAGCTCAGTACACCAGGTACAAAACCTGTCTAGGAATAGTTGGCACCAACCATTGTGCCCTTCTATTTTTGGAAAAAAAAAGGTATTTTTTTCATATAAAGCAGATTAATTTAAATCTTTCCCAGTCTCAGAAATGAGAATAGGACTTTTAAAAGCCAGCCCCCAGGCAGGTCCATGCTTCTACAAGCTTACTGTGCAAGGGGGGAGAAAGGAGGGCAGGCTGGTGGAGGTGGGAGAGCAGGTAGGACACGCAGTCAGAATGGAGGGGTTTGGCAGGGCACAGAGGGAGGGTGTGAAGGCAGAGCTGTCCAAGTGATTTGCTACACTGACTATGCCCAGATAAGCTGCAAAGCCAGGATTACTTCTCAAGTGCTCATTCCTATGCCAGCCCTCCAACCACCCAAATACATCGCTCCTGGTAAAACAGGTATCAGAGCTCACCAGGACGAGCAATAAACACACAGGGGAGGGGAGAAAACCATCTCCATAAATCTCTTTACATTACTGCTCCCTTTTAAAGTTCACCTTTGGGTATGATGCAGAGTAAACTGGTTCATGAGTGTGTTTTATCCCTGCTTTCCCGACTTTGATGTATGGCCTTGGAGCAGCACAAGGATGTCCTGCTGTGTCAGGCATCTCCCTGCTCACTTCCACCTGGAACCCCTGGGGCAGAGCAAATACTGGGAGAGAACCCCATTCTCCACAATGTTGATGGCCAGCTCTAAGCCTACAGGAAGGTACCAACACCAAGCTGCCTCATTTTCTCTGACAAACCTTGTGTGCTTTTAGTAACACATTTTCTACAAAACCAGCTGCCGAGCCAATAAATTTTAAAAAGCAGTTGGTAGATGATGTGTTTGTAGTAAAAAAAAAAAATATTATTATCTTTTGAATGTAGGGATTCATTGTGTAATTTTGCAGTAAAAGTTACTCATTCAAATATGAAACTCATGTTCCAGGCAGATGCTCTTGGCTCCAAAGTCTTTCCCCACATTTCTGCAGCTTAAATGGGAACATTTGTATTCAGCAATAATTACAGCTGCAATCAAACAAAAATGCTCACTTTTTCGAAGGTGTGGGGAATAGCAACTGGAATTCAGATGATACATCAGCTCTGCATTTCCCCTATCTACCTCCCTAGACAACTCTCTTCCCAGACATTGTGCAAATACTGAAGATGAAGTTCATTTATCCTCATCTCAGAATTTATGAAAATGGCTATTTCAGTTTGATTCACCTCCTACTTACAGCTTTGGAAAAAGGGAGAAAAATGACAATGGAAGGATAAATAAAACACACATATGACATTTCCAGGAGTGCCAGCCTGGCTTTCATGATTTCTCCATCCTTCAGGACACACAGATCAGAGAGCTTTTTGATTAAGAAACTCAGAGAGAAATGAAAACCAAGGCAAGACTACTCCCTGCTCTTTTTCTCCACCTTTACTCCTTTCCTTTCCCTCCTCAGCTCGTACTTTGTGTCTGATTTTGGGCTGAGGTGCTGAGGAAGGTGATGTGAGGCAGCACAACTGACAATTCTCTTAAAACACTTACATTGAAAGATATAAACCAAAAAGAATATCCTTCAGGAGCTGGAGACAAAATTAAGTTCACTGCTGGTTTATCCCTCACAATAATCAGACCGACATTGCAAGTGGCAGATCCTATTTTTGGGTCTTAGCAGTGACTATTTCTTGGCTAATTATTAGCAGTGGATTTACTATCTTTAAAGCAGAATTTTGTCACCCTGCGGGAAATTGCAATTCTAGCAGGCAGATTTAAGTCCCATTCACTTATTCCTTAACTATCTTTGACTTGGTTGTTAATTATCAAGGAAGGCTTCGTTCCCAGAGGGCCCGAGGGCAGGGGACTGTGTCCCTCAGTCACACTCAGTGCCACACCAGCTGGGACACTCCCTTGTCTCCCAGGAAGGGATATGAAGGTCTCCTCCTCCACCCCCTAAGAACAGCAAAATTTTTTTTTTCTTGTGTCTAAATGGCCTCTGTCCAGGAACAACCTGTACCCATCACCCCTCGCCTTTTCCATGGGAGTCCTTGGGAAATGTAAAGTAAATTAACCTTGAGTTTCATCAAGTAAAGTAACCTTAATTATGTTCTCCAGCCAGGTCAGGCTGTGCCATCATGGGAATGCCATGGTGATGACCTTGCAAGAGGCAGGAATGAAGGGAGGGGACAAGGGCAGGGACAGGTTACACTGCCCAGGGCAAATCCCATTCTGCAGAGCCGTGTAGGGAACTACACGGAGCCATTCAGGAAATAAAGACATGATTAGTTCTGGAGCTAATTTCCTTGGTGCTTTGAAAAATGTTGCAGGGAAGATATGATCCACTGTAATTATGGAGGAAGATAAAGACAAGAAAGTTTCTGGCAGAGCGCCAGGCCTGGGAACACCTGAACACCTCAGGAAAAGCAGCAGAGCTTCCCCAGCTCTCTCTCAAATTATCCTCGATGCCTGAGCCATGAATATCACTGGGAAAAAGTGTGTGGGGAGGACAAACACAGCCTATTGCTTATCAGAGTGCAGCGCTGAGGAAAAGTGACAGCTTGGAGGAGAAAGGGAATCTTGTTTCCATGGCAACTAAAGTTTGAAAAAAGTATCTAGAAATCAATGTCATCTTCCCATGTGTGCTCCATCCAGAGCCAGGAATCAAAGTTCTTTAGCTGCAATGCCCTAAGTCCACGCACTCACCAGGAGAGCTTGGAATCAGACCTGCCGTTCCAAGCAGCTGCACTTGGTTTGGAACAACAGTGTCACCACCTGGAGAAAGCCTCACACGAGGCAGAGCCAGGCTGGGATTTGGAGGGGAAGGAGAAACCTCCAAAACACCTTCCAAACGATCCAGTCAAGGGCCATAAGCTGCTCCACGTCTGTTGAAGCTCAGCCACTTCCACAGGGTGAAGAACACGGACAAGATCACTGCCAGCTGGGATGGGGCACCTCTCCCATGATTTCCTGTCACAGCACCCTCATTATTACCCAAGCCCACGGGTGCCTTGTGAACCATCTGCAGTGCAAGACCAAGAAATTATGGCTCCAAACATGTTCTGGCAATTAAGGAGAAGTGTTTAGTCTAAACTAGAGAAAAAAATCTGTCTCAGAAACAAAACTAGGTAGAAATGTATTGAAAATTGTTCAGGGTGAACTGTGGCAATGACACAGAATTCCAGTGCAATGAATTCAGTATTTAAGCAAATACCAAATATCCCCGAGCTAAAGCCACACAAATCCCCAATGGAAGAAGTTCAGAGATGAAGGTCCTGATGCAATGGGCACTCATGTTCCAGTCTCCAGGAGATTCAGATAATACCTTCCACTCTTTGTTTTCTGAAAGCACAATGCCAGTGCTACTGAAAGAGGGAGAATGGAATGTGTTTATTATCCTACCTTTCATATCTGCAGGACAATTCTTTATCTGTGACCCAGAAACAAATTAAAGGGACACTGTCATGTTGGATATTCTAATGGCTCTCTTTTCTTTGTGCTACCAGCAATGTGAGAGTTTTCAGTGCCCAGAGGTTTAAACAAATTGAAGCTTTTGTTTGTTTACTTTCTGCCTTTCATTCATTCCACAGAAATGAAACCAGTCAGGTCCATTTGCCTCCCTGCAGCCTATCAATTAGTCCAGGCTGTTTGCACTTGGGAGAGTGAAACACTATCAATTTTTTCTTGTAGTAGCTTTGAAATGAACATTTTTGTTCAAATCATCCTTTGGAGATGGACATCTCTAAAGAATGGATATGGATCCAAGTATATTCCTAAAAATCCAGGGAGAATCTGAGATTGTTTTTCTGTCTTTGTGGGGGGAATTCAAACAAAAGTACACCAGAGCACCTGAGTGTATATTGAATTGGCAAATTACCACAAAAAATGCCAAACAAACATGTTTCAGAGAGTAAAGGGCAGTCACCTGGTTTAAACCACTTTCACCATTTATAGTGATGCCTTAAGTTGGTTTTGTTTCTTGTGAGATGACCAGCAGAACTACTACACAGCCCCAACTGTTTCACACAGATTTTGAATGATAGGGAAAGTGGTATAATCTTCCCAGGCCTTAGTTTCCCATTTATTTTTCAGGCATTATGGTAAATTGCAACCCCACAGTGCCTGCAAGCCTGAATTCATTCAGATTGGCAGAACACTTTAACAGCTCCAGATGAAAGGTGCTACAGAAGTGCCAAGTACTATCACTGTAATTATCATTCAATATACACTGATCAAAAGAATGAAATGTGAATTAGCATTTCCTATTAGCCCTACTTACTGCCTAAATGTTAAATATTCCTCCCATGGGCTCTCTCCATGAAAACACACAGGAGCTGTTGGTATTGCTCATCTGGCTACAACACTGCTTCCCCAGGAGTGGAGGAATGGAGGGATCTGAGGAGAGTCATGAACTCTGGAGAGCAACACAGGTTTATCCCACAAAAACTTGCTTGGGCTTTCTGGGGAGAGGGAGTCCAGAGCTGCTTTCTCTCTCTCACTCCTTCCCTTCTCATTCCTGGCAC
This sequence comes from Nicator chloris, assembly GCA_013400495.1. Lineage (NCBI taxonomy): Eukaryota > Metazoa > Chordata > Aves > Passeriformes > Pycnonotidae > Nicator > Nicator chloris. Next base: position 201,335 of record WAAE01003309.1, read on the forward strand.
AAGGAATCTGTCCCAGTCCCAAGGATTTGCTGCTGTTCACCCTGGGACCCTGAGCCCTGCTTGGAGTCATGGGTTTCAAACAGCCCAGAGGGATCAGTCCAGTGTCCTCGGAGGCTGAGAATGTGTAAACATCTGGAGTAGCTGAACAAAATCAATGGAATTGTGCCAACTTAGACCCTCTGCTGAGCCAGGCAACTTCCTGCAACATCTGCTTTCCCCTTTCCCACCCAAGAACTACACAGTATTTGACTTTATCTTCCCAGAAGCACAAGTTTCCCTGTTTATCCACTGCCCAAGCTTCACACAGGAAGCAGCAATGTGAGCTCCTGCTCGAGTCCAGAATGCATTTCAGTGGTGTTGGGGCACAGAAATTTGGTGGTTTGTGGCATTTCCCTCCTGGTGGAAGCTGCAGGTTAACCCAGGGGCCCAGCCTGGGCACTGTGAGGATCCTCACAAGCCTCCCCCAGATGTAGCAGCACCAGGTCATGTCCCATCCCCCCCTCACTGCCCCACACCAGCCAGCCCTGCTGCTGCCCTGGGGCATCCTCTGCTGTCCAACCACCCCAGCGTGACAGCAACCAAGAGCAGCCCACAAAAACTACAGAGGATCACTCATACTTCCATAGAGAAGTGGCCTCAGTGTGTGAATTAAGCTGTTGATGAGCCCTTATGCTCTTCTTTTCTCTAAAACTGTCCTTCAGATGGCTGCAGGCTCTGACAAAGAGACCTCCCTCGAACATACCCAGTTCAAAAAGGGAAAAAATCCATACCCTGCCTTGCTGAGCCTCTTTCAGGGAAGCAGGTCATAGCACCATGTCTTTTATCCTGTCATTCTTGTCTCCTGCTTGATGCACATCATAAATCCTCAGTGGTTTGGACTGCAGCTCTGTGCAGAAATCTGACAGTCCCTCCTATCTCTGACCACGCTGCCTTGCAGTACTCCCCACCTGGAAATTCCAGGTTTACTTAAAAAAAAATCAAGATACAAGGTCAGACTCAAAGAATTAAAAATATCTTTACGGTCAGGTTCACTTTCCAGTCCCTGTGCTAGGGAGCATTGAGTAGGGAAAAAGATTCCCTTTTTCAAAATGAAATTATCCTTCATACCTTAACTAGAATTTATCTCATATCTCATAAAGGACAAGCAAAAATTAAAGACCAAAAATACTCACAGATTTATCTTCATAAGATGACTTAGAAAAATAAGGCAGAGGGCTCTAATTTAAATAACAAGCAATTAGAAATGTGACAACATGAGGTGTTGGCAGAGAAAGTAAGAAAGTCAAGGCATTTCTGCCCCAGGAACAAGGACTTGGGAGTCCAGGAACCCACTTACTCATTTCACATTACAGCATCAATTTGGGGAATATTTTATTCTCTTGAAACTGAAGAGGATTTCAGAGAGGTAATTAGGAATATCTGAGCTAGTGGTTAACACCAGGATTGGGAATTAGAAATGAAGAAATTTGGCTCAGGACGTATTTTTGGGCTTTAGAGCATGATCAAATTTGAGTTAGCTAAGTTTTCCCTCCCTCAATTTCCCCAGCTGGAAAATGAGGGTGGTAAGAACGAACCAACTTTGTGGAGAGCCTGGAAATCCATCCACAAAGGATGCTTAAGGTGCAAGGTCTGGGTGCTGGGTACCTGACAAAGCCCCTCTGAGGGCCAGAGGAGCCCTCCTGATTTCTGCCAAGCAGTACCAGGGAGACTGGGAATAACTGCACAGGCTCCAAATGACCTCATTTTTCTTCCAACCTCTAAAATGCTCACAACCCCAAAGCTTCCAAGCATGTCCTGTTGCAGCAGTGGTGACTGAACTCACAGATACATTCTCCAAGTAATTTCCATATTTCTTGCTGCCCCTAACACTGGTTACCCAAAGTCAGTTGCAGCTGACAGTTTAATGATAATGGCTTTATGTTTCTATATCATCTGTGATAATGTTCCTATTCTCCTTAAATTCAATCCCTACAAAAGGGGCACTTTAATGTATGCAGCCACAGACCAAAATGACAGTAATTTTCCCTTTGAGCTGCAATGGTTTAGTAAACAATTACATTTCAATTAAAGAGGGGTGATCATGCCGAGGGAAGTGCCATTCCACTCTCCACATAATACAGGAACATAAATTCTCCAAAGTCAAATCATTATAATATAATTTCCATGACTGCTTTTCAAAAAAAAAAAAAATTAAAATGGAAAATAGGGTGTATTATGCACAGGAAAAAACCTGGGCAAAAATCCTTCAATATCTTGTCCACAGCAGCTTGAACTGGGATCCCATTACTCAGGATTATGTTCAGTGAAGAGGAATGGCAGAAGGGCTCTTCACTTTCATCTCTCCAGGAGTTTCCATTTACTGCCATTAGTATTTAATACTTCATTTATCAAGGATTAAAACCAGGATAGATGGAGGAATGCTGTAAGAGTAGCTTATGATGGATCGCTGCAAATTCAGCTGTGTACTGAGCCCAAACAGGCAGGAAAACTGCAGGAAAACAAGTTCATGTTATAAGGAGAAGAAAAACTGTGTTTTGATGTGGGTTTGGGGGGTTTTTGGAGCCAATGTGGCTTCAACCAGAAGAAGCACTGAAGTGCTTTTGGTGCTCCTGGAAGCAAATGATTAATGCTAGAATTGAGAACTCAAGGGCTGGAGAAAAATCCTAAATCCTATCTAGTAAAAGACGGAATACAGGTGCTTCCTCAAGTTTTTTGGCAATTTGGACTTTTCTTGGCCTGGGATATCTTCCTAGAGACGAAGTAAATCGGGCTCTAACAGAAGGAGTCAATAGATGGCAGTGCTTGATGGGATGGGAGTGAGTCCTCCCCAGTGAGCCTCAGCAAATCCTCCCCTGCACCACTTCCCTGCAAGGTGGGCACAGGGAGGGATTTCACTGGCACTCAGCAGACTTTCCCAGCTCCTTGCCCCTGCGTTTCACAAAATACCCCACAAATGTCAACTTTAACCCATCTCACACCTGGAGCTATTGGGATTCAATGCAGAGAGGCAAAATGCTTCTCTGGATTCTCCTAAGAGCAAGGCTTTAACCACAGCCATGGAGAGGGGACACGGTGGTGTCTGCAGCCCTGCAGCATCACCAGCTGCTGCCAGGTGCCCACTGGAAGTGGAGACTAAAATCTGAACACTTGGCTCTGAGAGCAGGCTCAGGGCAAGGGACCTCAGCTCAGGGACCACTTGGGTTGGAGCCTCGGATTTCTTATTCTGCATCAGCTCAGACGGAGCTCTGAGAGCACAGAAGTGAAGGGAGGGATTTACATGGAAAATAAGTCTTGTACAGCATGAGATAACCAGGCCTAGAGGAGATTTTTCCACATTTAAGAAGCTTCACTAAAAATTTCTTTTAGGAGAAGGGGTAAGAACAGTTAAGTCACATATTAAGATATAGAAATCTTAAGACTTGATTTTTAAGGTTTATGTTCTGTAATTCAAAAACTACCAGGAGCTCTTGTTTTCAAAAACCACAATGCCCAACTATCTGTAACCTGCCTGGCAGACTTCTGTATGGGAAGGAACTCCCAAGGGAAGTTCCCAAATTTCCACCCTAGTTTACTCTAGTTTTGAAATGAAAGAAAGCAACTTCGAGTTCAACACTGCCAAAATAGCTGAATCCAATGGCTCCTGAGCTTCCCAGGCCCTTGGAGACCCAACAGCAGAAGGATGGAGATGTCAGGGAAGAACAATCAGCTGTAAAATATGAAAAGCTTACAATTTCCAAACCTACAACAGCAGGCTCAAAAGCAATAATCCCATTACCACTAAACGAAGGCACTAATTACTATTCCCAGTGGCTGGAGTGGACTGACTGCTAATGTTCCTCTGGTTAATGAAGGAAGGTGAGGGAGAATATATTTCTAAAGTCAGACATCTGCTGAAGGCTGGGCAGCCGCACCAACTGTACCTAATGAAGCCATTCATATTAATGCAGTGACACTCGGAGGGGGAGCAGGGGACAAATGAGATGGGGGTGGATTTGAACTCAGAGAAGACAAATGTCATGCATTACCCATGTGATGGCTGCCCTTATTTAATCCACACTGAGTAACAGGGCTGCTCAAAGCAAGGAGCTGCCTCCCACATCAGCTGTTCCACCACCAGGGGCTGACCTGCTCAAAGCTGGAATAGCTTCTCTAAAAACCCAAAAAGCAGGATATATCCACTGGAAAGGAATAAACAGCTTTTTATTTTCTTTGAGTGTAGGGACACTAAGAAAAATATTCCCAAATCCTCTGTCTTGTGAAGAACCCAGATTTTCCCATCATGTTTTGCCATTTTCACCAACCAGCAGTAGTTGTTTAAGGTTCAAGGACATTCATTCACTGAGATCGATAGGTTCTGATGGCTGGAAGAACAATTTCTAGAACTAAAATAAACTCCTTGTCCAAACTGCTAATCATGACTCATTCACCAGTGCAAATGTTCTCAGGTGAACTGGGTGTGCTCAGATTATTTTTTTTGAGATTGCACCATTGTCTTTCCTTTGAAATTCTGGTTCTGCCTCCCTCAGTTTGGTAAGCACCAGCTGAGTCTGTAAAGAAGGTGTGGTCTGCAGAGAAAACCTGCATGGAGCAAACCTGCTGCAAGACCATTTATGTTTTCTCTGAATAAAAATAGCTGTGTGCAACGAGAGCCAGCCCAGGCACCTGATGTGTGCAGGGAGTGGGCAGGGGAGTCTGTGCTCACAGTCCTCACACTGTGCTGACACTGGGCAGTGACGGCCAGGGCTCAGCACTGACAGATCCCATTCCTGCAGTCCCTGTTCCTGTCTGTCAATGGACACAGCAGTGCCCTTCCCATGGAAGGCCAAGACCACTGTTAGTCATGGTAGTGAGCAACCAGTGACATCTCTGTCACAGGGATTGAAGCCATGGAAAAAGTGGATGGCTTCTCCAGGCTCCTGCTGGGACAGGATCCCAGGCTCTGGGCAATCCCAGCTTGGCAGGTGTCCTGTGAGTTAATGCCAGATTCCTCTAGAGGAGATTTTCTCTCTGTAGGAGTGTGAGCACACACAGGTAAATGCACCCAGGAATACACTGCACCAGGGCTTACCTGGGAAACCTCTCCAGGAAAGTCTCCCAAGTGAATCCCCAGACTCCATTCAAACCCTACTGCTCTGCCAGGATACATCTGCCAGCTGTTGTTGCTAACAGTATCTACGAGCACCCCAATATCCTACAAACAAGTCAGCAGGCAGTTTCACAGGCAGCACTTCTCTCAGGGTGAGCAGGTTCCTCTCCCCTGCGGCAGCCCCAGGATCCCCCAGCAGCACTGAAGGGGGGAGGCACTGACCGTGACTCGGAAGGGCGTGGTGGCCGCGGGCTCCATGCTGGGGTTCTTCTCCGAGATGCCGCTGGGCATGCTGCGCCTCTGCCCGCACCGCTCCGGGGGGGACTCTGGGGGCACACAAGACAAGGGACAGTTACAAACCCAGCAGCACAGGGACAGCCCGGGAATGCCAGCAGGCCGTGCAAAATGTGGCATCTCCCCCTGAGATGTCCTCAGGAATGAGCCAGCGCGATGACCCCACAGATTCCACTCGCATTTCCCCGAGCCGCCTGGAACAACATTCCATCAGCAAGACTTTCACCTTCAACAATTAGCATTTTTTATACAACTGTAAGCTTCAGATAATGCCTGACAGGTTGGCATTATCATTATTTCCAGTCTGCAGATGAGTAAACAGAAACTGTATTGAGATGAGTGAGAATTATATACAAAGTACAGATCTGTGCACTCGTGGATTTGATCCTCCTCAGGGAAACTGCTAATGGGGTTAGAGGCACAGGATGCTTAAGTTACCTCTCTAATTCCTCTAGCAATTTGCTTTGGAACCAGAAAAAAAATCATTAAATCCTGCTTTTGCTAAATATACAGTGAGGATGGGAATACTTACCTCCTTCCTCATTGGCAAGAGAGGGAGGGGGCTGAAAAGGCAAATTAACAACTACGCTCAACAGTGAGGAGATTTAGAAAGATGTTAGGACAGGTCAGCTACAGCATTGTAAGGAGTTGTTTCCCCAGTTCACAAACTCCTTTTGAAAGCACCATGGAACTCAGAAAAACATTTATTTCCAAGCTGGCATTCAGTAATGCTCAGACCTTGTAACAAGCTTCCCCTCCCAAAACCATTCCAGAGTCCTCCTTAGCCAAGCATTTCCATGGAGGTTGTCTCCTCAGCAAGGTTCTGCCCTTGCCAAAGCCTGACTGTAAGAAATAACCAACACCAGCAATTCCACCCAGCAATTCCCCCCAACAGTTCCTGAGATGTGTCTTAAACTATTCCAAAAGAAGAGATTGAGATTCCAGCCATGGATGGGGTGAGGTGCTGGCTCAGTGACATCTTCCTTGGTTGCCATGTAACCTGTGTGAACCTCAGGCAGCCCAAACCAGCAGCTCACTGCCTTCCCAGCTTCCAGCCAAGCCTTCAAACGTCTGGGGCACTTTCTCTGCAGAAAGCTGCACTTTGAATCTCAAGCAGTAGAATCCTTTGGTGTCATTTCCTCTCAGAAGATTCAGGCTCCTACCCCATTCCTTTGAGCTTTCTTTTGTTTTTGGGCTGTCATAAAGAAACTACTTGATTACAGCATTTGAAAGTGAGCTCGAGATGACAGCTGAAGAAGCCGCTTTGCATTTTCTTAATGACCGGAAAAATCAACATTGTTTAAAGCATTTCTCACCCACCTGGCTGGAAAACGGGAATGATGGCATTACATAAAAGGCAGGTACAAGAAATTACTTTCACCATGTGCTCCCCAGCCCCAAACACTCTCAGCACTGAGGGAAAGCACCTGTATGGGGGTAACAGCCCCCCAACCTATCTTCTTACTTCATCATTAAAATATACCCCAAGCAGAGCCAGCAAACACATCAGTGTGACTCCAGACCAAACACAGAGCTGGCTTAGCACCTAAATCCTCCTGTAATCATTAAACTTTTGGTTCATGAAATGTTTGGAGCCAAATCTCCATTTTTGCTTCGTTTAAGCACTGTAGGTTTCACTGCAGGAGAGACACGTTACAAAACCCTCTGGAAGAAACCAGAAATAACCAGAAGGAGGGGTGGGTGTGGGTGTTGGGGGAGATGTGTGGGGAGCTGTTTGTTTTAAAGGTTAATAAAAATAGCTTACAGGTAAATCAGTAACCCCAGGAATGTACAGCAGAGCAGCTTTACATGGTGAGCAGTATGAATATATAAAGGTTTAAGTGCCCTTTTTACTTCTTCAGGGCTGGAGGCGCCATCTCAGGCTGGGTCACTGTGCCCAGGGCCTGGCATCAGCCATGCTGCCACAGCAAGCCCAGGGCCATGGAAAAGGGCACTGTAAGCCAGTGATAAAAACTCTCCACAGTCACTGGAAGCTGAGAAAGAAATGTCTCAATTTGCAGCAGACAGTATTTGGGTCAGGCACTGGAAAGAGTCCCATCTTGCCATGGACAGTTACACACTGGAACTGATGGTCCAGAGCAGGAGATCTCTCCCTGCCCAACGAGGTTCAGGGACAATGGGCTTCCTTCCCTCCCCTCTCCTGGGCCAAACACATACTAGACACCTCCTGAAAACCCTTCCAGCCTTATTTTCTGTGATTTCTGTCAAATTTGCCCACTTGTGCATAAAATAAGCAAACTACAAAAAATCGGATTCAGTGTCTGATTTTGGCCTTTTCTTCCCAACCTGTCCTGAGCTTCCCTGTCTGTCTGGACAGACTCGGTGGCAGTTCTGTGTCACCTCTCAATAGCACAGAGGGCCCAGGGCTCATCCACGTTATACAACACAGGAGAGAGAGAAACAAACAACAGAGCTTCCTGCTTTCCCAAATATTTACAGAAGGTTGCAATGTTTTGGTTTTCCCCCTGTGCAGAGTAAGATCTTCAAAGAGAAACTTCCCTGAAATTACCAAGCCCCTGAAAGCTCTTCCAGGTTATGCCCACGCATTGCTGGGCCAACACATTGTTGGCTGTGGAAGGCATCAGGAGGTTTTTAAGTTGAACATATCCCACTGCCAGAAGGACACACAGCACTGCAAACACTGCACGTTAATTTAGGACCTCGGGCTTATGAGTATTTCTGAAACTCTTTCTGTACAGTAATAAACACATTTGGTTTGCTAACTAATTCAAGGCACTGGAACTGACAGAATAATTAATCCTCACTCCACTCTTCCATGCCTGTTTTTCATGCTGTGGAATCGTTATGGAGCAGCACAGCAATCCCCCCAAGGCTCCAGGGCAGCAGCAGAACAGGCTGTGAGCAGCTCCTGGCACCCAAACTCTTGTTTAACTCACCCAACATCACTGCCTCCTTTGACTCCACTTCTCAGACACTGCTCCAGGCAGGTTGTTATGTGTAACAAACACACAAACAACTGTTACTACTGTTTACTTTTCACTTAGCAAGTGAGGTGTTCTTCCATTTGCATTACCTGCTCCTGTGAATCCCAACTAGTCCAAGAGATCATCAGGACTACACTCTCATAATGGAGAATAAAATATATTAACTCCTGTTTGTTCATCTCTCTTCACACTGCCCCCCTCTCACACAATTCCAGGGATCAGCCAGGGGAAGAGACAGCGTGAACAAAAGAAAAGCGAGGCTGCTGGAAGGAATAACAGCAAGCAGGCACTTCCCAGCAAGTTGATTTCCTGATAAGAACCTGCTCCAAACAAGAAAGGGAGGTCCAACCTGAGTGCTGGGAGAGAAGTCGGCGAGGAGAAATCATCTCCCTGAACTCACCAGAAGGAAGCCGTGCTGGTGAGCAGCGCACATGCCATGGCACTCGGAACGAGCCGGGAGGGAGAGGAGGAGAGGTGATGACTTCATCAGAGGCAGCGAGAAAGAGAAGTATGACTGGAATGCCAGAGCAGGCAGCAGCACCGGGAGACTCGGCAGGAGCGCAGGTTCCTGCTCCCACCGCCGGGACGTGCCTATGGGAAGGAGACTTCGGAGCACAATAAAACTTCTCCAGATCGTCTGGAGGTGATGCAGGAAACTACGAGCTCTCCAGAACCAAGAGCCGGTGGGAAAGGTGCCGCAGGCAGCCCTGGAGAGGTCAGGCTGCTCCCGAGCTCGGCACTGAGCCGCCGGTGGGGCTGAGCTCCTCCCTGTCCTGCCCCACCGGGCACTGCCCGACGTGGCAGGTGCCCCAGCGCCTGCCAGGGTGGAGTTTCTGTGAAACCAGAGCGAACAGGAATTACCGGTCTCCTGCTCAAACAATTACAGGCCGTGAATTAATTTTATTGCTTAATGAATTTAGGTGTTATTCCTCTAATTTCTGCATTATCTAATAAGTCCTTATTACAAACCCAAGAGACGAGAGGAGGAGGCACAGTGACAGTGATTTAACATGGCTCACGGTAGCATTTACGAATTAAGAACAATCCCTGGAGAACAGGTATCAGTAGTGTCTGTGATTCCACATACTCAGGAGAGGCTGCAGAAAAACCTACATTTCAGACAGCTTTGGTGGCCACAGGAGCCCAGGAGAAAAGATGGATCTTTAGTCTGAATCCAAATGGGGATTTAGAAGGGAGTAGAGGCACTTTTAAAAAGCGGAATAGACAACGCCAGAAAATAATAAACACCGAGCTGAGCCAACTTTCTCCTTCACAAGGCATGAAGGACTTTGAGTGGGAAGCAGAGATGCCAAAATGTCTGATTTCCAGTGACAAAGAAGCTGTGAGAGGTTCTGAAAGCCCTTCCTGCTCTCATCAGCTGGCCCAGGAATGCAGGTGCAGGGCCACCTTCGTGGTTCAGTTACCTGCAGAAGTGTTTATTGGAATGTATCACCCAGAGCCCTGCTGATCCACAGCGAATTCCAGCCCATCCTCTACAGCAATTTAGAACCATACAAAATTAATTAAAAGCCAAACCTTTATTAGGTAATAAAATAGACTTTTAAATGAAAATGGTCATGAAGCAGAAGTTGAGGGCAGGTGCTGATGCCCTCTGAACAAGCAGATTCCTCTGAAAGCAAAGCTAATGAACACAGAGAGGGTGTTCTCCAGGCTAAGGGAAATCGTGTCACTCCCACTTCTTGTGTTAGAATAAAATGATTTCTTTTTGCATCTTAGAATCTCTGGCTTAAACATTCATAAACTTCCATAAAGCCCATCAATCCCCCTGGCTGTACCCACAACTCTTCCACATCAGAATCACTGATCTACTCCCCACTCACTTCATGCTCCAAGCAGAAATAGCTGCACATTTTCTCATGCTCTCATGACCTTTCCAGACAATTAAGGACACTGTTTACAGAACTACAGCTTGTAAAAACTCCTCTCCCTTATCTAACTGTTTACATACAGAACAAAAAAATAAATTGGGATCATTACTTGCCTTCTGGGCAACACTCTGGCACAAAATACTTTGAATTAAACAACTGAGTCTATGCCTATAGTTAATGCTCCCCAGGGAGACTACACCAAACTGATCCAGCTTCTTACCAGTACCTTTGTTTCCCCCACAGGTGACTTCAGTGTTACAAAAGCACCACATTCAGTGTGCCCCTGATAACCGTGCCCCTGCCTAAAAGCAGCAAAAGGCACCTGAAGCACCACTTAGAGCCACATAATTCTCTGCAGCTCCAAGAAGGGTGGCTGGGACAGTTGTGTAAATTGAAGAGCCTTGTTAGAAGTGGCTGGAATACAGAAAACAAATCCCAGAAATGATCAGAACACACTGGTTCCCCCAGCTAAAATCTGTTACCATCTTCTCTCAAAGTGGGACTAAGAACTCCTGAAAGAAGAGCTTTTCCTTTGTTAAATAATGATTTGGAGTGACACTGACCTTTGCCACGGCACGCTGTGCACTTTAATGGATCTCCCCTCATCTCTGTGTCAGGTTCCTGGATATCATGGATTTAATATTCCTCATCCTGCTCCTGAGCCAGTGCTATGAATGGCTCTTGAATCTAGGACTGAAAAAGGCTCTGCTATTTTTCTGAGTACTTGATATGTATCTATTCCTCTATTTTCTCTATTTCCCAGTAAGACAACTCTTCTCCCAGCAGTTGCCACGGTGCTTTTTGATGTATGCAAGCAGCAAAGACTCTTCTCATGACTTTCTGCGGGCTCTGGCCGCCCGGTGCCGCAGCCCCTTCCCTCCTGGAAAGCTCAGGTGGGGTTTCCATCCCCCGAACCCGGGAGGAGCTGCTGTGCCCTCTCCAGCAGCGGGAAGTGTGTCACAGCCGCGATCCCAGTGCCTCACTAGATGGAGCTGGAGGCCCTTGGCTGGCCAAGCGCTCCCAGCCCCGACCCAGCTGCGGCGCTGGGAATTCTCCAGCTGTGGTTTGACTGCTGGGACACTTGATGGTCAGTGGAGTTAAGAGCACTTTCCATGCACTTGCCCTGCCCTTCCCCTGCTGTGGAGCCATCCCAGCACAGCCGAGCACTCTGGCAGACACCCAGGGCACCCTGCACCCCAGAAATCCAGGGGGAACACATGCTTTATCTGAAGAGACAGATTAAATGTATTTGTCAAGGAAAAATTCCTCTCCAAGGGCAAAAGAGAAACAAGAGAATAGCACTAATGGGAAAGGAAAGCTGAGGTAATTCTCACTGTGAGGGGTCTGAAAATACACCAACGTCTGAGTGTTTCAAGCCTGGAGACCTGATCAGATCCACGGGCACAAGGCACAGCTGCAGGTCCCCAGACCCAGTGCCAGAGACAGAATATAAGGCATCCAGAAAATGACCCTCCCTTTCTAAAGATAAACAGCAAATCCTGCTGATTGAGCAGCCTGTAGTACAAACTCCATTTTACTGTCTGGTATTTCTTAACTAGATATGTGTATATATATTTGGTATTTTTATTCTTTCTTTATTAGTCTCTGAAATAAAATATGTATGATATTTATCTTCCTCTGCTATGATATCCACAGAACAAATTCCTTCTCTGCTAACGGCATATCATTAGGAGTCTTTTCTCCAGGGTGAAATTGAAATCAAGCTCAGACTTAAAAAATACATCAGCAAAAGCTGAAATTCTGTCCTGGTTGGGGGCCAGATTGTGGCGACTGCCAATACCCTGGTTAAAGTGGAAAGGATGATAAAGTGAAGTGGAACATCAACTTCCTCCCATGTGATGATAAAGACAAGCAACACGGAGTGTGGAGAACAAGGACTCAGCTCTGGGGAGATTTAAATTAGGCTCATCCATCATGCTGAACCTTCCTGCAAAGATTCTGCTCTGTCACCACGCACTTTCTTGCAGCACTTAATCCACAGAGGCAATCTGAGGGCAAGGAGAAACTTCCATACTCTGCAATTCCCGTCCCTCTCACAGGAGGTGTCACCTGGACACACCACCCAGGACAGGGCTGGGTCTGTCCCCTGCCAGTGAGGGTCGGTTGGGGGTTTTCCCCCAGAACTGACCTGGACAGCTGAGCTGAGCAGGCCAGAACAGCTCCCCTCACATGAAACACTCCCAGGAGAAATGAAAACTTCACACAGTTAATTCCCAGGCCATTTTTTCAGCCATGCATGGTGGCTGATGGAACAGGTTTGAACTGGTAAAATGCAAATTAAATAAATAAATACTTAATTTATAAGCATGATTCATCAGAGGTTTCATCTTCTACAGCAAAGAAACAGATGTTCTATTGATGGCACTTCATTAGAGAGATAAATGGGGTCACACACGTATCTCTGTTCACATCCATCTGCATAATAGACCAAACATTAAGATTTGAATTTCACTTGGTGCATGTGGCTCTCAGAGCAGAGAGTCTCAGTGCCCAGAGCCAGCTCACCCACCTCAGATTGCCTCAACAGCCAAGGAAATTTAACTCTGCTCAGGAAAGCAGAAGGTTGGGATTTAACACTGGCTATTTAGGAGACAGTTTCACTGGAAGAACAATTCACAGAAGAATACTGGGTTTTAAGTAATGGATGGCAGTGATTTTTGGTACCCACCAAAATACAGTATCTGTCATGAGGAAGCAACTCAAAGCAGCAGAGACAGCAAAGTCTGGAACCAATGTTCTTCCTCCAGTTCAAGTCAGGGAGGGTTAGGATTGGGGACAGGGTTAGGGAGAGCTGAGAGGGATTTTCTGGTTTTCCAAACATTAATGCAGGAGGCCTCAGAGTTCCCCTAGCAAACAGAAACAAGTCTCCTGCACGTTAATACTCATTCATAGAAGATAATGCCTATAAAATGAATGTTATTTTTTCCCCCAGATGCTGTGCCTTTGCTGTGTGTGGCTGTGAGTGTGTGCACAGGCAGCTGTGTCAGGCACAGCAGCTCTGCACACCTGGGCAATGCACCCCTGTGCCCAAAACACTGCTGAGAATCCATCCCTGCTCACTGCTGTTCCCCATCCATCTCTCCTCTGGCTGCTCAGACTCTCTTAGCAATTGTTTCACTATTAGAAATTGTGGAATGTAAATCCTAATTTATTGTGACTGAACCTTTTATTTCCTCTGGGGGTGGGTGGGTATTTCTGCTCCTCTCCCACAAACCTGCTCTGCAAACACTTGCAGGTGGCAGCTGCACACACTCACTCTGCAGTTTTCTAGCAAACAGCACCAGTGCCAAGGAGAGACAAGAAACATTAAAAACCAGTCGTGTTTTCACTTCCCAACCTATTTTTGAAACAGGAGGGAGCAGGAGGATGTTCTTACCTACACCAACACTGACATTTGCGTTTTCCATCCTAAAAAATATGCCAGATCTGTGTTGGAATTTCTCCCTCCACTACTGCCCTGCAATCACAAGTAACAAATGGGCACTTGAGCAGCAACACTGCAACCCTGTAGAACAATTTAGCAATTTAGTGATCAACATTCACCCTCCTGGGGAGGTTAATGCACCCCACCCCAATCTCTGAAATTTCATTTTGGTGTTCACTCAGATTTTAGCTGATCCCAGAAGCAGAGTTATGTAAATGAACACCAAATGTTCTCACTTCAAACACACCAGCCCCATCAAAATGTGTTCTTGTCTAAGGGTATAAAGGTAATAATTGGTAACCTTTGACTGCTAAAAATGTAAAGGGAAAATATCTTTCATTTAAAACATGCTCGTTTGGTTACCATGGACACTGCTTAATCATGAAGGATGACTATTACTTGTTCCTATAGAAACCAAGAAGCTTAGGAAGCATCCTGTAATTTAACTCCAGACGCCAAATTTTACACCAGTCCACCTATTACCACATTTGGGTACTTCAGAACAAGCCCAGGCTCGATCTCTGACTCTAGAAGAAATTCAGTGATGCAGAAATGCTGTAAGAAACCAAAAATATGAGCACATAAGGTACAAAAGAAACCTGCACTTCACATAAATTGGTTTCTTCAAAAGGAAACATTAAGTGCTCAGCATCTGAGGATTTATCTTTCAGTGCAAATGCTAATGAAGCAAAACTTTGGTCATCTTTATTCTTGTCAGTGTTCTCCAAGTCCATACAATTGCAGGGCATGTTTTTCCTCCAATTGAATGCTTCAATGGTCAACTTAAGATGAAATTCTGGAGTGAGAGCCTGGGATTCCTAATGAGCTCCTGGGAGCTGCTCGTGGTCCCAGCCTGGTTCTCCAAACCAGACCTACAATAAAAACATGTCCCTCACACAAGGAAACAACCAATGGACAGCGCAAACCTGCAAAATTCAGGCCATGTGTTGTCCTAACCAGTCTGTTAGAGTTTATGCTTATTAGTAAAACCACAACACTTGTCTGGCATTGCTCATCACCTCAAAGCTTTACCTTCAGCACCAAAGAAACATCAGTCAGAATCTCTCTCTTGTGCAGGTCTGGGGGAGAAAAGCTTCCAGAAATTACCTGTGGCTGACACTGCTCCTTGACCCTCACCAGCTCTAGGTGGGGAATGGATTCACAGTTCTCAAAAAGCCATCCATTTCTCCAGTCTCTGATTCCCTTTGGGGCCTGAGGGAACTCAGTGTAAAAGCCTGACCCCGAGGCTGCACAAGTCAGTGACAGGAGTTGGGAGTTCTGGGGCTTGTGCAGCTTTTTTCACAAGCATATACACCAACACAAACAGTTAGTGTCTGACTGTAAAATATTCTCTGGAGTGTTGCAAAGGAAAGCCAACTACCCTCAGTAGTGTCTGAGCTGAAAAAAGCAAAACTGATAAAGCCCAAATGAGAATGTTCCCTGACCCAGCTCGTTCCCATCTCTATTGAGAGCAGAGTGAATTAAAGGATTAGAGAGTGCCTTCAGTGCAATAACTTAGGGGATTAGTGGCACACTAGAAGACCTTCAAGGGAAATACAGGTTTAAAAGCTTTAAAAGGCAGCTCTGTGTCTAAATTGTTTGGACTGCACAGCTGTAAGGAGACAAACTTACTCTAATACATGAGTGATCATGAAAAGTCTGCTGAAACCCCTCGAAGCATGTTTTGAAAGCAATTCTAGTCTGGACTCAGACCAGGGTTTTTAACCTCTTTCTCATTTAGTACCTATGGCTTGTAAATAAAAACTCATTCCACATTACTCAAGAGCAAATCTGCTACTTAATTCCTCTCAGAGCAGTCAGCCCCTCTCAGGAACACTGTCAGGGGAAAAGGAGGGGACTACCAGGAGGAGAGGGCTGGAAACAGAGATAAAGGAGAAGATGAGCAAAAAGTGACAGTGCTCCTCAGAGATTCCCACTGGGGTTTCCCAGGGGAACTTTTACAACTTGACCCATTTTTTGATCTCATAGGATTTCTCACAGAGAACACTCACGGAGTGTGGATGTTCCTGCATTTCTGACGTGTCTGGAGGAGGTGGGGCAGGTCAGGGTTTGCTGTAGGAGCAAAGGGAGTCGAGGCACTGCTGCCACTTCGCTCCTGCTGAAGGGTCAGTCCAATAAATTTGCCTGCAATAAATTCACTCTAAATTTTTGCTTATTAAAGGAATTCTGAGATTTAAGCATTGTTTAATATCAAAACAATTCCAGAATTCCTCCATCATGCACCACTTCCCAAGTCATTAAATTTAGTCTCGATTTTTACTAGACAATGAAGCATTGAACAAACACAGCAAAGTCTCAGCTGGAGCACTGGTGCTAAAAATAGCACAGCTGCCAGTGAATATTTCCTATAAACAGCACAGCTTTAAACATTTTGCATATCTTTTCTATGGGCATCTGTCAGCCATGCTGTTAAAATTTCAATGAAAGACTGAAAGACTTCTGTGGTGAAACAGAAAATGCCACAAAAGAGATTTGAAAAACAAAGCAATGATCATTAAAAAGTGCAAAGCAGGAAGGTCTCCTTTTCCTGGCATTTAAAAGACACCACCCTTGGAAAAAGAAAAAAAACAAGCCTATTTCTAATATTTATTACTGGGCTCCTCACTTGCCTGGTCCCAGCCCTTAAATGAAAAACAAAGTCCTGCAGAGGTAGAAAGGGAGAAATTCCACCTGGAATTCCTTCTCCAACACCACTTTTTGTTAACGTGCTGCAGAACAGATTTTCAGCTAGGAAAGATTAGTGAGAGGTGAGTGCAATTTCAGTTGGCTTTAAATATATAATAAAACCTCCTTAGTTGTTATGTCACTCTGGGACGTGCTGGGACAATTTTCCCTTGTCCCAAGCGAGTGCCTGAACCTCCAAGGTATTGATTATTTGGGTATAAGCTGATCTCTCATTTATCACTCAAAAGGTTTTGATTTCATCAAACAGAGAAAGAAAGACTAAATTCCAGCTGTTTTCAACAGATGTGTATCTGAATAGCCTGTGCTGAGAAAAAAACCCAGCCTGACCTTGGCCTCCCAGCTCAGTGTTCAGTGCACTGAAATTCTGGGTTTTGCTGAAGATCAGTCAGTTTTCTCTTCACAGCAGCCATCAAAGGAAAAGAAGAAGAAAGCCTGTTTAATAAAAATCCTTTTCATAAAACACCTTGAAAAGCATCTGTGATAAACAGAACACAGAGCAAGACATTTATGTCCAAGGCTGACAGAGGCAGAAGGATCAGGAACACTAAACCTTCAAGATCAGGAACTCCAACGTTCTCAAATTCTCAGGGCTTTGATGCCAACTGATTGCCTGCAGAGTTTTACACAAAAAAAGCCCTGAAGCCAAAGCTGCATTTGGCTCAGAGATGGGATTGTGAATGGAGCACCGTGAGCAGTTTCTATCAGCAAAGGGAATTTTCATAACACTTCCCACTGACCCCAATTCCTTCATCCATGAGTAAGGAGAAGCAGAGAGAGGTCCTGAAGAAAGCCATGGACCCAAGTGCAGCCACAAGCAGGTGCTGCTGTCACTGAAAATCTCCTTCTCCCCTCTCTGCCTCCCAAGTACCTTCCACTACATCAGATGGGCCACCTGGGAGTAATTATAATTACTGCCATGATTCCTCCCACAGTCCTACACATCTCTGAGCTGAACAGATGGTCCAGGGGTTCTGCAGGTAGTTTTTTTATCTAACTAATGTTTACCTGCAGCATGTCCTGACTCTCTGTGGAGAGCAGAGCTGGGGGTTTCAGGCACTGTCCTCATTCCAGCAGAGATTACCAGCGCAGTGAAGCCTGTCTGCTTTACCCACTCTCAAACAGCCACGGTTTAACTGTGCTGGAGGCAGGTTCCCATCAGCCTCCTCAGAGCAGCCTTCCCCTCCTGCTCAGCTTTGCCCTCCCCACCAGTGTCACTGTTCAGTTATTCCAGCCTGGGCCTCCTAAAGGGGCAGAGTGACAAACATGCATGTGATGAATGTGTCAAAGGCACCGGGGCTGACCAGAGAGCTCCAGAACAGAGGATGCCATCACAGGAACCATTGAACAAGCTGCTGTCACTGCCAACAGCTTGAAGTCCTGGACGTTTTTCTGCACACTGCAGCAGACTGGCTCCATCTGGAGTCCCAACACAAAGCTCTCCCCTCCTTCCCTCAGATCCTTGCACAGAAAATGCAGACTCTGCTCACTTTGCCCAGCTGAAAGCACCACAGCAGCCCTTTCCGGAGGGAGTGGCTCTCTCTGTACCTCAGGAAGCAAAACTCATTTCCCAAACTCTCAGCCCTCCCAGAGCTGTGCAAGCTGTAAGCCCAGCCTGACTTTTCCTGCTGTCCCTGGGGCAGGATGGGCTCTGTCCCTCCATCCCTACCAAGGGCTGGCAGCAGCAGCAGTGTCAGAAGGGCAGGTGTGGGTGGGTGGCATTGCCACTGGGGGGAGAGTGGGCTGTGGCGGTAGATGAATACATGTTTTCAAACACAACTCCTGTGAGTTCAGAGCCTGGTGGATATAAACAGAGGGGGCTGGAAGAGGCTCACAGCAAAGGCAGCACCTCAGACTCCTGGGCACTCCAGCCTCAGCTCCAGCACCAGGCATTCATCATCCAGGGTGGATGGAGCACAGGGAATGGTCCCACACGGGGACAGGGATCCTGTGCCAGCAGAGATCTCCTCCTCCCTGGCAAAGGTGTAAGGACTGCCCGACCCCCAGCATCTGCTGAAGTGACATCCCTTGGAAAAGATCAACTTCCAGGTATCACTGCTCCTCCAGGCTCACCTGAGCCCTGTGGGGATCTTGGCAAAGGGTCCAGAGACCGCAGAGTGCAAAAACTGCCAAGAGGATGTGTGGGAAACACACACGTGGCAAACCAGGCATGGCCAATTCCTGTGAAGTAACTTCAATCCGCCTGAATTTATGGCAACCTCCCACTAAGGATTGCTGACCTCTGAGAATCCCAGCCAGAGACAGCAAACTCCACTGAGGATCAGCCTTTGAGGAGGGGGCCCTCAGCTCCCTCCTTCCTCCAGACTTGCAGGGTTTGAATTCAACATGACATTACCCCCCAAAATCTAGAACCTCCTTCTGATTTCTGCGTTTTCCACAGCCCCCAGACACCTACAGCTCATCAATCTCCCAGTGGGAACAAAACTGTTAAGGAAAGTATTCCTGCTGCATTATTGCAGCACTTCCATCACCCTGCCCAGCCTGGACCAAGCCCCCTCTGACCTGCTGTGTGGCCTGCCTATGTGACACCACCACTGCACAACAGAAACATAAAAATTAAAGAGAAATTTCTCATCCAGCTTTGCAAATCCCTTCAGATTTACAGATAAGAGAAGCTCAGCTGGTGCTGAGAGGCTGAAATCCCAGAGACAACACAAAACACTCCAGGAGAGATCAACAGCAACAAGATTTCAGCTGGTTCAAATCCAATTTCTTACAAACTTTCAGGCTGATTCCCATTTCCATCAAATCTGCCCGTATCTTCCTCGTGTTCCTGACAAATTATGCCATTAAGTTCACATTGGGTTACCAAAACGAAACTAAACACATTTAGTTTGTCACAGTAACTGAAATGACAGTAAAATATTTGGGTTTTGCACAGCACACAAATAAAGAGGGAAAGGGAACTGGGACGTGTTTGAGAGTTTACAAACACTCGTCCCTGACAGGCAAAACAACAAAAAAAATCATGCAAAGAAAACCACTGTCTGCTTAAAGGAAAAGCTGAAGCTGAGGGACTGATTTAGCTTCCTATTGTTTTCTCAGCTATGATTCAAAACCCTTAAAATTGTCCTGAGTGCCAGGAAAAGAGGAAAGAGGACATTGTACTGAGCTAAATCTTGCAATGCTAGAGTCGAGTTTAAAACCTGCTTCATAAATCAGAATTAACTGCAGTGAGACAAGTCCAAGCCTGGATTTGCACAGACACCTGATTGATGTAAAGTTGCATTTGTGTTTTTTATTCACGCAATAACAAGAAAAAGGGAATTATTTTCAGTTAATGGCTTTGATTAGGCTCACAGCATGACAAATATACCAGGACTGCCAGACTGGAGGGCAAACAGAACCCTCTCCTCTCCTTTCTGAAAAAATTCAATAGGAAAAGACTCACATACTCCCACTTTTTGGCTGCTTTAACGACAGGAAAAAGAACCAATAAACAGTTATTTCACAGTAGAAGAGAAAGGCAGAATGGCTTGTTTTAAAAATGCAACTGGGTCAGTTGCTGCCTCCAGTAGAAGGAATGGGCTGCCTGTGCCCTACAGAAACATCCCTCAGTGGATCTCCCTCCTGCTGATGAGGACAAATAGGCCCTTTTAGAGCAGGATTTTGAAAAGTGCAAAGTGATTTGGGGCCTCAAGTCCCACAGGGTTCTGCAATGCCTCGGGAGCACAATCTTTAGGTTCTTTGGAAAATCCTACCCCTAAACTGTTCTCGGCTTTGTCATCTCAACCCCCTGGTGACACTCAGCTCATGAAGAACAAGAAGTTCCAGCAATACATCTCTGCAGAGAGACACCAACTCCTAAGCAAGGCTCTTCAAAGCTCTGCAAGCATCAATTAGGCCTCCAAACATCTCGGAGAAGTAGTTCCCTTAACGACACAAACTGCAAAGCCGACCCGTGGTTAGTTGGAAAGCCTGGGTTAGTGACACCACACCTGGGTCAGAGCAGCCACGCCGGGCCCGAGTCGCTCGCACACTGACCTTGTGCAGAGCCCGGGCCGCTCCCGGGCCGCGGGGCCAGTGCCCCTCCTCGCCCGGCTCCTCCTCACCTACCTACGGCGCTACCTGGCAGCGGCAGCGGGCTGTGCACGGCAATTAAAGAGCTTGCAATTACCCCTGCTAAGCCTGTTCCGGCTGCGGGATCTGCTTCGCTGTCTCTGAAGTCGTGACCTCCGGAGCAGTCGGTAGTAGTAGGACGGTCTCCCAGAACTTTTCCTGCTGTTCATGGACATTTTTGGATCTATTTTACACACACACACACATGCAGGCACAGGTTCGCTCTCCCCTCTGGCACAGCAGCAAAAGAGTCCGAGCGTTTTAATGAACTGGAGGGTGGTTCTTTGGAGTGAAAAGGGAGAGGGGGGAAGAGGAACTCTTCACTTGACACATTTAAAAAGAAAAACAAGAAGAAAACATAAAAGAGAGAGAGAGAGGGAAAAAAAAGCAGGCGGCAGTGGAGTGCATGTCTCAGCTGAGGGAGGACTCGCAGAGAGCAAGATAAACTGTGCTAACAACTCCTGCCCCCAAAAAGATAAGGCTGCTGGAGTCGGAATAGGAAGCCAGAGTTGGCCTGGGCTCCTGAAACGTGAAGCATAGGCTGGAAGAAATCCTGGACTGGATCCTCTCCGCCAGACAGCACCATCTGATCAAAGTGTCCTGGAACGATTGCCAGCTCCCTGCGCGGCGCGGCCTCGGCTCCGGCCGCTCTGCCCTGCCCCGAGCAGCGGCCCCGAGCAGCGGCCCCGAGCAGCGGCCCCGAGCAGCGGCCCCGAGCAGCGGCCCCGAGCAGCGGCCCCGAGCAGCGGCCCCGAGCAGCGGCCCCGAGCAGCGGCCCCGAGCAGCCGCTCATCACCAGGAGGCTGCGGCTCTGCTGCACGAGGGATTGGGGAAAGGCTGCGTTGGGGAAGGGGATAATGATTTCCTGGCCATGGGACACATGTTAATAATCATCATGGAGCAAAAGCCCCGGAAAATAAAGTGAAATTTGAGAGGGGAAAACTTTAATTAGAAGTTGAATGAACAGAGCTCCAGACTCCCCTGGAGGCCCATTTCCTTTCAACATTCAAACTGAGTTATAGCACATCCCACAAATTAGAGAAAGGACCTATTTACCATTTGGGTCCTGATGGCAGCGAAGATTCTGCCTCCGGCTCATATTGCTCCATAAAATTACATTTCAATGGGCAAAATTAACACTTTAAGCCATGGAAGAAAATAAAACAATATATATATGTATTAAACAGATAAAAAAATTTCACTCTACATTTACTGTTTCAAAAGGTCAGAAGTGAATTGTCCAGAATCCTGCACCTAAGCTCCTTCCCTTGCTGGCACAAAAATGTCTCTGAAGAGATAGTGACAGAAAACATTTCAGAGACCCAGAATGGTGGCCAAGAACTTAACGCGTGGCTGCTGCTTCTCCCAGGCTGCCAGGTAACAGAGAAACCTCATCCGAGTGGGATGAGCTGCAAAACAACATCTGCACAATAACTCTCTGTGTTGTGTCCTCGGTTTGTCATTTTTCCCAGACTTCTGTGCAATTTATCTTTGTGGTATCTTCTGACCAGACACGGGCTTGGCTGTGGATGAACCCCGTTCCCCCGTCAGCAGGAGCTCCGGCAGGAGTTGGAAAGCCTCCCGGGATTCTCCTGTGTTGTACCTCCGGTGACAATTGGCAGAAACTGTTCCAATTCAGCAACCGCACTGGGACAGGAGTCCCTTCTCCAGCACCAACCATCCTCCCCGATTTTAGGATTTCACACATTTCCGCAGTCATGTAAAACATCAGAACTCATCAAGCCGTGTTTTCCTATTCCCATCGAGAAGTAAACCCACGCTGTGTGTCAGCTGAGAAAGACCCTTCCAGGAGGAAAAGCCAAGTCTCGCTCTTCCCTGAAGTCCATGCCTGGTTTTGAGGCCACACGTGAGGAATTCGGCGCCAGCTTTCAGGCAGTGCAGGAATGAGCACTCGGGAGGGCAAAGACAAGTTCAGGTCAAGGAGGCAGATCCCAGCTGGACAGCGGAGGCTCCCAGGCCCGGGAGGGGGATGCTGCACCGGGACATGGCTCTGCGCTCCCCCCGGCCCGCACCGCACCCCACAGCGAACCCCGACACGAAGGAAAAGCCTTCACTTACTGCACATCTGCTCTCTTCTTCTTAGCCAGAGTAATCTTCTTTTTCATATTTGGGTACATAAAAAATATAAAAATACAGGGACAACTCTAACTGCTTTCCAGATGAGCAGAGACTCATCCTGTGCAGCTGATTCAATTCCCAAATTCCCAAATGGAGCTGAGAACATCCAGGGCACAGGGATGGGAAAGGATGAAAATACTGAGGTTTCATTAAAGATTTGCTGTAAAGGAGAACCCAAATATTCACGTGTCTCTCTGCAATCAAGCTCTGAGGGAATGTGAGGTGGGAATCCTCAGGATTTGTATTTTTAATCAGCCTGGTACCTTCAGAAACACTCATACAGGTGGCCACAAAGCAGGAGAAGTTGATGACATATAAACTATATGACAAGAGAAAACAGCCCTATATAAATGCATAAGTAAATGGTTGGGAGTTGGGTTCCAGTTTCGCCAGCTTGGCTCTGTCTCTCTCACCTAACAACGTTTTTGAAGGATTTAACTTTGGATGCTACACAGCAGCAGGCAGGAAAATGAACAACCCACCTGGGGGGGATGTCACTGGGCTGGACCTTTCCAATTAATCCAACACTGCGCTGTTTTCTTCTTTCTTTCCAGAAGAAACTTCTAAAGTTTTCTTTTTTACTACTTTTTTTTCTCTTTTTGAAAGCCACACCCTGACACAAATGCTCTGTGTACAGCAGAATCTGCCACTCACAAACATGGGATTATGAACTGCTTGAGAGAAAAGCTGACAGCACCAAATCTCCATCTCTAAAATAACACATCCCAGTCTGGCTGCTCCCTCCAAAAGGCAGCTGGATGAGCTCAGTCATGGAGCTCTGCTGGATCTTTCAGGAAGAAGAGCAATTGGAGATAAATGTAGCAGTGATTTTGGGGGTGTTATCTCCTCCTCCTCAGCACTGAACACAAACCTAACCCGTGGAATTAAATATAATTAAATACATGCCAAACTGTGGTAAAATACCCAGTCTGAGGCACTGCTGGGCTTTAGCAGAGAACTCAGCACCCAGGGCTGACCTGGGTGTCACCCACTGCTGTTACCCTGCCCTTAAACCTTCCTAAATCCAGATCCCCCAGAATTTATGGCAAGGAACTTGAATTCCTTATTTTGAAGGCAAAAGTGTCCGTGCTCTGTGAGTGGGGTACAGTCAGCCCCAACACCCTGATTTGGACAGGTCTGAGGATGCCCTGACCTGTTCTTACACAGAATTCATGGCTCTGAATTCAGGCTGCCTCTGAGACAGCAGCTTTGGGGATTTCATTTCAGTTTCCCAGACTTCTTTCCTAAAGAAGCGGACTGAAGTTTTCAAAATTTAAACTTAATAAAACAAACTTTTCAAAATTTAAACTTAACTAAATCGCCCCCAAAACATTAACCGACCAAACAAGAAGTTTTGGGTCGGCCAGCAGAGAGGAGTGGTGAGTATCAGCTTAATTTCTAATTTGCATTAGGCCAATGAACTGCAGACAGACCATCAAGAAATTGAATAAAGACTCGACTACAACCCCTATTTCCCTGTCACCTGCAACCCCTCTGAGCCTGAAGAACGATCCTTATTCCTCCTAAAGTCCGAGGGAAAAGGAGGAAGGGAAAATCTGTACAAAATATCTCTTTTACAGCCCAAGAGAAACAGTGTTTCTGTCAGTGCTCCCAGACTCTCAGTGCCTAAAGTTGCTCCCGACCCCATCGCAGACTCCAGCCCAGCGCTCTCTGAGCCTGGAACATTTCCAGGCTTTCTGCCTCGAGCCTCCCAGGATACAGCAGCTCACGAGCAGAGCAGGGAGGAAGATAATTTCCTTTGTGTGAAGATAACTTAACTTTCAATTCAGCTGTACCATCACCAAAATCTTCAGCGACTTATTTGTTTGAAGACGTATAAAGGAAAGTTTCATACACACAATTAAATTAAACTAGTTCTTTTTAGTATTTTAATGGCACATGATGATTATTTTAAGAATGCACATAGGCAAAGTAGTTTACTTACTACCTGAGGTAGAATGTAGAGAGAGCTTTGCAACAAAATGGTTCATAGACTGGAGATCAAAATGAGAATGAGCGCTTAAATTTAGGCAGAGAATTCACTGCTCTCCATTTATTGAATGGTGTCACAGCTACCACAACACTATGGATTACTCTTGCTGTGTGTATGGGGATGAAATCCAAATGAAAAGCAGTCATTACACACAATATAGATATTTAATGATATTAATGAGCAGATAAAGCAAGGCCATATGAAAAAGCAAGAGGAAGAATGTACATGTGAATAATGAAATATTAAATAAGTGTTCAGGCAGTCTCCTGGAAGTTAAATCAGGACATGAATTCTTTCAGCATCACTGCTCCCTCCGTGCAGACTGTGTCTGTTGTTTACTGTCATTATGGTCATTATACACTAAGGCAGGGTGGAGATGCAAAGCAGGATCAATGTTCCATTGTTTTGAGATCTGCATCACCACCAATTAAGAGCTGACTCCTCGTGCACAGCACTCACGATCTAAGGAAATGCAGAGTACTGCACACACTGCAGCAATGAAGCTCCCAAGCCCATTCCATGACTGGAGAAATGAAGCCTCAAGTCATTTACTCAGCATCAGGTGGGAAGGCTGGGGCAGAGCAAGGTAGAACCCTGTACCCCTTATCCTTGCCCAAAAAGTCTCTCAGGATGAAGAAGTATTTAACAAAATCATCTTTTTTTCCCATAGCACCATTTGTCCACCAGAGCAGAGACACTTCTGCATATTTGCCTCTGCAAACACTTGTTCAGTTTAATGTACTTAAAACACATAAACTTCCTCTTTTTCACTCAGGTAAGAAAAAAATCCAGAGAATGTGCCAAATATTAAGTGGGAAAGTCAGTTATTTGCTTCTAATAAATAATGTCCTGATTTTAAGAAAGAGTCATAATATATTTTTAAAATGTGAATAAAAGAATTTCTCAGATATCACTGTCCAAAAAGGAAGTAAGAGAAACGGCACCTCCAATTCCCAACAAGCTGAGTTTTGGATGGCATTTAAAGTTCTGCAGCTCCCTGACGATGGGAATTCCCAAAATTCCCAACACGCTGGCTCCAAAGAGGCCAACAGGAGAGGCCAATGCCATTGTCCCGTTATCCCATTACCCCGTTATCCCATCACCCCGTTATCCCACCATCCCGTGATCCCGTTATCCCGTTACCCCGTTATCCCATCACCCCGTGATCCCGTGATCCTGTTATCCCGTTACCCTGTTATCCCATCACCCCGTTATCCCACCATCCTGTCACCCCGTTATCCCGTTACCCCGTTATCCCTTTATCCCACCACCCCGTTACCCCGTTATCCCGTTATCCCGCCACCCCATTATCCCGTGATCCCGTGATCCTGTTATCCCGTTACCCCGTTATCCCATCACCCCGTTATCCCGCCATCCCGTTATCCCGTTATCCCGTTACCCCGTTATCCCTTTATCCCACCACCACGTGATCCCGTTACCCCATTATCCCGTTATCCCGTTACCCCATTATCCCGTTATCCCGTTACCCCGTTATCCCATTATCCCGTTACCCCGTTATCCCTTTATCCCACCACCCCGTTATCCCGTTACCCCATTATCCCATCACCCCGTTATCCCGCCATCCCGTTATTCCGTTATCCCGTTACCCCGTTATCCCTTTATCCCACCACCCCGTTATCCCGTGATCCCGTGCTCTGTGTGTAACACGGGCGGGGGCACAGGGGAAGGGCCCCTGGCGCAGGCAGGGCAGGGGAGCCGCCGGCTCTGAGAACCCCGGAGACCGTTCCTGTGCCCACCATGAACTCCGGGAACGGGGCAGAAACAGCGAGCCTGACCTCAGAGCACAGCGCATTTCCTGCCCACTTCCCAGCAGAACAATGGAGCTAAAGAACATCAGCTTCTCACATCAGCTTTCAGAGGGCTGGGGGAGACCTAAACAAAAGCACTTCACTTGCTCCGCTGACACGGAACACTCCACTCAGGTACGTTGGTTTATGACCTGACTGGTAATGATGCTAACAAAATTTACAAAGTCAAAATCCATCTAAAGATTTATGCTAAATTTCCACAGACCTAATGAAGCAATTAAACACACGGAGTGCAATGCAAATGGAAGAAGAAATTTCTACCAGAATCAAAATCCTGTGCCTCAGAGCAG
Organism: Nicator chloris; assembly: GCA_013400495.1. Classification (NCBI taxonomy): domain Eukaryota; kingdom Metazoa; phylum Chordata; class Aves; order Passeriformes; family Pycnonotidae; genus Nicator; species Nicator chloris. Next base: position 228,049 of record WAAE01003309.1, read on the forward strand.
CCTGCTCCTTTCACCAGGAGGAAAAACCCAGGAGTGTGAAGTCTCCACTGTACAGCAAAAATTCCAAACTAAAAAGAAAAATCTTGTACAAATCCCTAAATCAAACCAAGCCCCTCAGACATAACTGGGAGCTGCACAACGCTTCCCAGCACTGTGTGTCTTCCATGCCAAGCTGCTGGCAGGAAATATTTGTTTAATAAGACTATTCTTCCCAAATATCCCTTATTACTAAAATAAAATGTTAGCAGTGATTCATTGAGTGATTAATGGAGTAACTTCAACTCTGGGGTTCTCAGCATCCCCCATCTCCTTCTCCAAAACAAAACCAGGGCAGTTCTCTGCAGTGACCCTGGAGGGGCTTGAAAGGGACCTCAAAATCTCACCTGGTCCAACCTTCTCTGGGAAGGGAGCCCAGATGGTGATCTTTACCTTCCTATCTGCACATTTAAACAAAACCCACATCACCTCTAGGTTAGGAATCTAATTATTAGACGTAATAAGAAATTATTGTAATAAACTACAAAATCCACATTGACCTTGACCAAAATATTCATACAACAAAATAAACTCCTAAAAATATTTTTACTTTGTGTTTCAGCAGTAAACTTGCTGTTGTGTTGCTGCAGGGAAGGAGTTGATAAAAGTCTGGCATCACTGCCTTCCTGTGCCAGATTTATGGGTTATTATTAGCAGAAGGCTCAGCTATTTATCGTGAGTTCTGTTACAGTGGCTTTCCACTGTGCCGTGCTAAAAGGTCAGGGAAAAAACCATGAACCTTTCAGAAAGCTCCTGCAGGGCATCACTCTCCTTGCCTGCGTGGAAGCTGAGTCTGTCCTAGCCCAAGGTGGGGAGAAGAGAAGGTTTTACAGGTGTTGCAGAGCCCAGGACCTCCTGTGTGCACAGAGAACTTCTCCCAGTCTCAGGAATGCCGTAGGCTCCAGGGAAGCAGCCACCTCCCCTCCCCTCCCGATGCCATCTGGACACCTGAGGCTCCCCCTCAGCAAGAATCAGCTTTTGGGGTGTTTAATCTCATGACAACATCCACTGACAGCAGCATCTCTGCTGGCAAGTGAAATGAAAGATTAACTTGATTACACATGCTATGTAAAACTTATTTCCTGATTAATTAATAGATTAGGCACTTCCAATTCATGTTTAAAAGCCTGATAATGATCTCACACTCATATAACAAATCACTGATTTATATACACACAATCTAAACTTCATTTTTCATGTGACAGATTATTTTCTTCCTTTCCTTGCCACATAATTTGCAAACTCCACTGCAAATATAGTTGCTCGTTTCACTTGCTTTTTGGCATCAGATGACTCATCCAAGGAATATTTTGGCAAGAATGATCTTTAGCCATCTTCCTTATCAGGCTGACATGGCAGAGTAGCACAGAAAACACCCTCTGTTTTAAAAGAAATCCCTGTTAACAAGTTGAAAAATGAAAATATAGCTATTGTTTTTGAAGAGGGCTTTACAAAAGTGACTGGAAATCCTGCAATCAGTTTTTAAATACCACTGTGAGGGTGGTTTATTGAAATGTACGTTTTTCCTTCTGGCACAACAACACAGGGCTGCCCTGAGAGACGTTATTGTCTGAGTGCAGCTGATTGCAAAATGTGGAGAGCCTCCTTCAAACAACAGAAATATGACAAACACTCCAAGAGCAAAGCAAGGGCTGGGATGTTTTGAAATGTGGAAGCTCAGGGCACAAACACCTCCAATGTCTGAGCTCTCCTGAGCCAGGATCCAGTGCTGGGAATTCTCACCCTGCTGGGTCCTCATCAGCCCTGAGCAGGGAACTGGGTGATGATCTGATAAAGGACACTCCAAATAAAAATAATAGAAAATATCTAGCAAGGCACACAGTGCCCAATAATGGTCCTCTATTGCAGCATCAGCTCAAACTGTTTTTTTTCTGCTTATCTTCCTACTTTTCCATACACATCTTCCACTCACAAGTGGATGTAGTCTATATGTTCCCATTCCACTAATACACCCGTTATATTTTTAGAGAGAAAAAGCTACTAAAAAACCCTCTTCCTACTGAATTTATATCCTTTTTTTCTTCTAATATAGTAATTTTTCCTGGATTAACAAGTCTAACTCTTTCCTTTGAGCCCCTGAAAAGGCCCAGCCAATAGCAGCTTGTCTTCACATCCTCGGACATCTGCATGCCAGCAGCCTTGGACAAGCTGGCTTGCAGGGTTTGTACAGTTTATTAGTCAAAATGCCACACTGATGCAAAGAAGGCAAAGTTTGTCTGTTTGATGTTTTATCTAAGACAGTCAGGTGGCCTCAAATCAATTTTGGGAGGAGACACAAAGAGTAGCTTCTTATTGACACAGTTCATGCTTGGTGATGAATGGCCTTGCAGGAATCATCCTCCCATGTCCTTCTTCTCCACCCTAAAACAGAACTTGGTTGCTGACCCCTTTGCTGACCCTCCCAATGGGGACACGTGAGGTGAACCCTGTGAAAAGAGAACAACACCAGGCAGGGCAGAGCACACCCAGCACTGGGGATGGGGCATCGTGTGTACTGTGCAGACATTCCTTGGGTTTTCATCAGGGAAGAAAATGCAAACACCTGCTGGAACCCTGAGTGCAGGATTTCAAAACAAATTCTATAAAGAATGAGGAGTTCAGTGAGACTTTGATGTACAACACGACTGAGTGTGCAGCCCCTAAACAATGCACAGATATCCAGATCTCAATCTAGATTTATCTCAGGCAGCAACGGCCCCTCCTCACTGTGCAGCTCCCACCAGCCCTGGCAGGATGCAGCCTCACAGCTCAAACTACACAGTCAGTCTTTGCTAATCTTGGCCTAACTCAAAACTCTACTTATCTTTTCCTTTCTAAATCATCCCCAGGACAAGACTAGAATCTCTTTTGAAATGTAAAGGTTCTATAATAAAATTTAGAAAGCACATATGGTACAAATATCAAGCGTGAACATCTCTTCCCATCTTGTACGTTTCAAAGCCTGTGCAAACAGCACTTTTCCCTGGTTTTGATCATGCAGCCAAAATGAGTCATCTGTGAACAATTATGGCTCTGGCAGGGGCCTGACTGTTGGAGAATGAAAGGAAACACTTTATTATTGAAATGATCAGTATGCCAAGCTGAGAGGCGACTGCAGAGAATGTTAAGAGTCCTTTATGCTCCTTCAGGCAGGAAAATTGAAAGCAGAGGATGCAGCACTCCCCTCTCAGACACCTGAGAACACCTGAGTTGAGAATGGGCAATGCATAGCACGAGGAAGTGGGAGCTGTGGAGATGAGCAAGGGAATATATGGCAGGAAAAGAAACACAACCTTAATGCAGGAGGCCTGGCTTAAGAAAGTGTTGGTTATTCCTGGCTCAGTTCTCCCAGGGGAGTCATGAACGTATTAAAGGAACACACAGTCAGAGGCCTCTGTGCTGAAATCCGAAACTATTAAACGACATTTGTTGGGAGTTCAGGACTGGCTGAGTTTAACAGGCTCTTCTGAAAGGGGATGAATGGAATTCCCCTCGAGGAGAAAAAATAGCAACCAAACAATTTAGTAGGAGCATGGATCTCCCTATGTGCAGCGCATTTCAGCAGTGATACTGCTGTGTCTGGGTTTGCTGCCAGCAGGGACTAGGTAGGATCCCTCTAGGACTCCAAGGGTCACTCGGGATCTGAGCTGCTTGCTGAGAGCTGGGCAGGGCAGGGAGCTGGGCAGGATATTGGTTTGATGGACTTGGCAAATGAGATGAGCAGAAGATGGTTTTAAAATTGCTCTATGAACAAGCAGTGTATGAGCGAGTAATTCTTGTCCTCTTTTCCATGAGCAGCTTGCAGAGGGAGGGGGAGCAATGTGGTGATCACCACCTAGAGCCTACAGACTATTTAAAGACCATGAGGGTTGACAGGATGACAAGGGAGACTCATGTAGACAGAACTGCTAATGGAAGGTGTAGGGGGGAGATCAGGGAACAATCTGAGAAGAGCACATTTTGCACTCTGAAATTCAGGTCCAGCTCCCAACAGAAGAGATGTCGGAGGAATTTGAGATCAATATTCAGACAGCAGGACCTCTCAGGTCCGAACATTAGCTGACAAATACCTCTTGCTGTTTCTGAAACCCTGAATTCTGACAACCTTTGAAACAGATTATCTCATCATCACCACAGTTTGGGCAGCATGGATCCAAAACGAAGTGCCCTGGCAGGCCTGGAGCTCAGGCTGAGCTCACAGGCTTTGCACCATGTGAGGGTGCAGGCTCAATATGAGGGGATTTGCACTGGCCAGGGGTAAAATGTAACTCCCCTGTGATCCTGAGCAGGGCAGGGAATGTTTACAGGCGTGGTATCTGTCTTTGCAGGAATCAGCCTTGGAAAAGGTCAGATTCTGCCTTCAGAGTCTCACAGATACCAGGAACCCCACACTCACTGTGTCAGGGCAAACACAAGAGACTGCAGATTCCTGTTACTGAGGGCATTTTGGAGGGTCCCGTTCAGCTCGTTATACAAAGGCACTTTTGCTCCTAACAGAACTCATCTGGGCAGGGCTACAAATTTCCTCCAGATCTACTACAAAAAAGACAGCCTGGCAAGCAGGGACACACCTGAGGTGATAAAACACTTAGCAGCAATGCTGAAAACAGACACCAGGAATTGGAATTTCCAAAAATGCTCACTCTTTGCAGTTCCAGGAAGTAGCCCATGGTTACCTCCACATAGTCAGTGGCAATCCTACATGGAAGGCATCTTGTTTCACTCAAGAGCAGCCTGGAATGTCATGTTGGCAGCAATTGGTGTGCTCTTTTTGTTTGGGTCATGTCACTCATAAACTTCCTTCCATAACACACTGAGCTGGGTATAAACCCATATAATGCAGGGTATTGTGGAGCTTTTCCCAGCTGTGGCCAGGCTGTGCTTTGCACACATGCACTGGACACCTCTCTGCAATTTGATTTGACTTTTCTGAGCAGTCCTAGGTCACAAAAAAGCCCTCACAGTCCATCACTGCTTTGACTATTGCAATAAGATCGTTTCAGTTTTAATGAGATCGTTTCAATTTAAACCATATAAACCCAAGATAACGTCAGTGGTCTCGGAAAAACATTTGTTATACACACTGAGCAGGGAGGAAGCCGGGAGAAGGGAGGGAGGTTTTCGAGCTGAAAACGCCAGAAACGCCAGTGCTGTGTCAGCACGTTAAAGCCTAAGGAAAACTGCTCTGTTCTGGACACAGCCCTGCTGCAAATCCAGCTGCTCACAGGGAATTCCTTCTCAAGGCAGCACCCGGGAAGTGCCCAAGGTGCGAACTCTGCTGCGGCCAGCGCTGGCTCTGAGATTCCCTCATTTCGCCACTGGCCTGGGCTGTCCCCCGGCAGGGCTGTCCCCCGGCAGGGCTGTCCCCCGGCAGGGCTGTCCCCCGGCACGGCTGTCCCCCGGCAGGGCTGTCCCTCGGCAGGGCTGTCCCCCGGCACGGCTGTCCCCCGGCACGGCTGTCCCTGTCCCGGAGCAGGCGGGGATCGCGGATGCAGCGGCTCCGCACGGCTCTGCTGCCGCCCGCAGGCAGGAGGGCGCCGGCTCCGCCTGGGATCGCTGCCACATCCCCGGGATGGGGTTACCTCTCCCTCCAAAGAGCGGGCTTCCCCTGAAAAATCCCTTTCTGCAGAGCTTAAGAAACACGTTCCCTGCTTCTTTCCCTGCCCAAATGCTAAAGAACATTAAAAAAAATAGTATCCATTTTAGTGAAGTTTGTTACTCTAAGCTTCATTACTTCCAACCAAAAAAACACCAACAAACCACAAATCCTTGTGTTTTGAAACAACAATTAAATGAGGAATAGTCCAGGTGAGACCATGGCAAGTCAGCTGAGGAGTAAAGTCAGTGGCAACGCAGCAGAGTTAAACATGCATAGGTTTTATTTCTAGTGACACTCCGAGGAACAGTTCCTAGCTTGTGGTGCTGTCTCCCAGGAAAGTTTGTCCAGATTTCACATACAAAGAGGTCAGGTGGGTTTTTTGGACTTGCACTGCATATTCTATTTTGTTCACAAAAAAGGAGTCAATTATATAAGATGCTGATCAGCCTGAAGGCAAATTAGCAAAACTCTCACACCCATGCTTAATTCCAAGAATACGACTGAAGGAAATCTAAACAGCCCAGGTTTCATTGCTTCCATCTGTAACAGCACACAGGCCTGGGTACGCTCCCAAGCTTTCACCCAAATCACTTCCTGGCCATCACAAAGGTTTTACAGCCCTGCCTGGGAACCTGCCCAGCTTTCCCAACCTGCTTTTTTCCATGTCATACTAAAAAGCATATGTGGATTTAATAATTGCTAATCCAATGACTGCATTACTTTACTGCATACAACTGAGCTAAACATGCCAGCATCAAATGATCCCAGAACCTGCACAAAACTGAATGTCTGGAATACACCTCTGCTTTAGAAACATGTGGGATACAGCCAACAACCACTATGGAACACATCCTGTGCCCAGGGCAGAACTCTGACAAGGAATGTGACTCCTAGGTGGGAGCTGAGGATCAGGGAGCTGAGGATCAGAGCTGAGGTATGGTGCCCAGCCAGTCTGAGGTACAGCAGCCCTTGGAGCACACTTTAGGGAATTTTTCCCTATGAAAAAGGGATCAGAGAAGTATTGACAAAGAGGAGTTATTGCTGCAGTGCACTCCCAGACCTTGGTTCAGACTCGAGAAGAATCAAGGACTTGCTTGGTCATTTGTGACCATCAGACAAAGCAGCTTCCCCTCCCTCTCAAGCCCACTGTGACATGATGGCCACTCCCAGTGAATTTTCCCCTCTGCGATGGAAGCGGCCCCGAGCTGAAGCACACAGAGGGTTTTGGTACAGCTGCCTCACCCCAAGCGATGCTGTCACTCGCTGTCCCCTGTGAAGTGCTCTGACCCACGGGCCCAGCTTTGCTCTCCAAATGCCCAGAGCACCTCCAGCCTGTGGAAGGATGACGAAGAACATCCCACCAGGAGCATGGGGGAGGAGGTGGAGGAAGCTCCTGGCTATCTGCCAAGCCTTGCCACTCTGCTTTTTCATTTTTAGCTTCTGCTCTTTGCTGGAAAGTTTCTACTTATGCTCTGGTTTCCATAGCAACTGCATTTCTTGCCTTTCTTCTCTAGCATTAAATTTTTTATTTGGTTTCCCTTCTTCCTGAGACATGAGTCTCTTTTCCTTTTGTAAAAAGGAATTAAGTGTTGTCTTCTCTTTGGTTGTTGATATTTTTAAAGGAGGTAGGACACACTTTCACTCAGCCACAGAATCCATCTAGAACAGCAGCAGAGATTTAATCTCCCAGGGAAAAAAGTCAGGGGATTCCCTTGCAGAAAAGCCATTTACTGCAATTATCTTAACAAGGTTATGACATGTAAGTGTTCCAGGTACTATGGAACCCAACATTTTTTAAAAATTGACTGCTCGTTTTTATGAGACCTGACCTGGTCATTTTTTCCTCTACATCTAAACATTTTAATTTCTTTTTAAAGCATTACTTATGACTCTTGAGCAGTCTTAGGAGAACAGTTTAATATTGGAAGTGCACTAGAAATGTAGTCTTCAGTTCCAGACTGTAGGAGAATTCAAACTTTTCACTGGCAGTGTTCTCACCTGGCTGGGAGTGAGGTGTTGGGGTGAAGCTGAAGGACCCTTCCTTCCCCTGCCACAGTCAATCAGTGCCCTGCACACACTCACACAACGCACACAGAGACAAAACCCTCACAACTCACAGAGCTTAAGATAATTAATTTGTCTTGCCCTTGTCATGTTGGGACTGAGTTAATCTGACAACCTGAATTCATTCGAGAAAGAAAAAATTCATCAGAATAGCAAATCTGGATTAGATCTACCAATTTGGTGTTTCCAAGCTTCATCGTAAACATAATTTATATGCTGCAAAGCCCTGAAATAATACAGGTTTTCATGCCAGTTCACTATGAAAGATTCTCTCCCCATCTAAATTCTGCAGCACATTCAGGCCATAAACTGACCCTCCTGTACAGTTGTAGATTACAAGGTTTCCAGTCTTTATCTGTGCCTGGTGGGATTTCACAGTAAATTCTTTCAGGGCTGAATAATTAAAAGAAGAAAAACCACAGCATTTGGCTCACAAGACAACACAAACAAATCTGTCCATGGGTGCTATCTTGTTTGCAGCACATGTGCACAGATTTACATGTAGGATTGAGGCTTAGTACTCTGTTTGTTTAGCTTTTTCATTATTCTGTATCCCAAGCATAAGGTAAATTGTATAAAGACTGAACTTGGAACAACTTTAAGAGTGAGCTGATCATCTTAAATCATTTTATTAACCAAACTTTGCAGTTTTAAAAGATTCTTACTTCTCAGAAGAAATAAGGGAAATGGGCCAGAAATGAGGAGCCCAGCCTACCATACCTGGTTCATGTCTCTCTCCTGCTCTTGAATTCCCTCCTCCAAGGAATATCTAGGTCAGGAATTCACTTAGGATCTTATAGAAATCTGGCAATGTTCAGTGTGTTCGCCAGCCAAGCTGTTTGAATTGTCAGATATTAAATATATGTGCTAGGATCAGTACTGTAAAATCCCATTACAACATACACTGTGCATGAACTCCCCACAGATTGACTTCACTGCAGGCCAGGTCCCCCACTTTGAGTCAGGGTCAGGAGGAAAGTTTTAGACATCTGAGCATGGCCTCCCTGCTTTCTTCCCTCGGAGCTCCCAGGATTAGGGATTCAAAGAGCTGCTTTAGGCGTAGTCCCCTAAATCGCAGCCATAATGCGGCTTTTATGTGGCCAGGGACAGGCTTCATGTCTGCAGTGTTTCAATTCCCGGTGTGGGGATTGATTTAGGCAGACAGCAGCTTACTCAGCTCTCTCAGCTGCTGTGCTGAGGCGAGAACATCCAGCAGCCCCTTGCTCATCCTCGCTTGATTTAATGATTTGCTGGCCAGACTACAGAGAGCGGCTCAGGAACTCCTACCCAGCGTGCCATGATTTGTGGCTTGCTGTTGCTCATCTGTAATTGCAACGAGAAATGCTCATCAATCATTCCAGCTCTCCAGCAGAACGTTGGGAGATACAGTAATGGAGAGCTTTCAACCTGGCCTATCTTTTTGAAAACATTCTAATCCTGCAAAAAAAGATCTGGACGCTGTCCCAGTGCCAGGACGAGAGCAGCTCCTTTCTGATCCCAAGGGGCACAACCATCCCTAAGTGAAAAGAACCAATATTCCTCCCCTGAGAGCAGGGACAAGAGGAGGCTGGGAGTAAAATCTGCTAATCTTCATTGCTGCACTCATTAATCCCAAACTCTCAAGTCACAGCATCAAAACATTTTTCTCCAGCTCTCTTGGAGCCCCTTTAGACACTGGAAGGAGCTGTAAGATTTCCCTGGAGCCTTTTCTCCAGGCTGAAGAGCTCCAACCCTGTCAGCCTGTCTCCAGAGCAGAGGTTCATCCTTCATTATTCGCCCTAAATGTCTGGAACTACAGTCTGACACGAGTGCCCCTCTCACATTCCCTGTGCCTGAGCTATCTGAGCCCCATTGCAAACATTTCCTCTCCTCTGTGAAGCACAAGCTGAAAATCATCATCACTTAGTCCCCAGTGGGATAAGAGAATCCCTGTAGGTAAACCCAAGACTGAATGGGGATTCCTGGGAAGCTGCACTCCAGATCTCTACAATCCTTATCACCCTTGTTGTTGCTCAGCCAGATTTGAAAACTCTTTTTCCTACAGCCCTGTGAGTAACACACCTTCCCAATAACGTCCAGATACGAACTGCTCGCATTAATTTCCTGCAGTCTAATAGAACACAATCTTAACACGATTTATTGAGACAATTAAAATTCAGAAAACAAGCTTCTCCGTGCTCCATAAAGCACAGCAAATTTATTTGCTGCAGTCAGTAAAACTCTGCTGCCTAAAGCTGTGCAGTAACTCAGCAGGGCCTGGCCAGGGACTGCGGGACCCTCAAAGCTGAGTTGGGATAATCAATTAGAGCTGGGTCTGCAGCGGGGCTGCTGCAGGGACCCTGCAGCTCCCAGGCCCTTCCACAGCTGGAGAAGCAGAAAAAAGAGTCAGGAAAGAAAAGCTTTGGAGGGTTTGTGGTTGGTCTGTGTTCAGCTGCCATGTCTACCAGTCCTGTCAATAACTGTGATCAGTTTTGAAGCAGTACATTTATACTATCCAGTATTTCAAATTCCCTTAACCAAAGACAGAACAGATTTTTCATCCACCAAATAAAAAAGCCTCTCTAGTTTGGAATTACTGGAATCATTACAAATGTGTAAGAAGGCTGCAAGCATTTGGATACTCCACACTCAAGCTCCAATACATACATTTATGCAATGAAATCACTTAATTTGAAACAGATCACCAAAAAGTCAGCTTGCATTTAGGCTGCCTACAAGAAGAGATGTCACACTAGAGATTTTCCCAGTTACCTATAAAATAATCAGTTCTTTAAAGTTATCTGGTTTGAGAGGTAGTTATTAAGTGAATTTAGAATATAATTGCTCTGAACAATGATAAACTTGTATTATACCTTGAGTAAGCACTATAGGCAGGTGATAAATTGCAAAAGTAATGCTACATCAGTTTAACTTCCTGCCGAGTCACCCTGAACTGCTCCAGCCTTGCACAAAATAGCCCCTGCTTTCATTACTAATAAAACACAGAATTAATTACTCAAAATAAAAGAGGTCTTGAAAATGTGCCCAGACACTGAACCATGCTGGCTTTTGCATTCTTTTCCCCCTTCTCTTTTCTCCTATAAAGGAGCCTCAAACCCATTGCTAGTTATTTCTTCAAAGCCAGCTGCACCACACGAGGTTTTGTTCCCGGACTCTTCCATTCCCAAGTGGATGCTCAGGACCTGCACACAGCAGACTCTCCAGTCACCATACTCCTCTCAAAATACTTAAACTGATCGCTGACTGCACCACAAATTTCATTTCTCTGACTGGATTATGATAAAAAATAGCTCAGTTTTGGAAATCCGCTCAAGCAGCGGAAATATTTTAGACTGGGATCCAAATCTTCCAAATGTCTAGTGCTGGACTGGAATTCTCCAGGGACTTCCAGGCAATTCTGCTCCAGCTTGAACAAGAAGAATCTCTAGCTTGTTATGATTAACAGCTGGGAATCTTTATTTCCCTACTCTCCTGCGAGAAGGATTCCAGCTTCTCCTAGACTCTCATCACCACAGAACATGCAGGTTCAGAGCTGTGCCTGTTTTCATCTCAGCAGTTCTCCAGGAATTTGCTTAAGGATATAACATAGCCAAAGTTTCCAGGAGATTTTAGCTCCTGTTCCCTTTGTGTCACCCCTCACATGCTGACCCGGGGCTCTGGCAGTGGGTGACCTGCACCCTCCTGCCTCGAAGCGACCTTGTCACAAGCAGGACCAGGAAAAAGCCATAAAACTTCTTCAGAGAAACACCAACACAAGGTTCCCACCAATTCCTAACCAGAACACTTAAAAGCTCTTGGGCACCCATCCAGCCCTTCTGGCAGCACTGTGCTCATGTGGGAAGAGAAAGAGAACATGGGAGAAAGAATCCAACCGGCACAAGGAGCCTGAGCAGCCAAACAGCTGCACAAGGAGGCCAGCACAGGCTCCGCAGGGTTCATTTTGTAGCCCAGCACAAGGCTGAGCACAGCCTGGGGCCTCTCTGTCTGTGATAAAGTCCCTGCCCAGCCTTGGGCACCTCCTCTCCCCTGGCTGACCTTGAGCTCTGGCTTTGCCTGCAGAGACAAAACTCTTGCTCCCTTTCCAGAGCACCCAGCTGGGGATAGACCCCCCGACAGGAGAGGCCTTGGAGGTTTTGTAAAAGTCTGAGACAGTGTGGGAGGTGCTTCATGGACCTGCCAGAGTTCCCCTGCAACACCTCCTGATGTAAGAACATCTCTGCTTCTGCTGAGCCACTGCAAAGTCACTTTTCCAGTTCTCTGAGGCAAAGAGTGACACATAACGAAGGCAGGATTTAGAGTGTGGGCTGAATCTCATGTGAGAAGATTCTGACTGCAGAGGTAAAGTATTGGCTGAATTTTATAATGATGGAGTTAATTTTGTTGCTAAGAAAAGCAAAGGCACGATGAGGCCTGGCTCCAGAGATTACACAGTGTGTGGTCTCTGCACTTGAAGAGCTCTGCACAGCACTCACTCATGTTACATCAATTACTTTAACAAAGTCAGATTCAGAATAATATTTATAAAGCTGAGATTCACAGACTTTTTTGCAATCACCTGGGTACAATCACCTTATTCACAAAACTGGCTATAAATTATGCTAATCAGTGAAACACTCAGAAGATGAAGAGAGGTTTCTTATGTAATTTTAAATGGATTCCTACAAAGAAAAAATTAGGAATATATAAAATTACAGAGTTTCAGTGCGCATTTCTATTTGAATCTTGGGCGTCAGTAATAAAAAGGTTAAAGCACTATGATCAGGAAATTTAAAATATATCATTTTATTGTGGGATCCCTTCTATGTCTCCACATAGAAGGATTAAATATAATACTGGAAGGTTTTGGTGGACACAGATGTCATCTTAAACACCAATCCTGATCACTCCAGTGCAGCCTAAATGAAGTGGTTATTTTGCTCTCAAGACAGTCCTTTCTCTGACTCAGTCCCTCTGTTGTGTTTTACAATTATCTTAAAAAGAAACCTTTTCCTTTGTGGTTTTCATAACATAAAAAGTTAAACAACACAGTGAGATACAGATTTCTCTTCATGTCCTTTCATGGGATAATTAAAAAAAATATTGAACTTTACCCTACCTCTAATTAATGGCAAATTCCTGTGCATTATTCAGGTGAGACTGCACCTGCTGAGCAGTTGGTACTCCTCGAAAGTAACCAGCAGTAGAATGACCTTTGTGAAGTGTGTGGTTGTTCCTGTCAGCCCTGGGATGCAAGAGCAGAGGGACTGGCACGCCCGAGGGAGGGTCCTGCCCAGGATCAGGAGTGTTCCCTGGTCATGGAGAGCCGGCAGGTGTCTGACTGCAGAGCTGCATTTCCACCTGTCCAACAACACAGGACCTTCTCTGGCTCCTGAGCAGCCAAGGAAGTTGGGAAAGCACAGCCTGGGAGGTCACTGGCTGCAAAGTGATTCCCATCTTTCAGCTCAGGCACAAGAAAGGTAATATTGCACATGTTTTTAAACAAATCCCAGGATTTGAGGTGAAGTACAGGAAATCCCATATTAGGTGTGACATCTGGCAGCCCTTCCTTAGGGCTGGGTGCTGAGAAGGGAAGAGGATAAATGGCTCCCTAAAGCCAGGATTGGGCTGTGGGCATGGGCTGCCCCATTAGCTGGGCCACTGCTCTTCTCCAGCTGCCTCTGCCTTTTCTAGGATCACAGGGAAGTATTCCAGGCCTGTATCCCAGACCTGTATCCCAGGTTTGTATCCATGCTGCCTGCCTGGTTCACAGACCACAGCTTCTCCACACTTTTTGCCCGGGTTTCTCTTTAGTCAAATTAGATTTTTCCCCTTTTCCTGCTCTGCCCTCCTGTTACTGCTCACAGCTCATCACCAGGTACAGACACAGGTGACTCTTCACCTGACTTTGTTTGACAATGTCTCAAATTCAGATTCCATGGAATTAAAATCCCCAAACAGAGATTACAACTTACAGAAGTTACAACTCAAAATGTCCAGGCTTTTGTAGGACTCAAACCTTTGCAGCCCACTCCTGATCCCTGCAAAACAGCCCTAAGGGCTTTAAACCATTAAGGAATGTCCTTGTGTGTGGATTCTTCCTTGTTTCCACGAGGTTATTTGCAGACACATTAAATAGTGCTGCTACTTGGGACACAAAATCCATTAAGAGAAGCGATGTGCTAAAATTAACTATGTATTTGTTTTCTCTTCAGTTTCTATAGAACAGGAGGAGAGATGCAGATGGTTAACAGCACTGAGATTATAGTGATAGCTGTAAAATTTGATGACTGTTATCAAAAGCATCATATGGCTTATGAGAGCAAGTAGCAATTAAAAAAAAAATATTTCCAAGCTTACCCTGGACAGGGAATAGGAATAGCAAAGGGGGTTTAAAGCCAGTTTCATACTGAAGGATTTATTAAAATAAGAAGATCACTGCTTCAAACCTTGACAGACACAGGTTATGTGAAGCAGTTTGGATGTGCATGAAATAGAGGTGCTGTGTACGAGCCTGACAAAGGGAGATTTAAATCTGGGGTGAGAATTTTACTGCTCAGGAAATCAAGGCAGGGATCAGCTGCACCAATCTGAGACAAAGGCCAAGCAATTGCTCCAGGATCTCTGGCACTCCAGACAGAGCACTCTTTCTCCATGGCTAGAAAAATGCTGCACTGCACCTTGTCACAGGCAGATGCCTGACAAAATAAGCTGAATCACTCACTTCCTCCACTTTCAACCAGAACAAGAGTTTGTTCCACTTCTCTGGATGAAATATTAATCCAGCCTGTAGGAGAACGATACCCACAACCTTCCATCAGAGACCTCTCTGTTCAGACTCCTCTGTGGAGAATTACCTTTGCTCTCCCCAGCTGGAAAAGCTCTTGTATTCCTGTTTCCCCCTCCCTCTTCTGAGCTGCCATGACTGGAACTCCAGACTTTCCAAAGCTACAATGATTTATTGAAACCAGTTCTACTTAGTGAGAGCTCTGGCACGCAGAAGCTGTGCTAATGCACCCAGCAATCCACAGAGCAAGATAAAATCTCCCAAGAACATTTTCAAGTGGTAAAAGAAGAAACGACAAGGGAAGGGTTGGAAGTTTTCAATGCTCCCCGAAACATGGAAGATCAGGAACAGAGAAATAAATGAGCATCTTTTCTCTTAAGGTGCATATCTGCCCATTCACTGGAGGAAAATCAGGGATTGACTCATTAGAAATCAGGACAGACAAAAGGACAGGACACACTGTTCCTTGGCTTGGCCTCCAGAGAGCACATCCAAAGCATCTGTAAGAGACAGACCCTTAACCCTTAAACATTACAGCACTTTCAAAAGTTCCATGTTACATCTACTGGAATTCAAGATTTTTACAGTAGGAGAAAGTTTCTTACAATCCATTGGGGAATATGTTTCTCTGTGTTGGTTTTTAATTTATATTTAATCTCTATCCAACACCAAAATATGTACATATATAATTAGCTTAATATATTCTAGAATATTTCTTGATGTGGCATCCATTTGCAAGGAAAATGACATTAAGCACCAGAACTGAACTGATTTACTGACAAAGCATTTTCAAAACAGAGCTTAAAAGAATTCACCAAGTTGCTCTTAGATGGCTCAAATGCCTGAGATCCAGAAGTCAGGCAGCACTTTCCAAAGGCACATAAAAAACCAGCAATCTGAAATAGCCTTTTACACCTTTTTGACTAAAAATACTAAAACAAGACACCAGTTCTCAAACTTTGACTTTACTCCAGAGGTTCAGTTCTTCCACACAGTCCTTAAGTCATTTAATTTCAGCTCTGTTAGACAGGGGCTGCACAAGGAAGCTTAGTACAAGACTCATCCCAACTGACGTTATTCTTTGCCTTCAGTTCTCTGCTCCTAAATTTAAAATTACAATCTCAGAACAAGGGAATAGGAAATCAGGGTTTGAGCATTCAAAAGCCCCTCATAAAATTGCCATGAAGCTCTGGCTACATTTTTTCAATACTAAATTCTCAAGATTGGAAATTCCAGTTGCTCTGTACTGTTCCCAGTGTGACATTCTGGGTCAGGGTTCTAAGGACAGGCCACCCCAGGGTAGGCTGTTGGCAGTTTCCTGTGACAAAAGAGAAGACATGGGCTGAAATTCCTTGAGAGAAAGAAGGACTTCCAAAATTTCCATGAGGAAATTCTAAATCAGCCTTCCTTTTGCTGATTTTCACTTCCACAGCTGCTCTGCAAAATGGTTTCACATAGACTGAGCCAGGAACCAGGAATTCTCTGGTCTCCTGTGCTTGCCACTGGATTGTCCCAGTTTTTCTGAAGTGCTTCTCTTCTGTTAAAACACTGGCTTCTGTGCTTCATCTGACCTACATGGAGGCAAAATACCAATTTTTAATCTTGATTTTCTTATCTTGATTTTTAAAATGTTGATAGTCTACTGGCAAGCACCAGTAGCGATGACATCATAACAGGAGGCGGCATCTATTCCAAGGAGCTCAGAGCCAGCAAAAACACTCCCAAGATCACAAAAATAGTTCCTATTACATTTTACTCCTTGGCAAAGGACTATTAGATTATATAAAAGGCAAGGCTAGCACAGATACAGGCAGAGAACTTCATGGTAAAGGTAGAGCCTCATCACTCTGGGTCATGCCTGCAAACTGGAAACCTCAATTCTAGGTAGGTCAGACTTATCTTAAGCTGAAGTTCGCTAGAAATGTCCTGATTTAGACTCCAGGCACTGAGTATGGCAGAAAGAGCCACATTCTTTGTGAATTAAGTGAGACTGAACTCCCAGAGAAAGTCTGGCAACCAAGTCAGACAAGAGAGTTGTGGTGGAGGAGAAGAGGAAAGGAATCCGTGTGGATTTCTGAAATTAGGCTGTAAATACACAATGATGTTGCATTGCCAGGGTTGCCACTTTAGCAAAATAAAGTACTTTCTTGTAGTGCAAATGAGAATTCTTCATCTTCGAGGAAACAAAAATCCTGGTCTGCTGAAAAACCTGTGCTGAGATTTTCCACACTCCAAAAGACATGCCAGGTGGACTGTGCTCTCCACAGCAAAATGGCAAGTGTCCTCCAGCAATTTATAATTGGGAAGAAGAGCAAAGAAAGGGAAATGGGAAGGAGGAAGACTGTGGAGCAAGAAGAATGACAAAGGACTAATGGGGAGCACAGGAGATCCTGTGCCACTGCAACAGCATGAGAAAAACTGCCTGTGTGTGACCCTGGACAAGGCACTTCTAACTCAGCCCCCCTTGAGAAGAAGAGGACAAAAGCAGCACATTTAAGCTGGCATGAAGTTATCTGGATTAGAGAAGGAAAAACACTGGAGCATTGCAGTGCTGACGATCAGAGCAGCCCATCAGCCACATGCAGGCAAACAAAAAGTGCTTTGCAGCTACACAGGATCCTGTTACAAGGAAATATTGATCAGTGCTAAGTTGTGGAGGGGTTTGGGAGGGATCCAGCAGGAACTCTCTGCAGAAGGGTTATAACCAGGAAACTCTACCCTTGCAAATTATCTATCACAGTCAGACCAGTGAACCAAGGAACTGCTGTTGGATGAAGTATGAAAAGCAAAAAATAAACACACTTTTCCAACCAGCTGGTGTTTGATCTGAGCGTGCATATGGACATCCCACGGAACTACAGAGCTCTGATTCCACACCCCATATTCTATTGGTCACCCCTGCCAGTGGCTGAGAAATCCTCTGGAGCCAGGTCTGGAATGGAAGACATCTCTGGAGTTCAGAAGTCAGGATTTCATTCCTCATTATAATCATCACGTCTGGCCCTATGACCCGCTGGGAAATCTACAGCTGACAATGTAATTCCAGCAAAAAAGACATAAGTGAGCATTTTTTATTGTTGTTGTCATTATTATCATCAATGAGTGAGAAATAGCTCTTCTGTCCCCAAAATGTGATATTACTGGAAAACCCCACTTGGAGTGGTGCATGCAAGACCTTTCAAAGGTTTTTGAGCATCCATGAAATGAGTGTCACACGTGGCACTGTGAGACCTGAACCCACATATCCCATGTCCCCAGCCAGCACAGTGCCCTCCAGCTAATGGACTGTCCTGGTGCTGCAGCTTGGTGTGATCCAGGCATTCCTTCACAGGATTGTGGAATATCCTGAATTGGAAGGGACCCATAAGGATCATCAAACCCCAACTCCTAATTCCTTCGGTGACTTGCCACAATTTTCCTGATTTAGGCTTCAGCAAAGTAAGTTTTTTCTTCATTAAAGGAGTTGCTTTTGATGATCTGGCAGTGGGCCAGGAAAATGACTAAGTGAAAAGATGCCTCACTGTCAATGCAACAGCTCTTTGCTGTACTCCAAACATTTGCTCCACGGGCCTGGGTGCAAGGAAGCACAGTAGGAGCACGACCTTCTCTTGTTTATCTGAAGTTGATTGACTATGAAAAGTTTAGGTCAGATCAAGTATCAGTTACATAAATCTCCTGTTCCCTTAATTACAGGTACTGAACATTTGCCTTGCAGTACCTGTCAGTACATACAATTCACACACTTCATGCACAGTTACCATTAACATACCAATACAAAAGAAGCTAAAAATCAGGTATTTGTCAAAAATAAATTACAATGAGTCTTCAGCAAAGTCTTAGAACTATTTTTTTGCAGATTTCCCCCTTGAACAGACCACAGTAAAATGCATCATCTGGCTCAGTGGAAGGTGGGACAGGATTTTACAAACCATTAATATTTCTTGCCCTCTCTTTGCTAACTTTGCCTTGTGTAGATAGAAGAGTCTGACTGGAATGCAATCTCCAGAAAAAAAAATGTATACCCATATTTTAGAAGTCACATGCAAGAGTTCAGGATGTGCTAACAGGGAGAGAGTGGTGGCCCCAGGCTGTGGTGTCAGGCCTGCTGTCCTGAGGTGAAGGAATGGCCCCAGTTCTCTCTGCAGGTCATCAGTGGGCAGGATTTGACAGGCTCACAAACTACATCTCGTCCTCTGCAAGTGGAAACACAGACTGCTGAAAACTAACTGTGCTTGGTCTGAGATAAGAGAAAAAGAGATTCTATAAGCAGGAAAATGAGACCTGAGAGTTCTCTGCGTAAAGATACAAACCCAGAAAAGAGCTGCTGTTCTGAATTACAATTACACTCACACTGCAGAAAGTTCGGGTTAAGACCTATTGTAAAACAACTTCTATACAAAAGAGAATGAGACAATCATTGTTCCAACTCTGCTCATTAAAGAAATTCGGAGACAAACCCCAGTCTTTGATCCCAGGCATTGCTAGAAGGGAACTGTACATTGCAAATGAGACACATTCATTTGTAACAAAACAAACCGCCCCCCCCTGCAAGTAAAAAGTCAGTCCCGAAATTCCAAAGTCTTTCCCTGCTTACCTTTTTACGAGGAGGTCAAATTTTTGGAAGTAGTTTCTCAAAGCAACTCAGACATTCCACATTAACTCTCGTGCTACAATAAACAGCTGCAAAACACCCTGATTTATTTCCCGGCTTGGTGTGCATGCTGAACCCCAGAAGAAATCTCACACAGGGAAAAAAAATAAAGGAAAAATACACCCAAAATCCACAGGAGAAGCAACTCAGCCCTCAGGCAAAGCACAAAAAAAGTTCCACAGGGAAACAGAAAGGAAATCCAGTGACAACTAAGAGTTTGGATAAGAAAGAGGGAAGGCAGGCGTGCTCCCCTTGCCTGGAGTCCTGGCTAAAGGTGCCTCTCCAGCAGAATCCACGGAGGCTCCCGGCTCCTCGGAGCAGATGGTATTCACACATTATTCCCGAACAGCAGCATTCCCCAGTCCAATCAGGACGCAGCACTCAAAAGCCAAGTGCTTCCCAGACTCTGTTACAGTTTTCAATAGCTATAGCACAAGATGAATGACTCAGAAAATGAATAAGCAGGGAAAATAAAACCTGCCTCTCCTCGGCAGAGGCACAGGCAGGCGAGTCAGCAGCCCTCAGTGTGCTGGGCACTGGGTACAACTTGAATGCACCTGCTTTTTTCCCTAAATCCTAAATGCTGATTACTTTTTCTCTGTCTTGAATTTGTGTCATCATCTTGGGTTAAAAGTCACAATAATTAAACCTTCTCTCTCTCTTTTTTTTTCCAGTCTTAAAAACAACAAACATTTGTAAGAGTCAAAACAAAGGATGAACTGTGGTGTGCTCTTCCAGACAACTCAGACAAACCCCTCATGCCATCTCCTGTTGAATACATCAATATATATTTCTGACATTAAGGCTTTACAGACCCAAGTTGCAAATGACATGAAATAGATTAATATATCCTCTGGGTTTGTCTGAAGTTTACCAGGAAACTTTAAATGACAATAAAACAAATATCTCTATGAATATATGAAATAAAAATGACTACCAACTTTCAGGGAAAGTAGAACCATCATCCAAAAACTGGCCAAACTGAACTGGAAACTGCTTCCAACTTCTCTGTGCAGCTTCCAAACCATCTCATCCAGAGGGCACGTCTAAATCCAACTCCTCAGCTCAATGCCTGTTTTTTCTGACAGCTGCAACCCAGTAATAAAGGTCGATCTGCTAAACAAAGCAAGTTACTCATGGAAACACACACAGCACCCGGGTCCTCCCTGGAATACCGTGGGGCTCTCCTGAGCTTTCCACAACACTCTGGAATTCTCTCTAGCGCTGGAGCAGAAGTGATTGCGAGGAGGTTTTGCTGTGCCTGGTGCTCCTGCCCCAGCTCTGCTGCAGACACAGACTCTGTTTTTATTGCTGCTGCTCAGGGCTGAACCCGGCAAAGCTGGACACAGCCTGCCGTCGGGCAAGTGGGATCACTTAAATCACTGAAACTATTTGGGGTGAGAAACATTCCCCCAGGTCCCCCTGGACATTTTCAGATCTTTGTCTCTGGCTGTAAATTGATCCTTTGCATTCCTGTCTGACACATGGACTGTGAAAAACTCTTCAGGGATATTCTCCCTGCCCGGAGAAAGGCTCTAACAGCACTTCTGCAAACACAGGGCCAGTCGGAGAGACAATAAAATTTTGTGAACTCTGGACTAACTTTTACTGTTATTATTTTGTCTTTTTTTCTTTTTCTTCATTCTGGACCAAATAAGAGAACGTTATTTGCATTTTACTTTCCTATTTTCAAAACACCAAGTATCAGGGTTTTTCCCTAGGATTCAGAGCAGGACCCATATCCAGAGGCATGGTTTTGCTCCATCAGCCAGGCCCTGCCCACCCAACGTTAAGCAAACAAACCCACACAAGCAGCTCCAGCACAAAGAACAAGGGCTCATGTTATAACATCTGCCACAGCTGCCCACCAACCTCCAGCTGCAGCTAGAGAAGTGTTTAAAGGTGTAAAACAAAACTAGAGGCATATCTAGATCTGCTAGGAAAACAAACATTTTCTGAAGCCTCATTCTGGCAGGTATTTTCTGATCCATGCACTAAGCTCCATAGCAGCCAAAATCATTTTGACAACTGACTCACTGAGTAAGGCATCTGCTGGGCCTCTGAGCCTCTACCAGCAGGAGGAATGCTCGGCAATTACAGCTTTTCCATGTGCTGGTTCCTTGGAGATGCTCGGAGAGGAAGCACATGTAAATCCAAACATGATCCCCATAATGCTCTAAGTGCTGGGATAGCCCTGTGTATGCCCCGAGGAACCTCCTGGGCAAACATCCCAATCAGACATCATAAAGAACATTGGCTCAGGGTAAGCAGCTCTTTATTCTGTACATCCATCTGTAGGGTGGATTTGTTAGCCAGGGATGGGAGGCATCAGCACCCATTCATCTCTCTGGGCAGACCCAGAAGAGGAGGCTCCTGGCCAACAGCTGAGTTGCATCCATGGCATCCCAACAACCTTGGCTGAAAGGCTCAGAAACCCCACTGGGTCAAAATGTGGGGCTCAGATCTCATCAACAAGGGACACTTCCTTCTAGGCTCCTCCAGTTCCTCCACCGGAGTCTCATTAATTTAAAAGCTTCTCACCTATGAACACCTTGATACATCAAAAGTGTGCTTGGAACTCCTCCTCATCTCTGCTCCCAGGAAATCCCTTGCCTGTACACTCTTCCATTCCATCCAGTTATGCTGAATTCACCTTCCAGCTGTGGCTGATGTAGAAAGTTCTGAGAAAGTGGCAGTGCTGTGTGGAAGAGATGGATCTGGGAGGTTCCCTCACAACGCTCTGAAGTTCCTCTCTTCTAGGAGGGATATGGAAGAGGCCTTGAATTTGCCTGACTATGGTAAGACCCTTTTCCTTAGTTCCAAAGAACCAAGAGATGACTGTGACTGTTTCCAGCATCTCCAAGCATGGATGGTTACATTCCATTCATTGAATGTTCCTTCAGGATTCCATCTGGATGGTTCTCCCTTGTTAAATGCCCATAATCCAGTGGGATGCTCATTTATTGACTGGCCCTGCCCTCTTCTACTGATTTCAGCAGGGACACAGAGGAAGCCACTGCATGCAGTGATTGTCCCCAGCTCAGTTCACAACCTGGAAATTGCAGAATGCATCTACAAATCATTACCCAGTAATCTGCTGAATCCTTGATCTCCTATTCCCCTGGAGCTTTCCCATTCAACTCTTTTACCACACATAATCTACAAAAAATTCAGAAGCTCTTGCTTCTGTTTTCCTCTCTATCAGGTGTGATTTTTAATGCATGCCAAGGTGTCATTGAGGCCAGGATGTCATTACTGCCCTTGAACAATGCCTGAAGAATCTCAATTACCAGCAACAGACAAAGTTCAAGCCTGGCTGTCATCCAAGTAAATCACCTGGTTCAATGTGGACGTCAGAGACTGAAAAAAATATGCTGTAATTATTGTGTTATTAAAGCACAATGGTTTAATTTTATTTCTTTGTGGCACAAAATCTGCATCTGTGATTCACACCTATTGTGTAGGGAATATGATTCCACTAAAACCAGTAGTTGGGATCTGGTCTACAGGATTGTTCAAAAAGTCTAATAAAAATCTTGTGCTCTTTAAGGATTAACAACAGAATCACAAAGAAATATTACCATGACACAGAAAAGAGTAAACTCAGAGGTGGTTCCAGTGTTGACAAGAGCTGTACAAACTGAGATCTGAGCAATTAGAAGACACAATGAATACATAATTCATAGATATTTTGTACTCAAGAGTTTGCACACAAATAAAACATCTTATAAATCTTCAGCAGCTTGCAGAAAGCTGCTGAACTGTCTTTTATTCTTGGAGCAGCAAGTGGCTATAGTACAAAAGATAAATCCATAGTTCTGATATGTCATCTCTCTGAAATGGGTAATTTAGGGTTATGGTTTCGGAATCAGCACATTCTTCAGCAAGTTTCTTCCAAGAATTTTTTTTTTTTTGGTGAAAAGAATCAAGTAAATCCATGCCAGTACATTAAAAAGAACACTTCAAAAAGTCAGAGCTGTGAGCCACCATAAAATGACGATAATCTTTCTCTACACGCCTGCATTCCAGAGAATGGAAAGAAAATAATGGGTGGGGGAGAAGGAGAAAATAACGTGGGGGTTGCTTTAATGATTTTTAAAATCCATATGAGAAACTGTAGCTTTCTGTGAGCCTTCATCCCATGCACAGGAGAAAAATTACAGAACCCCCTGCACAAATCTCCAAATGAAGAGCAGCCTGTCAGGCTGTGTTCAAGATAGTCAAGCACTGCAGCTCCCTGGAGAATCACAGAGAAAAATCCAGTAACCACTGCACCCACAGGTGATGGTTTTATTCCAGGGGCTGTTATGTCAAGGCAACCAACACAGGTTAAATCTCATTTCAGGCCCCCACATAAATGAGTGGTGATTCCCTGCTCCAGCTACAAGCAATAATAAATCTATGAGGCATCTCCATGAAAAGTTGGCAACTTAATTTGATTAGGCAAAAAAACCCCCCTGTGCTAAGAAATGAGACACAGCTTCCCAGTCTTGAATATTCCACCAACGTCCTGTGAGCTGAATTCACGCATGTTAGTAAGCAAATGGAAGGGCTGCAGGAGGCAAAAAAAGCAACTCTCAAGTACATTATTGCCACAAATTCTTCAGAACAGCTTTTTCTGTCATTAATCATCTCTTGATTGTGCTGGCAATAAGCAACACAGAAGGAACCGAGGCTGAATTTTAAGGTAGATGGTTAACCCACATGGACTCTCAGGCAGAGCAAAAATTAAAGAATGGACTTCATTCTGTTGGCACAAAAGGGGTTTTGATTTGGCTTTCTTGAAGGTAAAAAGGCACTTCTACAGCAAGGACAGGAGTTCCAAGTCATGGTCACTCCCCAGGGCATTAAGACTTGTCACATGAGCAGCCCACTGGGATAAACACAACTGTTCCCAGCATGTCCAGAGCTGCTGGATATCCAAGGGACCGAGGGGCTGCTTCCAGAACAAGGCAATGTTCTCAAGGGGCAAATCTTCCTGAACAGCACTCTGCTGGCTGATTCCTGGGAACTTTCTGTTTACTGAACTCATGCAAAATAATGCCTGGGATCTCAGACCAGCAGCTGAGTCCCTCAGTCCTGCAGTGCCGCAGCTCTGGCAGCAGCACAGGGAAGGAATTGACCTGATCAATAAATGGTTCAACCCATTTGTTTACAATGAGAGAGTTTCAAAGTAATAAAAACAAAACTAAAAGGAAGATGGGGATTTGCATAGTTAGGAGGGGGAAGCAGTGAAGTTTTTTCCCAGATCCTTGGTACCAGCAGTGCTTGCTTGTCTCTCATTTCCCAGTTTATGAACTTCCCCAGTCCTTGCTGACTTATTCAAATATTTTGTAGGAAAATGAAGTTTCTACACAATGTGACAGAATATACTTTAGATATCTGTAAGAAAAGAACGAGAACCTATGTATCTTAAACTATGCATTCTAAATTCAGTGAGGAATTTAACGTACTAGAGAAAATAAAGTTAAACTTGTATTTCCCTCAGAACCCAGACACTCCGTGACTTCTAAAGGCCAGATTCTAACGTTGGGATGGGCAAGAACACCTGCTTATATATTTGTTAATGTCAGCTCAAAATATGCGTGCACTTCTCTGAAAATCCTAGAACTTCCTGCTGTAAAGAAAATGAGATTTAATTCTGTGTCTCAGTGGTCTAAGAGGAGGCATGAGACATGAGAGGTAGATGCTGTTCTTCTAGAGAGGAATTAATATAACTACGTATAAAATAGAATAGAAAAGAGAAATAAGAAGTGTGAGACTCCCCTCTTAATATTTTTATGTAAATATCATCATTTGAAACACCACGGAAATCTGTCCTTGCTTATTTTAAATTTGATTTCAGTAGGGCAGAGAGCCCCAAGTAAAGCAGGGCTGCCCACTTATATCTGCCCAGTCAACTGTTCACATAGTTGAAATGTTACTTCATTCCCTTAACCACATTCTTTCCACACAGTTTTAAGTCTCTGTGATATTAACACTGCAGTTGTGTTGGACTTGAAGCTCTGTTTATCAGCAGAGAATATGTTGTGGGAAATCCATAACTACTTCCTGAACAATATTTATGTAGGAAGTGGAATATTTAGTGGATTTCAAGCTGTATTCAGAATATACTGAATGCATATTAAACAGTTGAGAATCAATTTATTCCAAAAATCACCATCTGAAATTGTTTTCATAAACATGAATACTTTGTTGTCCTCAATGCAGCCAATTCTCTCCACTAACGGAGAAATAAGACTTGCAAACAACTTTTCCCCTCAATTTATGCTTTTTGTGTGCTTTCCAATAGACTGGATAGCAGAACATCAGCATGTGGAATGCTATAAATCCATGGAATAGCTGCATTTTTAACCATGGACTTTAATTCCAGGGTGAATTTATGTGGTCCTTGGCTAAATATATCCTCCTAAGTAAATTACTCATGCATCTGCCTGTAGGAAAGCTTTCTGCAGATAAAGAATCTATTCCCAAATGCTACATCTGACAGCAC
Source organism: Nicator chloris (assembly GCA_013400495.1). Lineage (NCBI taxonomy): Eukaryota > Metazoa > Chordata > Aves > Passeriformes > Pycnonotidae > Nicator > Nicator chloris. The sequence goes on from WAAE01003309.1 coordinate 253,655, forward strand.
AAACAGCACAAAGTTACATTCTTTTCTCAGTGGCAAAAAGCCCCCCAAACTGAATAAGGTGGAATGCACAGGTCCCTCTTCCCTCTGCACAGACTGCTCAGGAGACAGGTTAATTCTGCCTGCTTCCTGCTCCTTCCAGTAGAACAAATATCTCAGTGTATCAGTCTACTACACATTTGTCTCCAGACCCTGTAAACAGAGGGATTTCTAAGCTCTTGTGAAGCACATTCCCACATTCATTTCCACTTATCCATGCAGAAGACAGTACAAACACATGCCTACCCCTGTGCCTTTAGGATGGGTAACTCAGACACTCTCATTATCCTTTTTTTTCCCTCTCTCTTCTATGTTTTCTACTTCTTACCATTGGAGTTGTCCTGGTCCAAAGGATTATCTGGTTCCATTACTTCAAATAAAAGCATCCAGCATGCAGTTCTCCATGCAGCAGAGGCATAAAAACACAGCAGTTGCCTAAGCTGATTCACCTGATTTATGAATTAGTGCAGCATCCATAAGAGGCTGTGTTTCTTCTTTTGTATTACATCTGGCTCCTTTTCCAACTCGATGGCTGGGTATTACAGCATGCAGGCCTTTTTCCAGCATCCTCTTAATGCATTATATTTAAAGTAGCAGCAACCTTTTTCTCCCATCCCCCAGACTAAGTTACAGCAGTAACTAGGCTGAGCTGGCAGCGAGCGCAGCTCATTCAGAGCAGGACCTGCAAGCGTTCTCCGAGTCGTGGTGCTGCATAAAGAGGATGATTGATACAATAAAAAGTAAGTGGGCTTTGACACAGCACGGGATGCACTGCACAAAATCCCACCAAAACCAGGCAGAGGTCCTGAGGGTTTGGGGAATGCCTCGCCGAAGCCACAGTCTGCACCCCCTCACGCACAAACACAAATTATGTCCTGTTCCCTCCTCCTCCCCTCCACCCCCCGCTCCAATCTTTTATAACCCTGGATCTCCTCCAGCAATAGTCTGTTCCTTCACTCAGTTTATAATAAACTCTGCCATTCCCCCGTGTCCCTCGGGCTGGCATGGAGAGGAAGGAGGCTGTTTGCAGAATGAATAGCCCAGCCCGTGCCTGACTGCGAGGCAGCTCCGGGACTCTGCGCCGGGCACTCGGAACTTGCTGCAGCAGCAGCCTTTGGCTGGGGACCTTGTCCTGCATTTCCCTGCTCTGCCAAGCCAGGGCTGCTGCTAGGCTGGCGTTGGAAAAGCTCCTGCAAAGGAGCTGAAGGACGAGCCCCAGCTTGGCTGGACTCGGATGGTAAATGACACCAGAGTCTCTCCACAGAGCCCGTATCAGCTGACAGCCAGATCACAGCACTGCAAGTCAGGTCACCTTCACCCTGCTCCTTGGGTCTGCCACTACCTCCTTGAGACCTCTTGTGATTCACAACTGCTCCCTGTGCCTCAATCCTCTGTGATAGTGACATTGAAATATACCTTATCTCACAGGAAAGGAGCTGAAACCTCCCAGCTTTTCATGGTTTGAACTTCTTGGATAAATGATATAGTACAAGGGCTGAGGAAGAAGACTCCACCACCTGGTTGAGGAATAAAAATTTCATTTCCTTGGAAAACATGTCCACAAAATAACAGAAAAATATATCAAAGTGTAACTCTAAACCAAGCTGTGCCTCCGAAAGGTAAATTCATATTGCTGTTACAACAATCCTGAAATAATTCTCCAAACCTAGCTTTCAGGATCAATTTTACCTTGAACCCCCAATCCAAACTCTTTCCTCCACACTCCAGCTAAGGCATTAAAACATACCTTGCTTCGAAAGAATGCTTTTCACAGAATCCAAGGCAAGAATGGCTCTAAACACCTAGAGCAGCCTGAGTGCATTTTGGGGTTGCCGTGGCTGGTGCCAGAGCACTGAGGGGCAGGGGTTGCTATTTCGGGCCCTGGGTAACGCTCCTGCCTCAGCAGCTCCCCCTTCCCAGAGCCAGGGAAGAGGCTCTGGAGCTCCCCGCTGCCTCCGGGAGCTCCGGGCTGTGGGCGGACAAATGAATGGCTGGCTGAAGGCAGCAAAACACGGAGCTCTGCCTGGAGGAATTAACAGCAGCCTGACAGGACTCTGCGGTAATTGTGCCTTGCAAACCCATTCTAACACTGCTCCTGAGGGCTAGGCCATATTAATAGAAGCAAGACTCATTTCCATCTATTTGTTTTAGGTATTGCACAGTCTATAGCCCCTGTTAAATACTGTTCTGAGATCTCTGCCCTGGGGGAAATTACAGTGCTGCAAACCCTCTATTCTCCCCCCTCGCACCCTACGCTCCCGATGTTCTTTACAACTTCAATACTTCTCCCACTCGCTGACAAAACAAAAAAACCTCCCTCTTTCCACCTTCCCCACAAAAACACCTACTCGGTGACTGCAGGCACATGGCACAGCCTGTCAGCAGTGCTCCACCTGCTCTGGGTCATGTCCACGGGCCAGGATCAGTGGCTGATGGAAAAACGTGTCTTAACTTCTGACTGACACATTGCATCCCTCCAGGCCGTTAAAAATGGGTGTGGAAGGGATTTGGAGACCTTTTGGGGGTGAGGAGGCCTGAGCAGGTATCATCTGCCTGTCCTGTGCCCCAGGATGTGGGGATATACAAACACAGGCTGTGACTCACTGACTGCTCAATCACAAGGGACTAAAAATGCCTGGAGAATCAGGACTGTCGAAGTAAAGGAACCCATACTTCTGCAAGGAACATCTGAGTCAAGACAAATTATATACAGAGAAACAATTTGTATTCTGCCATGAAACAGATGCTGCATATACATAATAGAGACAATTTAGAGTCAGAAAAAAATAAACACCTGTGAAATCTTTCCTTGTGGAGAGTCAGAAATAATCCAGGAATGCTACAGAATAGCTAAGATCAAGAAATCAAGACAGGAAAGTGAAAAGCAATAGTTATTTAGACCTCGATGATTTTGTGACAACCAATTTGATTTTAATGACATCCAAATGATTTGCTAATCTCTAGTTACAGACCTAGCAAAAATTAATTCTTAATGTGTAAGTCAGAATGATGTCAATATTTTGGCTAAGACTCTTTACAATTGCTGACAATTGAGCAATTGTCATACCTTCTTTGTTTGAGCTCAGCTCATGCAGTGAGGCAAAGGAGCTCATGCCATGATTGTGAAAAACAAGGGACAGTTGGAAGACCAGGGCTTTGATCACTCGGGATTTTAATTGCTCAGGCACTGAAAGGAAAACTGTAGAAGTGAAGAGGGAAATGATTTTTCAGACAAATGGCTGGATGGTCAGAGGCTGTGCTAGACCAAATCCTAGGAAATGAGCCAAGTGCACTGAACTAATGAGCATGGAAAGAGAAGTCCAGCAAGCATGTTCTCTGAAATACCCATGAGGTTAAGTGGAACACAAAATGGAGAGTTTGGAAAGCTGACTCTTCAAGGAAGGAATTTAGAAATTGTTGGATGGCAATGGAAATTGAATGTCTTTCTGTTACTGTCTAATCAGAGCATCTCTGCATTCCCCTCAATAGCTGGTTTGGAGACAGAAAAAGAACTTCTATCTAATTTCCTAATGGGTGCATGATGTTTGCTTCAGCATCTTTTATGTACCAGGCTCCAGTCATGCTCAATATGTCAGACTTTATGCTGGAGGAATTGGGAGCTGTTACTTCCTAACTCCTATGTCTTTTCCTAACAGATGGAATCATCACTCACATTGGCATTTATTTTACACCATAACATGAAATTGTAAACAAGAAAGATGACCCTTGCTTCTGGTTTGCTGTAAAGCTTGGGGCAAATCACCTCATCTCTCTTTTATCAGCCACACTGATCCGCACTGAATCTTTATCATGAAGAAATTATTTCCAGATTAAGCAATACAGCCTAAGTTTGCAGTGTATATGTGGTGATATAACTGGTCTTGGATTTATTTCAGGGGAAAGGGTTTCCTTTGCAGGTCTGTTTGGACCAGGTTTCCCCACTTCGTGTATAGTAGCAATAGAACACAGCCAGCAGAGTCTATAAAAAGCCTGTTTTCTGTTCTACCAGGTGCCTAAAGATCTATAGGAAAAAGTAAGTAGAAATATTGTATAAACAAATGCAGCCAAGAGACACTGTGAGAACAGCACTCCATTCCTTAAAATAATATTCCATTCATCCAGAAGATAACCCATCATACTCAGTAGTATCCCACTATGGGAGAAACTCAAGTTGGACTTGTTGATCTTAAAGGTCTTTTCCACCCACAGTGACTCCAGGATTCTGTGATTCAACAAGGAGACACCAGAACCCTTGAGGCTGGCTCTCTGCAGGAAGGAGTGAGGGCAGTTTCAGCTGCTTTTCCCTGGGAGCAGGGCGGGCTCCGTTCCTTGGCGGCGGCTGGAGGCGGCTGTTGGGAGCAGAGCAAAGGCCCAGCATGATGCCCCAGCTGCTGCCACCACCCAGCCCTTCCCAGAACACAAATTCCCATGTAGGAGGGAGCAATCAATGCCTGCGGGTTGAAAAGCCAGCGAGGCACAGACCTGCTTAACAAAACCCTTTGCCAAGGTTACCGGGGGTGTTGTCAAAGCCTCCTCTTTTGTGAGGGCTGAATAACAATTCATACCCAGTAACCAGCTTCAGTTTCTTTGGTTTTACCTGGCACATTTTCAAAGTCACTGCTCATAGCTGGGGCTGTTTGCATTGAGATGCAGCTTATCTTGCCCTGGACAGCAAGTGCAGGGATCATCGACTCCAAAACTTCATGCCAAAGCCCTTTTGTGCTGCTTTGCTGCTTGAGCTGAACTACAGCTCTTAGAAATGTGCCTGAATATGTCACAGGCACAAATGGAAATGATGCAGCCTTGGTTACTTCATAGTGAGGGGGAAGAATCTCCCCAGGAGATTCTTCCCAGTTTAACCATTTCATTTAGAGAGGTCAAGTATTACTGGGATCTTCAGGAGGCCCCAGTTGTAGAGCAGCCCCAGCTATGAAGATTCTATCTGTGCAAATGCTCCTGCTATTAAGTCAGCAGGCTTTTATCTTAATTTTCAGAAGAAAGTGATGCTCTAATCACACATCTGAGGTGGCAACCTTTCATCCAGAACTCAGCAAAGCTCAACCACAGAGAAAAAGCATGTGCAATAAAAAGGTGTAATGATTAAATGGAGTGTGAAAAGCTGCAAGATCAGTGTTGGAGAAAGAGCCAATGTGAAAGACATTCCCCAGGATATCAGTGCAAGGGCTGGCTCCTGTCACACCTTCCCTCAGTGCTCTCTGTGCTGTGAACCATTAGGAGTTTGGTGTTTCAGAATGTTCTCTGGTAGAAGAGCAGTTCTGTGTCTGGTACATGCCCAAAACACGGCCCTTCCTGAACTCCCTTCGCCTTCAGAAGCCATTTGCTGAACAGACTGAGCCTTTTATCTCTATTTAAATCTCTGCCACAAACTACTAAATCTTGTAATTATTAACAAACAAAATTCTAAAGAAAAGAAAACAACAAAATGCTTTAGAGTTACAGGCTCCATAGTAATTATAGAAAATATAACTACTACTATGAAAGGAGCACACATTAAATAATCTACTGTGAAAAAATGCCAACAATCAAATGTAGTCAATATTTTAAAGACCCCCAAAATTGATAATAACATCAGGATATTCTTTCAGGGTCACTAGAATATAACTGCACCTCCTGCTACTGTAAACTTCACCCTGAGGAAACTGTCTTTGGGCTTCTTTAGTAAAACCCGACTGGAAGTTTAATGGAGGAAAATAAAACTAAACTGACTCCTGGGCAGAAGTAACAAAAGGTCTGCAACACCCAGTGTTCTGTGCCCAGTTTACCGAGCTGTCTGCTGAGATTCGATCTGAGCTGACTCTACAGATTCCTCACTATGTTCCTGCAGTTGTCTCCTAGAAACAGGAACAAGAAGCATTTTGCTGTTTTCTCAGCTCTTTTGGAAAACTCTGCAAAGCTTTGCTCATGTTTCAGATGCCCAGGGATCAGTGTGTGTTGCCTCAGCGGAGGGACAGCCTTGGAGAGTGCATTTCTTGTCGCTGCCACGTTATGGAAATGAGATACAACAGCAACAGGTGTAACATCAATGTATCATTTATAAAAGCTCCAATGAAAGTACCCATAGAAAGTGCAATTCAGAGAAATACTCATATAAACATTTGGATACTTAACCAGGATCCTGAGGATATCCAAACATTGGGTCAGTATCTTACAAGTGTAGACTAGATTGAAATTTACTTATCCTTCCTTCTTTCACCAAGCTAAATTCATAGAGAATGGAGCTCTGAAGGGATCTTACTGCACAGCAACACGGGGCAAATCACATGCAGACTCTTGAAACACGGACAGAAATTTCACCTGATGTTTCTGTGAAGAACCAGGCTAAAAGAAATATAATCCACATAAACTAAATCCCCAACAGTGTCTGCTGAAAAAGTAGCCCTGGTGAAGCATTTCTAAATCTTTTTGTATATTGAATATCATCTTTTCTTCCCTCTTCCAGGTATGACCAGTGTCATACTCCATGTAAATGAGGGAAAAACTGACATCCAGGTTCTCTGGAATGTCGATGTCCACAGAGCAGCAGACTATTCCCATACATCCACAGTTACAGTGTAGGAATGCTGGACTCCTTTCCATTTGCAAGTTCTCTCCAGAAATACACGGAACTTAGACAGAAGAAAAAATTCCAGATAATGTATATGCACGTGAACAGAGCTGCTGCATTAAAACATAGTGTGAGCCCTCAAAGGCTGTCAGTTTGTCTGCTCTGAGCCTGCTCCTTCTTCTCCTTCATTTCTTGTTTCCTGTCTTTACCTCCTTCTCTCCCTTTCAGTTTAGAGATTCAGCCAATTGTTGTCCTTCCAGATCAAGCAGCCTCTTCATTTCACTGGCTTTTTGAGGCTAAATTTCTCCAATGGGCTCCTGCATTACGTGAAACTCCCATAGCAAAATGCAAAGGTTTTGAGCTAATTTTTGTTTGTTGCTGTCACTTGGAAAGTGAAACCCAAGATAAATGATGGCTTATTCTTTCTTAGAGTTTCTAATCTGTTTCTGGTAAAAAAAAAAAAAAAAAAAAAAAAAAAAAAAAAAAAGCTTATAATGTCTCTTTTTGGGATATTACTGTCAGTCTTCCTTTTTGCTGTCCAGTAACTTCTGGTTTCACATTCACTTTTTTAATATTCTCTCTTGCTTTAGGCAGAATGAAAGTATGAGAACACAGTCTCTGTACTTACTCAATTACCTCTGGCTGAGCCAAGCCCTCAGAAACAGATCGAAATACCTGACAGAGAAACCAGTTTTAACCCAGTTTCCATAGAATTGTTGAGATATTGGTGGGGGTATGAAGTACTGAAATGAAATCTCATTTCAGACTTGGCTAGAAAATCCGAAACTTTACTGAAATCAACAGAAAGAGGAAACATAAGGTGAAAAGACAGAAAATAAATGCTCATCTTGGCATCCTTGGGAGGTTCAGACCTGCTATTCATTATGCTGATGAACAAAAAATCCTGACTAATCAATCATCTACCCTGCACTTCCTTTCCTGACTCCTACGATACTTCTCCAATTAGTCCATGTGAGGCTTATCCTTTGTCTTTCCTACAGAGTATTTTGGGAATCAAGAACAGTTATTTAGGAATCCCACCCTCCTTATCCATTCTTCCACCACAGATTGGCCCTCAGGTGAGGGAGTCTTCTCCTGTTTACCCTGAAATATTTCTTAGCTTGGCAAAGATGAGGGTCAAATCGAATTAACATTTACTTATAGCATTTTAGGCAATACAGCTGCAAAGACAAGAAATGAAAGAAAAACATTTTAGTCTACTTAAACTCAAATTAAATATACAAGTTTCTCTCTCTGTGTATGCAGGTGATTGATACAGTTGGTTTTCCACATCCAGGCATTCTGTCTCTGCTTATTTTACCCACAATTCCAGACTGCCTTTCCTGGTGGAATGTACTGGGTTTGTAACTGATCTTTCTATATATTTCATCTCCTCTAGAAACTCCAGTAAGGTATGTACAGCTTCTTCATCTTTTCATTAACTTGTTCATTTTCTGTACCAAGTCTGATTTGCTGCAGTGTGTAACTGCTTTAGACTCAGCTGCTGATGCTGTTGACTGTTCAGACATGTGTGTCCACCTCTCCCTAGGCAATATTAGCATCTTCAGACTCTCCAATCTTCTAGCTTTGTTCTAACTGAAATTATTAGAATGGTTGGAAGAATTAAAAGTACTCTTTTCCCCCTTCCTTTTTAGCAGCCTACTTTTATCTGATTTAGCTTTGTCCTCGTTTGCCTTCTTATTCTGACAAGGAGATACAACAAATTTCTATAATCTGTTCCCATCACTTGATAGAATAATTTTAGTGTCAGATGAAACTGTCTTTGCCTGATGCTCAGAAATGCTTTTCAGGCTGCACAGACTCTGAGATCTCCTCTTGGGCTTCTCTTCTGCTGCAGGTTTTTATCATCAGCACAAAATCCTCCCCGTGTCCAATTCTGCAGCCACAAGGGGCATGTCAGTAAGACACATCTGTCCCAGGATCCCATAAAGAGCTCCTCACACACTGGAGCCAGGGCCTTAAAGCTCTTTGAGCTCCCGTATCAAGCACCAATTTAATTTCTCTTTCTTCATCAATTCTTCATTCTATCGTGATGTCTTGGCAACATTTTGTTCCCATTCAACATTCATCATTAGCTTCTTTTTTTCTCTTACTTCCTTTTATATTCCTTTCCCTCCCATCTGCTAATTTCAAAGGAAATTGCCTGGTATTCAGCATTATCAGCCAATCTGTTTACTGTGCTCTCATTCCAGTGAAGACCATTTCTCACACACTGAGCTGCTCTGCCTCACCCCCTACCCACTGTTATTATCCTCAAAGCCTGTATTTTCTTCCATATGCCACCTAGAGAGCTAAGTACCCCTCCAGAGGTATACAGCTCCCCAAAATTCAGTCTGTCTTTTTAGAATTAGGATGTGGAAACAAAGATCCATAGGGAAGAAGCGAGTTTCCCAGACACAGGCCTTGCCTCCCTCCCAGGCAGTCCCAGTACAGTGGGTACATTGGCACCCATGGGAAGGAGAGGTCCTGGCACCCTTCTTCCTATTGGAGGAGCAGCATTCCCACCCACACATCCCACACCCAGCCAGGGGAGATCAAGCTTTTCTTTGAGAAACAGCTTCTCATAGTCTCAAATCCTTCCCTGCCACCACACGAGCCCAGCTGTTCCCAGCACTCCCTCCTGGAAGCACCCAAATAATTTCTGTTCTACATCGCTGGTTTTGCCGATCCTGCCTTGCTCAATATTGCACAGTTTGTGAATTCATTACTGACAATAACTCTGATTTTGACCTCATGCTCCAAGCCTTTAAGATAAAAGATGAATAATACAAAGTCTCCTTTGATCCCTATCACAGTGGCTAATGTTGAGAGTCAAATGTTGCAACAGTCCTTGATAGCAACGACATGAGAGCTTTGCTTACCCAGGGCCAGCAAGTGGAATGGCTGCTGAAAGCCAGAGGGAAACAACTCACAGGAAAGGCGTCATGAAATCTCCGGATGCCACAATTCTCCTCTCAGAGTCTACTGAAATACTTTAGAGAGACCCCTTCAAAGGAGGTTGACATTGTGAGTGATGGTCCTATTGAATTATTTAAAATATCAATATAAACAAAAATATGCATCTGTTTCTACAGAGATGAGATCAGCTGACAAAAATGATCTCCACTATGAAATGTCAGATGAGAATTTACAAAGTGATCAGGTCTTTTCAAATTCATCATTAACTTGGCTTTAAACAGAGGAGTTTGGAATACATGAGAGACTGAGATTCCAGCTTGTCAAATACTATAGTCTGTATTCCAGGTAGATGTTATGAAATATCTGTGTTGTTCTGAACAGAGATTTGACATCTTCTCTCTGCCCTCAAGCTGGTCCATGCCAAGTGAGGTATTCCAGCACATCTGTAATTTTAAGCAGGTAAGCAAACAAACCTGCTTCAAAGTTGAAGCATTTTACTTAACTTTGATAAAAGCAAGTCTTGATAAAGTCAGTGGAAGCCACACAACCTCAAAATATCTAAGACCAATTTCTCTGGGGCTAATTAGGAAAAAATATTAATATATATATATTTGACTCTTGAAATTAAAAACAAACCTCAAAAATGTCTAACTTTTGTATGACTTGGTTATCAATTATCCAAATCTTTATGTGCTGAAATGACTGGATTCTTGTGCAACAGAAAAGTAGATCAGAATAATTTTACTGAATATTGGAGCTTGATTCCTTACCAACTGCAGAAGGTATCATGCTGCTGTATTGTATGTTGCTTAGCAATATAATGTGAGAAGCAGCACCACAGTCCTTGACAGCACCATTGTCCATTGAAATGCTTGTGAAATATTACCTGGGTTATATAAAGGTAGCACACAGTCACAGAAAATAGCATGAAGTTTCCAAAAGCACAATGAAGGCTGGAAAGAAAAGGCATTGCTATTCCAATGGCAAAAAGGTCTCCCTGGATGATCTTTCACTATCTGAATACAGGCAGCATAAATTAAATATGGAGAAATCATACCTGTGAAGTGTCCCTGCAGCTGTGCTCACCAGTGATGGGCTGTAGAGCAACTCTTCCCTCCCACTGGAACAGCTGAGGCCAGGGGTGTGCCAGTGCCTCTGCACTACTGCCTCAGACAGACCTACTGCTTGTTGTTCCTTGTCTTGAGCCCCCACTCAGGCTGAGCAGAATATGGGCAAAAGGAGAAGCAGCAAGCCAAGATGGATTTGTTCTACAAAGAGATGACATGATAGGGCCTTATCAGTTAGATAAATGTGAATATTCACCTCTGGAGGCCTCTCAGCACCCCAGGGTCACAGGCACACCTCCCACACTCACAGCATCCCAGGGTGCCAGGGACACCTCCCATACTCCCAGCACCCCAGGGTCACAGGCACACCCCCTGCACTCCCATGTTTGCTTTCACTCCAGGCCCTTTGGCTGGGCTTTGTGTAATTCTGAAATGCCACATGACTGAGCTGGAGTGGCAGTGCCATGAATAACTCCAAGGGTAATGGATTGCTCTGAACTGCTGCAGTAGGAGGTCACAAACCCAAACCCACACACAGAACTGTGTCACCAGCAGACTGAACCTGAACTCAGAACCTTGCAGTTCACAACACAATCACTGGATTCACCAAGTGCTGTCAGCTGAGCAAGCATCAGGCTCATATTCTTACTTGGTCATACGGAACAAACCTCACATTATGATGGTTCATAAAGAGACAGGACCATATCTGCATCTTAGTAAAAAAATATTGAATGGACATGACAGATCCTAGGGGCCTTTCCAAGGACCAATTCAAGATTCCCTTTTATAGTATTTGGCACACCACAGAGTTTATTCAGCTTGAATTAACTAATGGATTTGAGCATTCTCTTTAACAAAGAGAAAAGATGTTGAGTTGCACTGACTGCAGAGTTACAGAATGCTTTAGACAAATCTCACAAACTGATTTACCACAGAATCTGTGCTGGCTTTCCTCTAAACTCACAGGAACTTATGCCTTATATTTTAAAATGAGAATTTCTAAAATGTGTTTAGAGTATTTATTTTTGTTGATAGATGTATTACAAATAAACACAGGAAGTTATTTGCCTTTATAAAAAAGTGAGGATGGACAAAGTAAAAAATGCTGTGCTGTTGAATGAAACCAGAGAAGAGAAGCAAAGGTTTCAGGTGAGCCATACCCTTGCAACATGCCCACAAACCCCACTGCATGAACAAACAGAGCATGGATTTAGAGGAGGATCCAATTCCTTCCCACAGAGCAGAACCTTATACAAATACAAGAGTATCAATAGTGAGACTTAACCTGTAATAAACCTCACTCATTTTCACCCAAGAGAAATATGATTTTGATCTCGAGGATCGAGATGACACTCAAGGAGTATCATTTGCATTTGATGTGTAAGACCCATTCTCCTAAACCAACATGAAGTGAGTGGTTTAAGCAGGAAGGGCACTTAAGCTGAAAGTAATTATGTTTGTCTCCATATGAAAACAGAAGTGTTTGTTACAGAGACCTTCCTGAGCTCACAGCTACTCCTTGTAGCAAACTGTGCAGCCTACTCATGCTGTTAAGGACACAAGCCCCCTTCATGATGCAGGGATTCCAGAGAGGAACTGGAGAAAGGCCCTTAGAAAGATCTGTTCCCGCCTTGTGTCCAAGAAGGCAGGATTTTCTCTCTGGAAAAGAAGGAGAACTTGTACCAGTCCCAACTAATCATTGGGTGGTGCTCCCAAAACTTTGATAATTTGAATAGGGACTGCAGAAAAATGTATGGGTCATCAGAAATATTCTATGTCCATGACAGCCTTCCTTTGGCCTTTGAATCATTTCATACTTCTTTGAATTCCTTAATGTGGCTCCTTTAACTTAGCTTTTTTTAACTTCTGCTACATATTCTTGGTGTTTCAGCCTTGATTTCCTTCCACCCAATCTGAAATTAAGATCTATTCTGTGCCTCTAATGGATTTTCTGGTTAAACATAAGTGAATGCATCATTCAGCCAGAAGGTTTTTCATAAGACTGCAGCCTTACAATAGATTAAAGCAGTTAGCTTTTACTAATACAGGCCCCCTTTTGGATCTGGTGCTTCAGAGGTGATCTGTAGAGACAGGCTTCTGTCTTTATTCCTTATTTTCATCCTGAGGAGAGGTTTTACAAATTCACTTAAACTAAAGTTGCTCTAGGTTTTTTTTACTTTAATTTGCAGCTAAGAACCAGCAAAGGTGGCTGGCATGATACAACTGTGCTCTGTCTCGCTCTCTGCACAAATAATTTTAGCAGAATAAATAACTGCCCTGTTTTCGTAGTCAATTGCTCAGAATAACTTTCAAAGTCTGCCCTTACGTTTCTGACCTTCCTGAGCACGCTGGAAGCACCCAGAAGTGGGGAACAGTTTCAGTTGAAGGGTGAAGAGCAAACCCATTTGTGGCTTCCTCACAGCTGAGCCTTTCAGTATCAATCAGCATCATTTACTTGGCTTGTCAGTTCAAGGCCACTAACCCATCTGATGTTCACCCCTGTGTCTCCCTCTGACTGAGCTAAGCCTTGGGACTGATTCCCTCTGGCCAGAGGGCGGAAAACACACCTGACCAACCGCTGGGGGCTGCATCTGTCTCCAGGGTGAAAGTTCAGCAGTGCCCACGCTGGGTGAGGCTCCTCAGCCCTGCACACCAATGCTCCCCCCAAGAAGCCTTTCCTCTCACACTGTGTTCCCTAAAAGTGGCTACAGAGCAAACCTGGGATGACAGAATGGCACCCACACGTGTTCCAAAGGCTCCTCAGATGCACAGCAGGAAGAGCCATCATCTTTACTGCACGGATGACCAACAAGTACAATTCAGTGACAACAGTCCACCTAAATACTGGCCATGGAGACACAAGGAAACAGCTCTTCCTAAAAGATCCCACAGCTGAAGTACAGCAATGATGGGAACAACTCTGCCGGCCTCAGCCTGGGATTTGGGGCAATGGATATGGGTGCATTTAGCCCTTTTAACTGGGATTATCTGAAGGAACCAGTTTGGGCACCAGCGCTCGCCGCGCATTTGGTGCCGCCTTTGTTCCCCATAGCAAAGTCTGAAACTCCCTCTTGTGGGGGATTCGGGAAGATTCCTTCAGGAACAGAAACACCACCGCGAGAAATAAATCGCATTTAAATCTTCATTTCCCCCCATACTCTGTCCCCTGACCATTCCGAAAAGGGTTGATTTCAATACCAGACAAGACAGAGCCTTGAGCAACGTGATCTGACCTCAGAGCTGACCCTGTCTGAACAGGAGGCAGAAAAAAGAACGGAAGCAAATTAGGAAATTCCTACTACTCTATTTCATTAGTTCCAAACATAGTTGACATCATGTGTAGAAGATTTTAGGCAAATTACTTCAGGAAACATGGAAATGTACTTCACTGTCCTAATTCCCAAGAGGAAGAGACGCTAAGGATGAAGCAAACGAAACGAATACACAGGATCGGGTTGAAGTATCTTTAGAGCCTCTTCTGTTTGTACCCCAAAAAAGCATAGACTGCAGCCCCAGGAACTGCTAAATTACCACTTTGATTCACCACAGCCTAATTCTAAAAATACCAACGTAATTCTGAGCATCAGTATTTACAAACCAGATAAACAATACATCTACACAATGTTTTACATCCACAAGTCTCAAAGCACTTTGCAAACTCAGAGGAGCACTACAGATCCTCAGAGGTTACAACAGTTTGCTGAGAGTTATGAGCTCAGGCAAGTGCCTGGATCTTGGGCTTTGTTGTGGAGCTCAAATCATCCCATGAAAGTTCAGCTCAGTCACTTTGGGCTCAGCATAATGAACATTTTATGAGATGGCAGAGATGGAGATAGAAGATACAAAGGTAAAATAGAATTTACCAGTCAGGAAATGTTCCCATTCAAAGCTGGTATATAGAATAAGCTCAAAAAAAAAAAAGGAGTATTTGAGTAATTTCTTACAACGAAGCTTTATAACATCATGAACAAGGTATCAAGGCCATGGCAGCCCAAATGCTATCCCAGTACAGCTGTAACCCTTTGTTGCTTATATTTTTAACTGAAGTCAACTGCTTGTCCTTGAATTTATTTTTAACAACCAGCAGTCATTTCAGCTGAGGGTACAGGGCACTGGGAGCACACACTTACATATTCAGCGTGAGTGACTGAAGGAAGAAGACATCCAAATTCTCCCAGATTGTATCCCATTCATAAGTTAAATGCAGACCTCATCCCCTGAAGTTGTGTAATACAGATTGGGATGGTAATTATGCTGAGTGTTTCCTCTGGCAGAGCCAGGTTTTGCAGCTTCCTCACCTTGCTCTACTCTGCAGTTTCTGGATTGTGCCCTGACCTTCTGTTCCACTGCACTCCCACTGACAAACCTTCCACAGCAACTGAGTCACCCAGTCCTGCTCCAGTGCAAAGATTCTGCACTTCCATTCTTGCATCCTACTCCTAAAACCATGTGTTTGTCCTTTCAACCATTGGAATACTAATTTGCTCATGAGTATTTGAATTCATTAAAGTTCTTCAATGGAATTTCTCTCCATGTTTTCCATAATGTAAAGACTGGGAAATTTCCCCTTACAGAGTTCTGATAATCCCAAACACTTATGGTATTTACACAGGCTGCAGATGTCCCCTCTTCTTCAAACTCTAATTCTTGTAAGAGCACACTGAAATTACACTAGAACTTTAAGACAGGTTTAAATTATGCACTTAGATCTTATTTCTATTCTTCTTTAATTGCAAGCAAGAAAATAATTTCTCATTACCAAAAAGCTATGATTGCACCCAAGAGCAACAGAAATGGGAAGAAATCTCCATAATGACAAATTATATTTAAAATCAACATGGAAATCCAGAGATGAGATGTGTTATGCATAGGGCAAACTCTTTGCTCAGCAAAGCCAAAATCTTTTTTTACTGCAGAGGTTGTTACACCATAATAGAGAACATTTGGCTTGAAGCTGATTGAAAAGGTGGGTTTACAATTTGGTATTAAAGGACAATCAGTGACTAGAGAACACAATGAGCAAGACAAAGCCTGATATGAAATGCTACTTGTCAAGCTTGACATTTTATGTCTCTATTTATATCAGTCTCAAGGAGATGGAGTTTGCTGGCAGTAAATCCCAGCCATTAAAGCAGGATAGAACCTGCTAGAAAAGTTTGTGGCTCAGTTTAATTGGGCTATATTTATCATTAGCATTATAGTCTTTAACATCTAACCTACTGACATTATTTTTCTCCTTCAAGCCTTTGTAACTTCTCTAGTGCCTTAAAGTCTTGTAAAGGTTTTTTTGTTGCTGTAAATTAAGGGGCAAAAAAAAATGAAACATTCAGTCATGCCCCATAGCTACCTTGGCCTAGGTAGAATTTTTAATCTGTGCATAACAGTAATAGTTTCTCATTTTTATGTTTCCCTGAAATCACAGTAGAAGCAAATGCTAAACCTAATGTCCCCACCAGCAGTGAGGCTCATTAGGTATAAGTTGCACCATTTCACTAGGAAAAATAATACATTTCTCTGTAATTTATGAAAGCCAAAACTCAGCCATGTGATCAGGTCTCTCCCCAGTTGTGTTACAGCTCAAAAAATTTGCAAAGGGACATTTAAAACACATTTCAAAACAATTTGTCTGAGTGTACATCTTGTTTACAAGAACAAACTACTGAAGTCAAGTAATAAAACTTGGAGAAATGTATTTTATAGTGGAAACACTGGCACGACTTTAATTACTTCAGTGTAACTGGCATCTCTGGACAGACTGTTCAGGCACTTCCATTGTATTTTAAACCTACATGAAAAAGTCAAAGGACAAACCCATACAGCTAGAAATAGAAACATAAATCCCTTCCAAATGCGAGATGACTTCAGCTGAGAAAATTTGCAAGACATTAAGACACAGTCCTGTGGATGAAAAGAGAGGCAAGCAGTGGGATTTCCCCCATTGTCCGTGTTGATTCCAGTCTAACCAGAGTCACAGGGAGCTCTACAACAACTTAATAAGGAACGAGACCTCAAGTCTATCACAAATTGAGCAAAAATAGTAATTTAGGAAATCGATTGCAGGCTTTGAAGGAAATGCATCTTCAGCTGCTGTGTGAGGAGAGACATTCACACCACTGCCCACTCCCTGGAGACAGCAGCAAAACAGAACACAAACAGGTGGAGTATCAGTAAGGACCAAACAATCAGCAAATTAATGGACTTGTGTTGGGAGCACAGAGCACTGAGAGGGTCATACACCACCTCCACCATACTGTTAATTACAGCACCATTCCTGGAGGTAGAAGCACATTAAAATAAAAATGCAACGTGGTGTAATAACAGACTGTCAGCCTGAGAATTCAGCAGCACTTTGCAGATTGAATGCACTCTGTGAGCTACAGTGGAACAATTCCATGGACGGCTGGGGCGCACTGCAGCAGCTGCTCAGCGAGAGGAACGATCTTTGGAGTAAAATCTCCCACCCCAGGGATGTGAGGCACAGATGACCCAGAGGGCTCCAGAGGGCTCTCCTGCCCCTCTCAGCCACGTCCATTTCCTGGATCGCACATCACCTCACGGTCTGAGCCTCACTCACAGCAGCACCGTGGGCACATCTGACACACAGCAGGGTAATTCACTAGGCCCAGAGAAACTCTTCATGAGCAGAATCCAGACGAGGCCAAGGCCAAAGAGATGTCACAGGATCTTACAGAGCAGAGGATGTCAGGGATTGTTTTATGCTGCCATTTGGAATGTTTTAACCATACCTCTGTATTGACTGCCAGTAAACTCTTACTGTTATTGAAATTACAGCAGGATTCCCCCAAGGCTTGTGGTGTTCCTTAGAGATTTCTTCCTAAAACCAGGCCCTATCCAATGTTTGGAAACTGATTTGAGTCAAATGCAAGGAAAGAGACTCTATATAAAAAAACACACACTTTTCAGGAATATCCACACTGCATATATACAAAAAAATAATTGCTTCTAATTCATGTAGTTCAACCAAAAAAAAAAAAGGATACCAAAATAGCACTGAAGTCAGATTATGATATTTCATGTACACACCAAGCTTCTTTCATGTTGTAAATGAAAATAGCATCTTACTACTTTAAGGAAAATAATTAACAGTAATAATCCTAAAAAAGGCTTTCTACTAAATAAGTTTCAGAAAATAGCAAAAATCAGCCCAGTGGGGAGTCATAAAGCAATGTATCTGTCACAAAAGTTTTTAAAGAATCTATATAGCTTTGTGGGGCTCCCTCGAGCTACTTTAGCTATGACTGATAAAAACAGATGCACCCAATATGAAATTGTCCTGCTGGAGCAGTAGAAATAAAAATAAAATATTTCTTTCACAAAGCACACCAGAAACTGTTCTATGATCAGATTATCAGCTGCTCAACAAACACTGCATAGAGACAAGCAATAAAAGTCACTGACTAAAGAGTGTCTTGACAGCTCTAGAGAAAGCTTGAGTAAAAGCTTCTATAAGCAGTGCTTTGTTAGAGAGATTTCCTAAATATAGTAATATCTCCTTGAAAAGTTTATCATTGTATCTTGTAATTTAAACATAGTCATCAAATTTATCTAACCTTCTAACCAACCAGATCTTGTCAACCAAGCAAGAAAGAGAGTCAGAGGCCATATAGTTTAATATTTTCTTTCTTTTCAAATAATTTTACTGCTGGCCCTGGGGGGCAAACAGTTTGTTGTAACTCTTCTGTTCTACTGTAGAATATTATACACGATGTATTTGGAATTATTGTAGCAACTTCAGCTCAGTCAGGACTTGTAGTTAACCATACTGATAGTGTGGATATAATTCCCAAAATACACAGAGTAAACAGAAGATTTGGAGGCTAAGGAAGTGTCCTTTTGTCACACAGGACAAAAAAAAGACAGGGTGTCTGAGCTGCTCAGAGTGAAGCTCAGATGTTAACATCAGTGATTCTGTTTAGTACAGTCTTGTCAGTAATCTGTAGAACGTGTCTGAAATCCATGTGAATTCCTCTTCAACCACCTGCAGAATGGGCAGAATAAAGCTGACCTCTCTGGGGTTGGAGATTTCACTTGGAGTCTGCTGCTGGTTTCTGTAACCACATTACAAATGAAGGAATGAAAAAAAATCTCTTCTAGCTTGGCATGGTGATAATCAATCCTTTTCAAACCCTCTGCCAGCAATTTACCTTTCCAGGACCCTGCACTGCTATCCCAAATTCTGGGGAGAAAGCAGCCAGAAGTGAGAGGACAGTGGAATTATGAAGGCCAGAAATGCATGATACCCATGAATTCATTTTTATCTCTTGAACTGGGAACACGTCATTGGGATAATTTCAGTCATTTGGTTTGAACAGCCTCACAGAGACAAAGCCAGTCATTATTTTACATTGTTCAGCTGCTGGCACCAGCCTGTTTCTGCTTGGTTTTGTACAATGCAGAGAGTAAATTTTTCTCCCATTAAACCACTCTTACTATCTTTAAAATTATCCAAACCCTTATTAATTTCTCCTTTTATTTTGTGCTACAGCTCCAAACACCTGGTGTATTCCACTCGATCTATTTAAAGGAACAAATCAAATGAGCCAAAGAAGAAATATTTCATTTCCAGTATCAAACACTTGTGTCAGAATGAAAAATCCTGAACTTTAGGGTTGGCTGGTAGCTGCTGTTTGAAACAGTGCTTTTTACATTATATTCCACATTTTACTTGTGCAACAGTATTTCCCCAAAGGAAAGCAGCAGCAAACATGGGAAACAGTTCAACAAAAGATGAAAAGCTAAACCAAGAGGAAAGAAACTGCAGGCAGCTCTGAGTATTCTGAGGAGCTGGGAAGAAAGAAAATTCCTTAAACTGGAAATAAAGTTCTGCTCTTTTCCATATTACTTGTCTATTTAAATCATCAATTCAGGAGGGAATTTGTACTTGGTGTAAAAGAGTCTAAATAGGTCCTGAACTCACTCGAGCACAAGTAAAAATACTTATTTCATTTGCTCTAACAGTCAATATTAGAAGACAAAGATGAAGATGTCTCAGTCTCAACCAATTCTAAACATGAGCATATGCTGTTGCTAATGAAGCCATTTGTATGGCCATGGAATTGTGAGGGAATTAACCACAGCCAGCACAAGGTGCCACTGACTTCTGAACTCAAACTTGATTAAGTGAGAATGAGTCTCTGCCGTGAACTACTGAAAGATCTGGCAGAAAGTGAGGATGAATAGATGGTGCATAATGAATTCTAAGGCTGTGTACTGATCTGTGTTGATTAAGAAAGTGAAATCAAGTGAATAAAAGCATGGACAGAAATAGCACAAGGGCTCAGTGAATCACAGTTTTCATCTCTGACCAGCACGTTCCACTTCTGATAGGATGAATAAATTGCAGAGTTTTGGCCTCGTTAGCACAGCCCTTGGCACAGAGTTTGTGCAAAGGGTGCTGCAGCACCACGGGGGACACGACAAGGGGGAACAGCTTCCCATGGACAGACAGGGTTGGATGGGATACTGGGAAGAAATTCTTCCCTGTGAGGGTGGGGAGCCCTGGCACAGACATGGCTCAGCAGGCCAGGATGGACATTTACCAGCAGAGAATGAGGAAGTCAGAAATGTGATGAGTCAGGACTGGAAGTGCCCGGAGATGTGCACAGGAAATACCAATATCTTATGACCAACACTAAGCAAGAAGTTAATGCTCAGATACTCAGTAAAAACAATCACACATTTCAGCAACAGCAGCTGAATGGAAACTTACACCAGTACTTTGACTGCTGAGCTGCAGCTTCTCTCCAGCCATCTGTCCTAAAAATCTCATCATTAAAGGCAGTGATTAAGACAGAAATGTCACCTTTCATTTATACAGCCGTTTTCATCCTGAAGCACTTCATTAACTATCTTTCCAAAGATCACTTTGCAACACTGATTCTGCTGTATTTCTCCTCTGTCTACCCAATCACAAAAAAGAGGCAGATTGTATCCTTTTTAGAATCCATCAGATAAATCCTTAAACTGGAGTTTCCATAGAAACACATCATGGTGCTCTTGGTTTCTCTATCAAAGCTATTCTTAAACTTTCAGGTTTACTTAATGCTAGATTTTCAAAAATGCCAATTAGCTCTTTCATTTCATGTAACAGTTGGACTCGATCTTGAAGGTCTTTTCCAACCTAAATCATTCTATGATTCTATAAAAAGACAAGGGAAGAGCAACAGCTGCCATGGACAGGGGAACAACAGGGAAAATTGTGGGGTTTGGTCATCCAGTGAAATCTCTGAGTGCCCGTCAATTCCCACTGCCACTTAAAATCTCCTGTCAAAGGTTGTTTATAGAAATCTGAGCCCCATAGAAAGCCTCTGGAAACAATAATGTCATGCAAATGATGAACCCAGGACTGGGTCATTTCAGGAATATTCTGACACAAATACATGACTCACCAGAGTCTACTGCCACTGACCCCCAGCTCAGAGCCAATTTTGTTGTCAATAAAAGTGCATATAAAGGTTTGTGTTTGTTTTCTTAACATTTCCTTTAGTTCTTTTTCTGCATCCAGTACAGTTTAATCACTGCTGCCAGAAATGTATTTGCAACAAAATACATTTTTATTACAAAGTCCCCAGAGCTTTGTTACTTTTATCATCAGATTTAGGCTGTATTGTTTGTCCAGACCTGCTTTCAGTGTCTCACACAGTTATTCTGGTTTAAAATATAGAACTATTAAATACATGGAGTGAAATGTACAGCCCTTCAGTATCTTGTTTTTTCAGTAACATAATCTCTTATTCTGCAACTAAATCTTTCAAGCATGCCAGTGTTCTGGAATGCAGCTCTGCTCCTTAATTCCAGGGATGGAGCAGTTACAAGTGCTAAACGCCCCAGGCTATCTAAGTGTGAGACAAACTTATAATTTTGGTGACATATGCAGGAGGTTTCCTTCTGAGCCTGGGTTTCTGGAATAGCAAAGTGACATTCCACTGCTGATTTGAGGCACCTTGATGACTTTGGCTTATTCTAGCACATTTGCTTGGTTTGCCTGTGTTACCTCAGGCTTTCTCTGTTTTGTCAGACACAAATTTTCTCTTTTGCCAAACCTACAGAAGTACAGAAATCATTATATTGAAAAATCAGAAGGAGCCCTGGCTGCCCAGATGGATCCTGGGTAAGCCCAGAAATGACAAATAAAGGCTCTGTGCACATGACCAGCATAGGAAATAGGAGGAAGGTTTCTCCTTAGAGAAACAGATTGGAGAGCTCTGGGAAATTTGGAAATTTACAACTGCTACATCCCCTTCTTTTCTGTTGCCCTCCCTCACATTGGCTCCAAGTCTGGAGGAGCTTTTAGATTGCTAAAAGTCTTGAAAACTCAGTCCTCCGCCTCACTGACCTGTAAGAAACACTTCAGAAAACAAAAATTATCTCCAAAATATTCTCTGTAAGCAAATACCATCAGCAAGCACAGTTTAATTTGACTTTGATTTGTATTTGTGGACCAGAATATCCCTTAACAGGAGGTATGGGAGAATTCAAAGAAGTTAGTTGTGTAGAATTTCTTAGATTTCTAAAATACTTGTAATACTCATAGACAGTTTGGCAGTAGAAGTATTTGCTGAAAATTTTTTTCTTGCTATTTGTAATAACAAAAGTATCCTAAGTCAGGAAAAAAAAAAGCATATTCTTTTGCACAATGATTTTCAAAGCTGAAATGCCCCCAGCAGCAGCACCCCATGAGGGAGGCAGACTGGTGTGACCCCTGCTTTCTCCTGTTAAAACCATTATAGCAGCCCCAAAACTCAGAATTCCCTCAGGCTGAGCTTTGCTCTGAACGGCATTTCATATGTATTCTCTCAGGGTAAACAACATAAAAATAATGAACCTCCCAGACTCAAAGCTATTTTAAACTATGAAGCTTTTAATGTGGGAGAAATTACTCTGTTTGAAGAAACTTGATTTTATGACATTCCTATTTTGGGATTATTATTCAACATATACATACTCTATTTCCACTGAAAACAAATAGTCCCATGATATAAAAATAGGCAACTAAATGAAATGCAGGCTGTTATAGTGTGGGAAATGCTTGTGGAACTTGCATTCTGGGTTTGATTACTTTTAGATGTTTTTGGGGAAACTGATTCAAAGCAGAGCTTTTAAGATTAAAGCCAAAATATATGGAGATAGACCTACTGCAAATGTATAAGGCAAGTGAAAAAGTTCTCCAGGGAATTAAAAATTCAACAAAATATTTAAACATATATGTCACAAGAACCCAGTAGATGTCCTAACACTCTTAAATGCACGCTTCAAAACTGAGAATGGCAAACAGCAACGGAAAACAACTGTAAGAGTTGCTTAAAATGTATTATAAACTGGGAAAAGCACATTAAAATAAGGCACACCACCACACCTCACTACCACACTGCCATGGATAATCCCTGTGGGAAGCTCACAGCACACAGCACCTCATGTGTTAGAAGGAGCATGAGTAAAACTGAGGTTTCACATAAAATTTAGTGTAATAAGCCAGCTCCAAACATAATTCTGAAACTGAACATTCCACATCCAGCAACTTTTTAAGGTAAGAATCAACAACAATTCCGGGAATAGCCTTTGCTATTATTCCATAATCATTGGGGACTACAATTTTCTGTGCTTCAAAAAACCACTGAGGTGACAAAAATCCATGCACTCAGTACAACAACCTTCAAACACTGTCAGCAGAGGCTGTGCTCAATATCCTGCTGACATCTAACGGCAGCTTGGTACACTGCAGAAAAATCCCATTGATAAAACACATCTGGTGAATAAATATCCTGAGTGTAGAGTATTGCCTTCTGTATCTGCTGATACACCCCACACAAATCCTCCTTCTAGTTAAGTGACTGCCAGACACATTGGTATTCAAGGAAAGGTTAAATAAACCGGGCTTCACTACATAGCAGTACCAAGGAGTTCCTGCTGCCAGAATTCCCATATTTGAAATGACACTGACTTACGGAAATAATAAAGCCAAAATCCAATGAAATTATGCTCTTCATAAGACCTAGAGATTAATAAATGAATTTGCAAGTTCACTGTTTTCTTCTAGGCAGACAGAAATCAAGTTTTTTATTTCCTTCGGTTATTGAACCAAAAATTAGGAGAGAAGATATTCCAGTGACATTATTTAGCAAAGAAGGAGAGGGGAATGGGAAAGGGGAGAGGAAGGGGAAGGGAAGCTCTGCCGCTGGTCAATGTCCTAGAAATGCCCTGCGGAAGAGCAGCCCGATGGCAGCAGATGGCAGCAATGCCCCACAGGGCAGCGGTGTCCTTGCCCACCCCACCCAGGGGTTGTCCAACTTCCCTGGCAAACCGCCAAAGAATATAATTAATGGAATGAAGGCCCATCTAAAATTAGAGAGAAGCTTCCTCTTCTTTAAGCAAAACGCCAAAATAAATGTGTACATCAGTACACAGCGTGCTGCTGAGATACTGCTGAACCAGGGTTACCAGCTTATGGATGAGAAAGGTCTTAACTGCTTATTTTTTACTTTACAGAGGGGAAATGAAGAGGTGCTTCCTCTTCTCTGCTGAAACAAGGTAAACCCATGCTGTACATCTTTTGATGAGCAATTTGTATAAATTTTCAAAGCACCTATAGAATCATAGAACCATTACTTTATTACTGGCACCAGCTTAGGTTTTTCTAGTGCCAAATTTCCTGTGGATGACAGTGGTTTCTCACAGTTTTCCGCAGAGCCTGTCCCTCCCATTTCCAGCACATCCTTCCTTCCTCATCGATGCTGATGGGCTCTAAACCAGCCTATTTGCCAGAAGATCCTAAGGTCAACCAGCCCATGGAATCTCACAGATTCCCGTTCAGTTACAGCCTCGTGATATTTACAACCCACGGTCAAATATCACATTGCATTTTAAGTTTCTTTGTGGCAATTGCGAGCTGTGCGCAGGTGACAATTTGAGTATAGAATGATTATTTATCAGTTCTCATTTGCACAGCTCACAGGTTCTCCCTTCCTTTCACCTATGTGAAAAATTAGCCCCATGTGTTACGTACAGAGCATAGGTAAACTCACAAAATTGTAGACAATAGGGCAAAAAGGTTGAGGAATTACTAATATGAGAACAGCAGGTGTCAGCACTCATAAATGTATTAATAGCAAACGTGAGTAAAGATAATGGACAGAAGGAATTTTAAAAGGTCACTTGGGGATCTTGAGACAGATTTAGTCTTTAGTTTCTTGTACTCGTCTGGACCAGTCTGAAATCAACTGGCACAAGTGTGGCAGGAATTCACAGCAGCAACAGTAAGAGTGTTCATGAAGGGTCTTACACTCACTGGAGAAAGTGTTGGTCGTTCTCCAGTGGAGACATCAAGAACCACGACTACATTTAGCATTCAGCTCTACTCCTACCTCATGCCTCAACCAATTGTGCTACCAAACCAAAATCTTTGCTCCTCTGGTATGTAATGGACAGCAAGATTACATCAGGGTGTCCATTTAGGCTCTTCCAAGGAAGAGTTTAACACAGAATAACATCAAGAGTGAAAATAAATCTATTTTGGTAGTATAATACCATTTTTGTTCATAGGCTGTGATGTGTTTTACCAAGAAGAAGCAATTGCACTCTGTCAGTATGCAGTGTAACGTGATAGATGCGTGTTTGCACGTGCCCACTAATTACCAACATCCCATAGAGAAAGCAAGCTTAAAGAATAGCCAGGAATTATTTATAGACCTCATAACTCACACTAATATAGAATTTAACTTTGGAACTCTTATCAAATTTAACAACCTTTACAATCTGCTATGCAATGCCTACGTGTGTATGATGTGCTTCTGCACAGACTTTGTGGATGGACTTTGTAGGAAAGTAGCAGAAATCATTACTGTGGCCTCTTCCAAAAGGGATGAAAGATCCTAACTGTCCACGTGAGAAGAAGGAAGCGTGGGGACGAAAAGCAATAAAACCTCACGGAACAATTGTTCCGTCCTCACATTAAACCACACACGAGGCCGGGGCAGCTGGAACTTTGGTCGCTGCTCCCCTCAGGAAGGGATGCCCAGAGCTCACTCACACCAGGCGATGGCTGCCCGCCGGGCCGGTCGCTCACTCCGTGCCTTCCCCTCCTGCCTTGCCGGCCCTGCCTGCTGCCCTGGGCCGCCCTCCAGCCGCCTCCCCTCCGCCGTGCCCTGGCCGGGCGCCGCGGGCGGGGGTCCCGCGGGGGCCGCTCCCTCACGCCCTCAGCGGCGGTGGAGCCCCCTGGCGGCGGGGGCGGGCG